>CM047505.1:20288731-20633731 GCA_026122265.1 Ammodytes dubius
TCATGCTCCCAACATGGGATTTAAGACGCTGCAGTGATCCTTCCAGCCTCTCTGCTTGCACGAATTGGAGTATACTGATGCAGGTGCATATCACAGAAAATATGTCTGGAAGTCTGCTATCTATCTATCTATCTATCTATCTATCTATCTATCTATCTATCTATCTATCTATCTATCTATCTATCTATCTATCTATCTATCTATCTATCTATCTATCTATCTATCTATCTATCTATCTATCTATCTATCTATCTATCTATCTATCTATCTATCTATCTATCTATCTATCTATCTATCTATTTTTTCTTGTTTGGTCTGCTGCATTCATGTTTTGTCTTGATGTCTAACCCTCTGGATTTTGTTATCGACCAAAAATAGCCCTATACTCTTTACCCCTACCCTCCCTCCCCCCTCCGTCATCGCCATCAAATCACTTGTGTTTTACTACGACCGCTCCACGGTTTCATTCATAAGGTACTTTTCACTTCACCTGCTACCCTACCCCCTCTTTTGTCCGCGCACGGCTCTGTGTCGACCTGTCAAACGACGGCTAAGGATGAATAATGTAATAAATAAAAAGGAGATGAGAGAGAGAAAAGAAAAAAAATGATTTAATTCTTAATGGCTCTGACTCGTGTTTTGCCGGAACGAGTCTCGGTTACAGTATACAACTTGTTCCATCATTCCGGTGTGAAAATTACAATATAAATGGGCGTGGTCAAAGTGCATCCACTCACAGATGTTATGGCTGATGGAGACAGATAAAATGGCTTGATATGCAATTGTTCGCGAGGCATCGATGTTTCTACTGTCTTTCTTTCGCTTTCTTTCTTGTGTGTTTCTAAATTTATTTATTTCAGTAACATTATTTCAAATGAAGGCACGCGTAAAATGTGTCACGCGAAGCCGTCAGATCCGGATGATCATCACACCAAACTGCTCTGGGGGTTTATTCTCTCCGCTGTCCTGAAGGACTTTTAGCCTGAAAAAAATCGTCTCGCACCGATGCAGGAGCAGTGGATATTGTCTATTTCCCCCCTCCCTCTCTCTCTCGTCTTCTTCTTTTTCCCCTCCTCTGGTCAAAAATGAAAGATTTCTGATCCAAGACGCAGCAATTGCATGGCAAAACAACTGCAAGAGAAGAGAAAGCCCCCAACGCCCACTCGCAGTCCGGTTTTAATAAAGGCTCATCTTGCAGGCTGCACATTTTCCAATAAATACTCCAAATAGCGAGTGTATCCAGTAAATTCTTTCTAGTTGAATCTGTATTATGTGCTGGCGTTTTCGGTCTTTTATCCACCTTTCGTTTTACCTTTAACGCAGGCTGCTTATTTCTCACCAAATTTATATGACAGTGAAACTAAAATAGGCAACATCATATTACTCATAAGGCTGTCCGACATTCTTCCTTTTTTAATGATGCTTTAATAAAGGCTGCGTCGCAACTATTTAGTGCTTATCAACACCACAAACCCGTTTAATGAACAAATTACTAGCAATCATTTATCAAACGAAACTATAAGCGTTTAAGATGATAAAAGATCAGGTAAATTGTGATACTTGAAATACATGTTTGGCCTTTTATTCACATATGCTGTTAGACATTTTATTGCGGCATCTTTCCAGAGTGCATTTTGTTTATAAATTTAAAACATTTCTTTGCAGACTGCCGATTTTCTGGCCATGTAGCAGTATTTCTATTTATTTATTTAATTCCCTCTACTGAGACGTGGGATTATGGTGTGGGCGTGGGCGTGTTGGGTGGAGGAGGAGGGATGAGCGGAGGCGAGTTAGGAGGGGTCTGTGGGGTGGCACGACACACTTTGTATGTATGAAGGTTTTTTTATAGCACTTTTCTGCAATGTACGTCAGCGGATCAGTCCATAAATGGGGCTGCGTGTGTTTGTGTGCGGGCGTGCGCCTGCGTGCGCTCGCAACTGTGTGCGTGCGTCTCCGCGTGTGTTATCTTTACCGAGAATCTCCCTCTCTCTCTCTCTCTCTCTCTCTCTCTCTCTCTCTCTCTCTCTCTCTCTCTCTCTCTCTCTCTCTCTCCCTCCCTCTCTCTGCCTCTCTCTGCACTCTCAGCTCTGCAGAGTTGAGGTGGGCGTCAATAACAAACCTGATGGTAGGTTTCATTGCAAAATAAAAATCAGATGAGATTTCATATGAAATTATTCCGGTAGGCCTATTTATTTAACGGGAAAATAAACGAATAAATGCATTGCGCAGAAATAACATTTGGAAATAATAATAGTTTGTGTCTTAGGTCTATAGCTAATGTGTTTGCTGCTTTTTCCTCATAATGTAAAGGTTGGCCTTTGAGTTTCGTTTTCCGCTGTGATCAATTTGGGAGACTAAAGGGATTTGGGCGAAATCTGGTTTTCTATTAAGCACGTTCAAATTGATTTTATAACGGGTATTTTATTTCTTTTTTAAAGAAAGAAAAAATACTTGGGCTTTCATTCATGATGACAAGTAATAACTTGTCTATTTATCCAAGATGATGTCTGTGATCAATTATAAATAGACGAATTTAATATGTTCGGGGCTGTAGCTGGGACAAAATCTCGACTCACAGCCAGTCAGACGTCACGATATATTTAGAGCGAAATTAAGCGTCTTCATCATTATGGAAATGTACACTACATCGGCCGCCGCCGCCGTCGCTTCTGCTGCCGCTGCTTTAGTCACCACCACCACTAGCCTATCATCTTCATCACCTACATCTTCATCCAATTAATAGGCTTGTTTAAACAAGTTCCGGCACGAGGCGAAGCCATGAAACTCATCCCGAACCTTTAATTATCAGTTATTTGTCACAGTGGCACGATTGAGATTTTACAGCGGAGAAGCTCACGATAAGTTATTAATACACAGTGGATATAGTTATTCTGACTGTAAAGACATCTAGTATGTCGGACCAGTGCGAGACTGCACGGATTCATGACGCTGTGTGTGTGTGTGTGTGTGTGTGTGTGTGTGTGTGTGTGTGTTGTGTGTGTGTGTGTGTGTGTGTGTGTGTGTGTGTGTGTGTGTGTGTGTGTGTGTGTGTGTGTGTGTGTGTGTGTGTGTGTGTGTGTGTGTGTGTGTGTGTGTGTGTGTGTGTGTGTGTGTGCGCGTGTGAGGAAATGTTTGATCATGCCAGCAAGTGTGCCTCTCATGCATCACTGAATCCAAGCGACTTCCAGAAATCATCAAACATGTGTAGGTATATATAGATTTATATGTTTCTATTCCATGAATGTCAGATAGACCCAATTGAGTCAGTGTTGGAAAAACTAAAACAAAAAATCGATTGATTTTGTTTTCATTCAATTTTGTTTATTTATTTTTTGCATTTTTATGAGCGGGCTCTTTCTAATCAATGTCTTATTTGGTAAAAGATGACTTTGTCGCTGCGCATGCTGGCAGTGGCAGCATGAGGCATATTCAAGACATCTGATTGAGTTATTCTACAGCAGATGAAAAATAAATATGTCTGCTCTCTTGAATTTCATTCTGAACAACAAATATTTCAGCATTTCCAAGTACAAGTGATTAGTGTGTTTTCCCCTCAGCAGTGAACCATGCAAAGGTTATTGATGCTGTGGTGATATTGGATTGAGGGGAGGAGAATGGGAGGGAGGGGGAGGGGGGAGCCAAGAAAAGAGACAGACAGACAGAAACAGAGAGAGGCTTAATAGGCTATGGAGTGATTTGCAGTCTCTGCCACTATGGATATAATGTATCAGCTGCATGAGGAGTTGGAAGGATGGAGTGCATGTGAAGCTTAGCAGACTGGTGTCTTATGTGTCTGTCTGCCTGATGATTACTATAAAGGTTATTGTCATCACAGGAGGGATGACATTAACTCCTCACTGCAGCCTCAGATTAGAAAAAGGCCTAAAACTGATTTACCTGTTCACCAGTCGGAGAGTTTTTCTCAACCGTTCTCCAGCTCGCCCTCATCTTGTTTGACGTCATCTAGCCTCATACTATAAAAAAAGAGACATATCTTTTTTTCCTCAGTTGACGTGTTTTTCGTCCCTGGGAAGGAATGCAATTTCACTTTGATCAAAATACCCTCATCGCCTTCCTTTATCCCCAGTGAAAATGACATTTCACAAAATGTCATTTCGTCCGTGTTACACGGTTTCCTCCTCTCGCACAAGGAGGGCATAATTCTACTTGTTAAGTGAAGCTTTTTGGCAGTGCAGACCCATCAGCATCGTGCTGCGTCTGGCAAAGAAAAGCCTTGAAAGGTTATACAAGTGTGTTGTGTAGTCAACTCCTGTAGTTGTTTCTTCTCTTGCGCTGCATGAATAGGCGAAAGGGGTTGTGAGCGGGGGATAACGTGAGGAGAGAACTACCCAACTGACAATCCCAATTGTTTAGCCATGAATGAAACCAGTAGAAAATATTTGTCTCAGTGTGCAAAGACAAGAGGTTTCATCCCAGTCCCTCAGATAGTTTGAAGTCATTGTTATTGGAGCCACGGAGAGAAATCTTACATCTGAGTTCAGAGGAAATAGTGGATGAGCAGTTTTCAGAAGGACTCTTGGTTGCCTTGTAAAAGGCCAATTCACTCATGTTTTCTGTTTGACCCCTCATTCGGATGAGTCACCGCTCACCGCTCCTTTTTTGCTTCCAGGTATTACACATTTTGTTAATATCCTTCAGTAATCAGTCCCTAAAGCTTCAGTCGCACACGCACGCAAAAGGCTTCTCTTGATACGCCATCTTTGCTTGTGTTGTATTTGCAGAAATGAGAGAGACCATGTTGTTGTTTTTGCTCTTCTAATGAGATGCCAAGTGATTTATTTGTGAATTACTTGTTTGGAACAGCCCCCTTGTGCAGTGTGCTTCTTTTTTTATCCTCTTTGGAGTCATGTCGCTCAGTGATTGCTGATGCAACTCTTTGTCATCCAGAGTTTGCCCTCACCTCCTGTGAGCCTTCGGGGAGGGCTATATCTATCTTGGCATGTCCCCGGGTGTGTTGGAGGTGGGAGTGACTCATTAAGCAGGTGTGAGCATCCACTCCCATACTGCTACATGCCAAACAAGAGCTCTCCAGCTCATAAGCTCGTGCAGGGAAAAATCATGATGGCAATATAGCAAACACATCACAATAAATCTTTGCACTGGACCGTGGCCAAGTCACAAGGATAATGAGCTGCTATTTCCCCATTATGCTCACTCTTGTATTCACCAGAGGTGGAGTTTCCAAACGTTCATCACCCATTGAAAGGTTGTGGGTCCACTGACATTTTTATTTGAATTCTGCATTGTAAAGGGAAGGAATTGTTCCCAGTTTGTTCCCGATGATGGGGGGAGAGAAACCAGAGTATCCAAGCAAAGCAGTTTCATTCTTCAAGAAGATCTGTGTAATTCATTTAAACGCGCTTGTTAAGCTGACATTTAGTAATAATAACCTGCAAAAGCTGTTTAATACCCTTGTGGAGCACTTTCAGGGGAAGCATCCATCTCTTTGAAAGCAAAGAGAAGCCTAATTCTTTTCTATAAGTTCAAACCTTCGTGTTGGCCTCTAGTGCCTGTTGCCATCCAAATGTTTCAACACTTATCATTTTACAGCAGCAAAGGATAAGCCTCATCCTAAACTCCAATATATGTAGGCTATAGGATATAATTATATATATATATGTGTATAACTCTTGGTCACATTATACACACACCACATTATATGGTCAAATGGGAAACATTTGGGCTACATCAAGAGATTAAGAAAGACTCATAGTGACTAAAATGGATTAAGTGGTGGTAAAAACGGATATATAGGCTATTTTCGACTCAAACGCATCATCCTAAAGCTTATTTTGTATTAAAACGCCTCGCCTCCTCACTAGCTGCACACCAGCACAACACATGCTTATTTTTTTTTTACATTTCAGCGTATCTAATTTTACACACAAATAGGCCATCTCCAAATGGCACACAGGGTATCAGGACTCGGTGGAGACGCGCTGTTAGGAAAAACCTTCAACAATCCAGAAAATACACAACCTCTCTAGCCCCGAGCGAGCAAAATACGGAAGAGGAGAGCCTTAATATATCGCCAGACTCTATGGTGTGGATGCAGGCTGCACGACATGCGGACAAACAGAAGCGCATAATGCACACTGAGAGCGCACTAATAGTTCCGCCTCGGGGCTGTTTAAACAGGAGTTTGGTGGCGACCAGTCAGCCAGCGGCTGGTCACATGTTGCAGCGTCATTGTGTAGTAAAGTTACTGGAGTTGCAAAGACGCTCCTCATTACAGCTCCAGCGGTCTCTCTCTCTCTCTCTCTCTCATCCCGTGCTGCTGCCGCTGCAGCGTTTTCAGCATGCGACAACTTCAATTTCAGACGATCTCCAAAGGAGCCGTGCAGCCATGGGAGTGCATTACCTCATCCATGCAATTTCCACCATCAATAATTTAATCTATTTGCTCCAAAGCTGAAGAGATATCCCGAAGCTTGTCGGGGAGAGCACAGAGAGGAAAATATCGCTTAAAATTACTCAGGGAGTTTTCCAGAACATCCCAGATGACACTACTGTCCTGTTGAATGGTCTGTTTTACGACTGAGCAGTTAAAGGTAGGCTATGCGTCTTGTCTGCTTTTCCATAAATTTGTTTTAAGCCACTTTGGTGTTTGTTTGATGCTGCCTGAGAAAAAGACAGAGGTGTGTGTATAGACTATACTACTTGTGTGTTTGGGAGGGGTGGATGTAGTAGAGGGTGGGGGGGAGGGGGACTAAAAGTAGCTCTATCAAGTCCGGCTATCCTGCGAAGAGACTGCGCTGCAGCCCGAGAGGGGATATGTGTAACCTTATCCCCTCGTTCATTAATAAAAAACGGAGTTATTATGTTGATTGGGTTTCCAGTCGAGAGCACGAGCTCGGCAGATGTAATCTCGAGAAGAAGAAAGAAGAAGAAGAAGAAGAAGAAGAAGAAGAAGAAGAAGAAAGAAGAAGAAGAAGAAGAGAGAAGAAGAAGAAGAAGAAGAAGAAGAAGAAGAAGAAGAAGAAGAAGAAGAAGAAGACGACAAAAAAAGTAATCATAGAGCAGCCTGAGCAATGTGACTTTTTGTACCTAAGTATTTCTCCAAGTAACGAAGTGGAAACGATCCAGCGTGCGTCTCTGGTTGGAAAAAAAGCCACGTTTGAACTTTTTATGCGCATAAATAGCACAATAAACTCTTTTTTGGGGGCTAACCTAATCTAACCTCCTGCCCTGTGAACACACACAACAAAACAAAAACTCCAGACAGTTGTTGTAGCCTACTGTTGATTGTACTGTTGGGGGGGGAGGGACTTTGATGAACTCATTAAGACTTTATAGGAAACCCGAGACTTAAACGTATGCCTACACCGTTGGGTCTACCTCTCGGTCTTGTGCTCGCACTGAATAACTTCAAATTAATGGCCAGAATGAACACGGATTTGAGATAAAGCCCCGTTTATGGACTCATGGAAAATTGGCTCGCATGGGGAAGTTTATTTTCCAAGAAACTAAATCCGAGATTCAAAGGGGGCCAGTTAGTTGACGTTTTAACGATTTATTTATGATGTGCTTTCCAAAAAAAAGGAAACAATTGTGACTAAATTCCATCAGTGAACTCAATTTCCAATTGACTTTTACGCACAAAAACATGGTTGTGCGTCCTGGAAAAATTATTTTTTATCTCTCTATCTATCTATCTATCTATCTATCTATCTATCTATCTATCTATCTATCTATCTATCTATCTATCTATCTATCTATCATATTGTCTTTCATAGGAGGAAGGGATAGAGAAATGGGAGGAAGTTTGAGTGATGGAAAGAAAGAAGGAGTTCTTATTATTTCACGGTCTCATACGCCATCTAGTGTACACAATTGGGAACTGCAATGCTGTTCATTTGGAGTTGCAGGTCTGGTCAGCGATACTTTATTATTTGGCTTTCTCGGTTGCTGATTCATGGGAAACAATTTGAGCTTTTTTTGTCAAGATTATAATTAAAAACCAAATTCTAGACTTTGGCGCATTTAGGGATGAGTGTGTAGTAGCCTCAAATTAGAGTCGGTAATGATTTCCCCATACTTGCCACTGTATTCTCTCTGTAGTCCACTGTTGCACGCATGCAGTGTGAGAGTGAGGCAGCGACCCATTTGGATGGCACAGATCACTCAGCAGCTATTTGAATGCCGGGCTTTCCGTGCCAGTGGCCGGGGTTGGCCTGGAGGCCAGCTATAATCCCTTAGTGATGCTCATCTATTACTAAACGTCCTGTGAAACTTTGTCAGATTGAAAACAGATCTCAGGGAAGTGTTCACATGTGTCAGCCATTACTGCAGACATCTCTAATTGCTTTTTTTGTGCTGCATTGGGGCACAAAAGGGGTCCTCAGGTAAAACGTTTTGATATCATGTGCTGCTGTTGTTCTGCTGTTTTTTTCTTTTCTCTCTTTTTTGACATATTGAACGTGACAAAACATGTTGCCAGATAAATAGCTCCAATAACCGCCATGGAAGGAATTAAGGAATTGAACAAATACGGATGCCCACGAGCGAACAGTGTTGGCGGCAGAGAACAAATGTTGCTACAGGTCATATATTTCTATTCAAATGTGGTGGGCACGTTGGCCTCTTTCATCTCTCCTGTTTGATGTTTATTTCCCCCCTCTTAACGGTTTCTAAGATGTCATGCACGCCATTGGTGAAGAGGAAACGCATGCGGCAGGTTAGGCTGGGGGAGCATTAGGCCTATCCTACTGAATGTGCAATAATACTAGCCATACTTGTCCTTTCATGCTTTGGAGAAACTTTTCAGGTTCTGTCAAAGGCGGCATTTATCACTATAATCCCCACCTGGCACAAAGAATAGAATGTGAGGGTAAGTTACATATCCCTGCCATACAGCCGCGGTTTCTCAAAGCAGATGAACAGGTGGTCATGTAGAGACCTCATGGTAGATCTGCTCCTATTGTTCTGGGTGTTTTGTGCTATACGTGTGTGTTGTCACGAATAAAGGCGTGTTTGAGCAGCAGTTATCGGAGGCTTTATCTCCCCCCAGCCCATGTTAAGTGATTTATGCTTTCGGTCAAAAGGGCCGTCATTGGCTATACTCGGATGCTGATGACACAGCTTAATTGTAGGCTACCCGGATTGTATTTATTAGATTTATAAACAATCTATGTGGAAGGAACATGCTCAACCACTAATTTGCGTCAGACACTTTCATAACCAAACCGAGCTGCCCGAGAGGCTCCTTAAAAGAATCAAATTTATTTCCTGACATTCCTTCATATGTAGTTGCCCCCTTATTGCTTTATTATTCATGCTCATTGTGTTAACTCGCAAACCGCTTTTTTTTCTTCTTTTTTTATTAACTGTGAAATCCAGCAGCGAGCATAAAAATGTTCCTTCCCTGGATGTATTTAAACCAGAGCAAACCAATCAGTTGTCACATTTAGCCTCCAGTAGATAGAAAGCCACAGATTCTTCGCCGTCCCACAGCAATTAAATGATTCATTGGCTTTATCGCATTTTAACAGGATGTTGATTGAGAGCATGAGCCATATTGATTGGAGCTGATGGAAACAGGAAATCGCAAGAGATAGAAATAAAATCATTTGTTGTTCCCGGTGTGAGGGTACCCGGGGGAACGGCATGCAATCGCACGCTGTTGAGTGGCATTACCCCCAGCAACCTCCTCCTCCTCCCCTCCATTCTCTCCCCTATGGAGACCTGGAAGAGACGTCATCTGTGGTTGTTATGCTGCGAAATGACGCCGGCACACTCTCTCCACCCCCTCTACTGCAATATTACCCCTGTGGTCTGTTACGGAAGATGCAGCAGCACTCTTCGTCTGCACCATTTCCAGCATGAAAGTTTGACGCCTGACAGTAATCAGCCCTCCCTTAATGTGGAAGTGGAACCATTTGGAGCGCAAATGCTGATAATAATATCAGCCTAAATGCATCCTACGCACAAAAAGCTTGTGGTTGGCCCAGATCCCATAAAACCTACGTGATTTTCTGTGCTGGGAAGCCTCACAGGAAATTCTTGTTATTGGAACCGAGGCATTAGCCATAGCCTACTGATGGGTTATTAATAGGCTTAGGATTTTCACATGTTAAATGGACTTTTACTCACAATGGTAAATTTACTTTTATTAACAATGGTTAATGGGGGGGGAAATGGGCATTAGCTCCTTATTCTTGGCTTTGTCCTCATTGTTGTTTAATTGGTGAGAGGAAAAAAAATTCCCACATCTCCCTGCAAATACACACACACCCAGCCCCTCCCCATGCCCCCCCTCCCCTCCCTCCTCCAACAAACACACTCACACACTCCGGCGTTGCACGTCACAGAGCTTGGGGAACAAGTAGCTCATTAAGAAGAAGGATGTGATATTCTGAATAGAGACTGTGAGACTCCCAGCCCGGCTATTTTTAGACAAGATATCTCTATGGCAGTCACCGCGGCGTTGGTTAATTGCAGCTGCGGCCCAAGATACCAATTAAGAAAGAAACAAATGCTTTTAAGGTGGGGTTTCTCAGGTTCCTCCCTGCTGTATATGTCCTTGTGTCCGTCCTGACAGAGCGGAGGCAGCAGCAGTGTGCTTCCACAACTTGTTTTTTGCTGTTTCAAGTTGGGACATGCGGAGTACAGTCAAAGCCTCGACCAGGCTATTTTTTTCTTCTCCTCTACCCCCTGGCAGTGCTTTGCTTATCTTGTGAGTTGCTCTTCGGCATCTCCAGATTGGTACTTAACTTGACAGTGCAGGGAGGATGACATTCAGTTTCCTCATGACATCCTGTTTATCCTGCAGTGCTCTTGCCACCCACCTGCCAAAGACAAACATTGTCCCTCAACAAAGTCCCGCTCTTGACGATAAGGTTTACTATCAGACCTGTCTTACCAGTTTAAAAATAATCAACAATATTTACACAGCAGTGTTCTATGTGTTGGAGGTTCCATAAGTGTTGATTATGTTGATTTAGTCATAGTCAAAAGATAATACACAAGCCCTTCGAACAAACACAACCATATATTGTATTATTAATAGATTGCACAATTTACTACATGCACTTTTCAACATGAAGTCTGAGGATGTAAGATGAGCCTTCAATATATTGGGAAGGTGTGAGCTTTTAAAAAACTGGACAAGACAACACAATGATTCAGGCAGTGAGGGATGACTGGCAGGTGCTGCCATTATAAAAAAAACGACACAACCCTGCACGCTCCAGCATGTGTAATAAAAAGCTCATAAATAATTGCGAGTCTGTAAGGATGCAGTGACATCTATTCGTGCCATCTCATCTTTTGTAATGAGCGATCTCTCTGATGCTTGGCGCAGCGTTTTGTGCATTGTTGCCAACACATGAAAAATCTAAGCCAGACCTCACATGGGAACAGGACGATTACAGTTTGCAAACAATTTGAAACCGCTGATCGCACAGCGCCGATATCAGTTACATTTTGTGATGATCCAAATTCCACTGCCTCCCTCACAAAGACCAGCCAGCTTCATTAAAAAATGCCATTTGACTAACCCTCTTGTTTTCCCCCCTCCCTCTTGTTTTCTCTCTCCCCCTGCAGTTCCACCAGGTTAGAAGAGTGATGACCATCCTGTTCCTTACTATGGTTATTTCATACTTCAGTTGCATGAGAGCTGCGCCCCTGAGAGACGCCCCGGGCATGCGCAGCCATCGGACGGAAGGGTACTTGGGCGCCGCCGCTGCGACGGCCGCGCGGGGCCACGGGACTCCACAGAGCGGCGGGCGCGGGGAGCTGCCCTCTCTCACAGACACGTTTGAGCAGGTGATAGAGGAGCTGCTTGAGGTGGAGGGAGAGGCTGCACAGCTGGGACAGGGGCCTGATGGGGGCCCGTCCTCTGTGCTCCAAGGAGACACCAAGGATGTCGACCTGTACGACTCGCGGGTGATGATCAGCAACCAAGTGCCTTTGGAGCCGCCGTTGCTCTTTCTTCTGGAGGAATACAAAAACTATCTGGACTCGGCCAACATGTCCATGAGGGTGCGGCGACACTCGGATCCCTCCCGGCGCGGGGAGCTCAGCGTGTGTGACAGTATTAGCCAGTGGGTGACAGCTGTGGATAAAAAGACGGCAATAGACATGTCTGGGCAGACAGTTACCGTCATGGAAAAGGTCCCTGTCCCCAATGGCCAACTGAAGCAATACTTTTATGAGACCAAATGCAACCCCATGGGGTACACGAAGGAGGGCTGCAGAGGAATAGACAAGCGGCATTATAACTCCCAATGCAGGACAACCCAGTCCTACGTGCGAGCGCTCACCATGGATAGCAAAAAGAAGATCGGCTGGCGGTTTATAAGGATAGACACTTCATGTGTATGCACATTGACCATTAAAAGAGGGAGATAGTGTATAAAATGTATAGATTTTATTGAAGAGTTTAAAAAAGAGAATAAAGAGAAAATATCTATTTGTATATATACATAACAGGGTAAATTATTCCGTCAAATGAAAATTTTATGGACTGCATGTAAAAAAAAAGATGAAGTTTATACAGTAAAAGTTATACTACAGTCTATTTATTGAACATATTCATGACCTTGTAAACAATTAAAAAAAATCTGATCAGTCATTTGCGCCCAGTTTAAATTACTATATCACATTCCTCAAGACATTGTGATTTGTTTACGTTGCCAAGAATTAGAAAACGAAGGGAAAAAACAGGCAAGGAAGGAGAGGGGACAGTTCCATCTTCAAAAGCTTGCATGCTGCTTCAATTGTGAATTGAGAAATTCTCCACTTACAAAAAAAAGGATATGATGCTGAACAAAAAAAAAACATTCCGTTTACATTTTCAGCAGAAAACTATTTTCCTCTCAAGTAATTTATCTGTTTACTGTTCTAAACTTCTCAAGGTAATGTTGGAATTACATACTATGTCAAGGTGCTGTTGTCAAAGCTTTGCTGTTTATTTTTTTATCCCCACCAGAGGACAAGATATATATAAAAGAAAAAAAACTATATATATATATATATATATATAAAATTTATTCATTGACATGTTTCTGGGTTAATATTATTCATTTTGTATGTTGTGAAGTTGTTTGCAATATTAAACTGAAATATTTGAAGAAATAAAAATGACTATAGGCAACTGAAAAAACAAAATCAATGTCGATAGTTTCAACAGTGCATTTCCAGGCAGGGTAAACATTATTTTACTGACAGGTGCACACACGCGCACGCACACACACACACACACACACACACACACACACACACATACACACACAAACATTCATACATGCACATGAACACTGCCCAAAGTGAACAAATTAAGATCATGAAATGACCAGGAAGCTCAATAATAATTAATGTAGTTATTCAAAATGTTACAATGGAGTTGATGAATTTGGTAATTGACTGCAGTGTAATGGGTGATCTCCTTGTTATTTTGAGCAGTGACCACTTCCTGATCTCAACCGGCACATTACTGGAACACAGACTTACTGAAAGGCCTCTTTATTGGTGTTAACAAACACAGGTATTCAGAGATGTACCTCATTGTTAGTCCAGCTGCACAAGCCATATTTTATGAATTACAAGAACTTAACATGAGCAGTGCACTACAGATACAAGCGTAGACTAGTACAAGTTGGTTGCACATGAACGCTAGCTGAGTTTGACAGTGGATTTGCCCACCCATACAAGTCTGTGCATTACAAATAATCACCAGACATTTCCCATTAGTTCAAGGTAATCCCATTTTTTAATCCTCCACATAAAGACAATCATCACAGATTTTCCACAGGCTACTACAGCTGTATAGTGTATATCTGTGATCAGAAGGAATAGCCATTGTTGGTAACAGAACGGTTTGGTATGTGGCTTAAAGGCTGCTGCTGCTTCATGAAGATTTCCCTCATAACTCAGTACACTAGATAGTGACAACCCTTTGCTTGCCAAGTTTAAGGTCATAGTAGGATAGCAATAAAACTAATTCCAATTTTCCATCTACTTATCATGAAACACCTCCAGATTTACCCATAATATCAAAAAGAGAATACACCCATATTTACAAAGACAAATACAAAGCGTCATAAAAAAACTTCAATCACGACTTCTGTTAGTGCTGCATGTGATCCCAGCCCTTATTTTCCTTCTTCTTCATCAACCCAAAGGTAAGTGTGACCTCTGAAGAGAAGCGTACCTGACATATTGAGATTTGGAAAAACAATGTTGCTGAGAAGAGAAAACCTTTCTTATCGCGTCCAGGGGAACATTTTCCACTCGGATCTGCCAGAGGAGCCCAACAAAGATGCTGTAAGTTATTTTTCTCATACCGAAGCTATATAGAGAGTCTACCTCAAGACAGAATTGTACTGATTAAGTAAATTACGATCAACGTGGCTCAGCAGATGGGACAATGAATCAAGCATCATGCAATGTATTTTAGACAAGGAATTCTGAGCTGCTCTATTTGTTATGAGAATAGAAGCCTCTGGCTATTGTTGTTACGTAAAGCATACGTAACAGAAAACCACCATCCACCAATCACACAGCTGTAAAAGTAATGGACAAAGTTGATCTGAAATCACCACTTGTTTTTGAGCCAGGAGGAAGAAAATCCAATTGTTTTTTGTGATCACAAATCCTGCATGTGAATAAATCTCAGAGTATGATGTAATATTTCTGTTAAGGCTGAAGCCTTAAAGACTTACTTCACCGGTAAAGATATGAAGGTGCAAACATTTTTGAAATCGGTTCATCCTAGCCTGAGAAAAGGCAGAAAGAGTGTTTTATGGTCTCACTGTCTAACCCTACATTGTACTATTGTGACATCACACTAGTAAAAATGTGGGGTTAGGATTTACAGGACAGCTTCTAGTTCATTATATTATAATGGCGATGTTATAATGATAGAACGCCGGTTCCGTATGGGTGAAGTATTCCTTGAAGACAAAAACAAGGAAATAAACACAGAAATAAAAGCCACACCCTGCGTTCCAAATCACATACTTTTTCTATTTACTACAATACATACTACAGTACAGAAGAGTTTTAGGGCCACAGAAGAGAAAAAAAATCAGATAAGGGAGATTTTTTTTTCATTATCGAGAAATGTCGAGAATAGGTACAGACAAATACTCCAAAATGCTATTGGAGTTACTGGGGCATTAATGTATTTTCAGCGTACTAGCGTACTACAATTGAAGTGCATGTATTGGGACATCCGACATCCTAAATGTTTTTCTGGCATACTAAATAGTATGGAAGTATGGGAATTGGAACGCAGGGATAGTGTGAAAATGCTGCTGCTCCACTAAATGTGGGTCCTATATTCATGTATGTTGGGCCTCTAACCACGCCCCTATCTGTGATGTTACATGGTTACAGCAGGTGATTTTCATCAGCTGTCACGTTGTGTGTCATCACCAACTGGGGTGTGGTCAGGAGTGAATCATGCTTTAAAAGTGTCAGGCCACAGAGAGCAGTGCAGCAGCAGTGTTCTGCAGAATGATGTAGCCTACTGAAGCCTCAAGGTGTGCTGCAGCCGACCAGCAGAGGGCAGAACCTTCTGGTTGCTCGTCCCTTGTCACCAAAACACAGGACATCATGTAAAAATCCCTGGCGCTATGAGTATCCAGAGAGAGCTTAAGTACAGCTGTTAAATAATGCCTCGTTTCCACCGAGCAGAGCGGGTCGGATCGGAGCGGTTCGGTCCGGGTAGTTTGGCTTTTCATTTGCCAAAAGTTGGGTAGGGTACGGTTTAAGCGCACCTAACCGCTCTGAGCCGCTCCCGATCTCAGTACTCCTCCGTAGGGGTACTAGCGGCCTGAAAGCGGGCCGAAAATGCATGAGAAGGCGGAGCTACACACTGCCGTCATTTGATTGGTCGAAAGAATCATTTCCGCCATGTGTAGATCTCGGCAAGAGTGAAGAGAGTCTTGTGTTTTGGCGAAAATGTGAGCACAGCTCTGTTTATTGTGTGGTGTTTTTCCTCGTCAATAAATTAATCAGTTGGTTACACTGTGTCCCATAGTCACGTAGCTGCCGCAGCCAGCACTGTTTGTTCGCTCACTGTCTCTATGAGTTGCGCCGAGCGGTCTCTGTGTGTTTACGCCATAGATAGTCAAATACACGCTCACAACAACACGGGGGGAATAAATAAAGAAGCGGCTGGTTTGAATCATTTCCGCCGTTTGTAGTCACCTCGGCTAGAGTGAAGAGAGTTTTGGCGAAAATGTGAGCGCGGCACTGTAGCCTATTGTGTGGTGTTTTTCCTCGTCATTAAATGAATCAGTTGGCTACACTGTGTCCCACTGCTACGATGTCACGTAGCTGCCGCAGCCAGTGCTGTTCGCTCACTGTCTCTATCAGTTGCACCGAGCCGTCTCTGTGCTCACAACACGGGGGAATAAATAAAGAAGCGGCTGGTTTGACCAAGCAAAAACAAGAGACCGCTGGCTTGACCACAGTTGTTCCCACAGCCCGATAGTTTGACCCACATTCTGGCGGCGGCTATCGCAGTCCAGCCTAAACCCCGCCCTACCAGTAAAGGTAGGGTCGGCGGTGGAAACAACACCGAGATTCTTAAAAGTGAGCTGTCCCGCTCTGAGCCGCTCCGATCCGACCCGCTCTACTCGGTGGAAACGAGGCATAAATGATGCACCTACCTGCAGATGATTGTTGATTGTGTTGATGTGACGGTTAGTTGAGGATATGACTGTGGGTAAGCCTACTGTGGGTTTCCTGCTGAATTTCTTTGTAGGTCCATGGTCAATACCCAGATTGACACTTTAATGCACATGTCGGAAATTATCGAGCAGAAATCCAAAGTTACTTTCACTTTCGTGACGGTAACGAAGTAGCCTGGCTATAGGGAAAGTGTCGTCCCTAGAGGCTATACTAACCGGACGAAAGTAGCCTACCTTTCGTCATAAACGATCAGTTGGTCTATTGCAGACCTAGCTTAGTTTACTTGATATGTCCACTTTACATAATTTTAAAAGGCATCTGCTTTTTTTTAATTTAAGAAAGAGCTTCAATATTTAGCTTGAGCCATTTTCAGGATGATGCCATAACGCGTTGGTCAAGTGGCGTCTGGCTGTGCGAGATGTGATTGCCAAATTAGGCTAATTAAAGGCCTCAATTATACTTTTTCGAAACCAACATTGACTCTTCCTATCCTCCGTCGAACCAAATTCATTCTATTTTGGAAATATTGCATTTATTTGGGAAATGTTTGAGATTTCTCAAAAGTTCAGGAAGATAGCTCATGCCCACCAGCATCCAGTCAACATGATGAGTTCGGTGGTGTTTCCACTTTACGAGGTGACATAAACGCATCATGACACTGGCAGCTAGCCTAGCCGGCTAACTTTGCTAATCTGATTGATCGTCTTCGACTAAGCGCGACGTAACGTTAGCCAGGATTTGCCAAATTTAGTTTTCTCCATATCCAGCGTTTTACACCAGGTGTATCTGACGTCAAATAAACAACTCATTTCAGGAATGGCATCGCTTGGGGAGCCTGTGCGGTTGGAAAGAGGTAAAGTTAATTGGCTAACATTTGTTGTGATAGCAGTGAGTCATTAACCTAACCTAGCCTAGCTTAGCTTAGCCAAATACAGATGGTGATTGTTTTAATAACAGCACATTTTCTTGTTTAATTAGTTAATAATGCCTTAATAAAGTGTTGCGTGTAGTTAATATTGCCTTTGCAAGGACAACACGTTTCTTGACGTCGAGAAACGATAGTTTTTAGAACTGCATTGCTTTACTTTGCTAGCTGAGTGACAACAGAGAGTGATTAGTTTGTCTGTCTTGTTTGTCAGAAAGTCTGCGAAATAAAACAAATAACACATGTTTTACCAGCTTCATCATCAAAGGATGAACGGATAGAAATGTGCAATTACAGACTTTTAATGTTTGTTTTTCGTCTTCACATTCAACCTCAGTCTTCCCTTTAACAACATGCTAACATTAGCTCTTGCTGTGTCTTTACAAATACTTTGTTTAAACATAGCAGAACATTATGGATTAATTAAACCCCCACTGCTTTCAATTCCATTCAGTTGATTTAAAAATTAGGCCTTAATTGGAATTTAAAGTATCTTAAATGTATCAAAAGGCTTAATAATGCCAAGACATGGGGAATAGGAGGATCTCAATCAGTTTCTTTCTCATGTTGCAATTTATAAACTAAATAATTGGTAGCATCTTCTCTCTTCGCAGATCAGCATGGCATGATTCGATATGGTCGCTTTGCAACATTTTCAGTGATACATTGTTATTTTTGGCATTTCTTTTTGGCTTTTTAGAATAACCTGAAATAATATAAAATATACCACGTGAAAACACTCACAAGTTTTTTAACATTTAAAGTAGATTTTGAAACTTTATTTTAATTGGACTTTATCCGTTCTAAATGCAAAAATAAAAGGAAAAAAGGTTCAGTTGAAAGTGCAGTTTGGTTATTTATTTTGACAGAGCCACATCCCCACTGTGGTGGCTGAGGCAATTTCTAAAACATTTAATTAAAAGGTGGAACCAGCGATTATGGAGAATGTTTGTTGTCAAATAAATTAGTTAAAATGTGTGAATATCGCTCACGATCCGCTACATGTCCAATGTACTGTGTTTGCTCTGGAGAAAAAAATCACACAGCCTAGGATCTGTTGCTATATTGTGGGGCCCCGTTGTTTACGTACCCGTTTACAGAGCCTAGGCTGCATATTAACAACTGACAATGATCTGGACAGGACCGACAGTACTTACTTTTATACTGTCTGGTACAGATTACTGACCTAAACAGTTAACACAGGTAACAGTCAATTTTCGGATCACTAAAGACCTTGATGGTGGTGTTTGTGTTCTCGTTGACAGATATTAACCGAGCGGTTGAGCTGCTTGATAAGCTTCAGAGGACAGGGGAAGTTCCTCCCCAGAAGCTGCAGGCGCTGCAGAGGGTCCTACAGAGTGAATTCTGTAACGCTGTGAGAGAAGTGAGACACTTTACCTTTTATTGTTCTTTAAAAACACCTAGCTGTGAAAGTTTGGTATGATTACTTTGTGTTAAGTTTTGGAAATGTGGACAGTTGTTGCTGGTATGTGACCAAATCTATCCAATGTCTCTTCAGGTTTATGAACATGTGTATGAAACAGTGGACATCAACAGTAGTCCAGAGGTCAGGGCCAACGCCACAGCTAAGGTAGAACCAAGTAAAATACCACTTAATACACAAGCATTACTTATTCTAATCTGAATTACAGACCATTGTTCAAAGGTTAAACAACCTTTTTTTATTTTTTTAAGGCTACTGTGGCAGCTTTTGCTGCAAGTGAGGGACACTCGCATCCTCGTGTCGTGGAACTGCCTAAGACAGAAGAAGGCCTGGGTTTCAATATAATGGGTGGGAAGGAGCAAAACTCCCCTATATACATCTCCCGGATAATCCCAGGAGGCATCGCTGACCGACATGGAGGCCTGAAGAGAGGCGACCAGCTTCTCTCTGTTAACGGGGTGGTATGTTCAATTCACAGATATCATTACCTACTCCAGGATGTTGAGATTAGATGGTGTAGCTTTACACACGTTTCAGTTAGATGAAATATGCACATACCATGTGGACATTTATTTTCCAAATATTGTGAAATTCAAAGCTGCTGCTTCATTATCCACCAGGTGAAACATTTAACACTTGAATATTTAGGAAGGATTGAACTCTGTCCACATGACTTTTAAACTTAACGCCAGTGTTATTCATATTGCTGAACACTGCCTGTCAGTGGGGACAGTACCGGAATCAACGCTATGTAATATGAGCCAATCCACGTTGAGTGGAGCGTCAACAAAGACAAAGCATGAGTAGAATGGCACTGCCGCTGCAACTTTGTAAAAGCCACAACACGTTGAAAAAGAGCCCAAAGTATTATTTGGAAATATTTTTGCTTGATATCATAGCCAATGAAAAGAGCAAAACTGAAAACACTTAAAGCGGCTACGAGTAACATTTAAATATCTTTTAAACAGCCTCATGTTTCCTTTGATAATCATAAATGACCTTAACAGCAAACGAGACCATCAGTGCAAAGAAAGACGTTTTTATATAGTTTTTATTACTGCTTTTGGTCTGGTTGTACACCCAGTCCGATTTTCGGTTCGCGCGTACATGCTCTATGGTCACATATCCGTATTGGTCGCAGATTTCAGTGTGGCGCAGCAACGCGATTTGAGAAGCCTATCCCTCCAGGTGAGGGAAGGGGAGCCTTATTTGAGACAGTTATTTGTCGTCATAATGACTGATAACGGGGCTGAACCATCAAAGGAAAAAAAAGAAAATGCAATGAAGAAAAGCTAAAAGGGAGAGTGATATAGGCTACGGACGGGACGAGGGCGTTGCCAAGCAACGTGTATACAATTTCACAGGAGTGAACTAGACTGCAGTGAATGAGCGGTTGGTACTAACACAAAGTGTGCTTTGCTTCACCATCATTGGATGACCATTATTAATCTGAAATAGTCATTATTTACAACAACATAAAACACATTACCTCATCGTGATCCATACTAACTGCCGTCTCTCGCTTTTTGTGAGGACACGTAATCTTTCAGCTCCGTGAGAGAGAGTAGTTAGGTGACACAGCTGCATCAACTCATTGCAATCAGGTGTGTGTAGCACTTACTGGCATTAGTTGATGCAGTGTCACTAACCACTCTCACGGAGCCGAAAAGAGTCCGTGCCCTCACACTTTCAACACACGGACATGCACTATATTGCACGGCGCCCTTCTCAGTTGACACTCGCACGCTTGGCACGAGCTAGAAAACAGCTTTGCGACAGCGGGCGTCGTAAAAATACTACCGCTTTTGTCCAAAGGGGCCGCCAACGGACCATGTTACTCGTAGTGGCTTTAAGCACCTTCAAGCCTTGCTATAAAAGTTGTCTCTCCAAGGAAAGCGATTCATCAAACTTTGAAAAACAAACATCCAGAAAAGCAGGGGTTATCGCAGCACTTCAGGCTATAGTTAAGGCATCGCCTTGACAATGCACGCCTCCCGCCGTATCTACTGTTGTATTTGAAAAATGAAAATAGACTAGATGTTTACAATGTAGATTTCAATGTTCTATTTGGGAGGAAATTAATTCAGCCTTTACGTCTCAAAGATAAACAAAATGGGTTTTGGAGAAAAATGTAACGTAAACATACATTATTTGTTAAAATTAATTCAACAGGGGTAAAAAAAAATGTAAGCTCTTCCAAATTAGCTACAACAAGCAGATGTTGTGATTTATGCTTGCTGTACTTAGGTACATTCCATGTTCAGGCAAAGACAGTCATCCCATTGACTTTGCTTGGTTGATGTGTCATTCAAATTCCCAAATGACAAGCTTGTATATGGTTCACTTCAATACGTTTAAAGTTCTGAGGTATTTGTTTCTTCCAGAGACATAATATCTTGTTGATGTTGTGCTTAACAATTTCCCACAGTACATTCATTGTTTTTGTAATATAAACTTATAAAACTAGACTTTACTGCAGTTGTTAGGCCTGTTTGTGATACTTTCTTACAGTACATTCTTACTCTCCTACATTTCCGTATTGTTTATTCTTTTCAGAGTGTGGAAGGTGAGCACCACGAGAAAGCTGTGGAGCTCCTCAAAGCAGCTCAGGGCACGGTTAAGCTGGTAGTAAGGTACACCCCCAAGGTCCTAGAGGAAATGGAGTCACGCTTTGAGAAAATGAGGTCAGCAAAGCGCCGGCAACAGAACAACTATCCCCAGTAGGATTTTTCCGTGTTGATGCCCAGCTCCCATGTCTCTCCTCGTCTAGCCTTCTGGCCATTTGTTCTGGTCTCCTTCTTATCTCCCTGCCGCATCAAAAAAACACAACAAACTTATCCAAGTTTAGATTTAGTTCCTCGTCACACATACCATATATTCCACTTCCACCCTTTTTCTGCAGCATTTTTAATGTTCACCATATTTACACTGGACACGAGAACTGTAGACAAACACTAGAATGATAATGATTGTCAGTGTAGGTGGTCACTCACACGTGTGCATTATTTTTGAATTGACAATTTGAATGCAACTCTGAATGCTTTTGAGACCAACTACACATTCCTTTGAGTAGAAAAGGTAGTGTTTTTAATTATTTTATCACAGCTACTACCAAGTGCCTCAGGGCAAACACATTTATCTTATTTACTGTGTTCACCATTGTTCCTTTTCTCTTTAATGGTTCGAAGTCAAGTTCAGTTAATTAAATCATTGTGGGAGGGATTATTACATACTTTGCATCTGTTATTGTCAAAGATAATTTGATAAAAATAACATGGTAAACGTATGTAAAACCCTTTAATTGCGCAAAACTTTTAAAAAGATGCGGATTTATTCTTATTGCAGCTCTACGGGAATGTCTGGGTAGGAAAGGTTGGGCATATTATTATTTAAAAAATGATTATTACATGTTTGATAAAAAGGGAAACAACTTAAAGGACACTTCAAAACAAAAGTGATGGATTATCTTAAAGGTTTTTCTCTGGGCTTACCCTTCAAATTTTCTAACATACCACACAAAAAGCTCAGAGTGTACTGTAAGTGATGTAATGGGGTCCCAGCTACTTTGAACTAAATTCCTGCCACCCCAGATGCTCACATTTTCACTTATCAAAGTAGGTTTATGAGCATAAACTCTGCAGCATGAAGTTTTATTTAGCTTTTAATGCATTTCTCTTGACATAAATCAGGACTGTACTATATGGCATGTTTTTCCTTTTGCCAAGTACAGTACCTAATGAGAAGTAAGTTACTTATCATTTTGTCTTTGATCTTTACTCAAAACTGCTTGTTATCATTGTTTTGCATCATTCAGTGAAAGTAAAAAAAAAAAAAAAAAACACCTTCCTAATATCCAGCAGTCTGAACATATCAAACAATCTCTTTAAGAAACAATAACATCTAATGTGAGCTTTCATCGTTGTTCTGATTAATGAAATGGCACATGTTGTCACATATATCGTATAAGGCTGCGGCATATTCATCCAGTCTTGTGTTGTAAATCTGTTGCATTGGCATGTCATTCATTTCAATTTTGCTGTCCAGTTTTTTAAAACCATTTTATTCATCAATGTCTTGCAGAACCAATTAAATTAAACATTCACTCCATTTGAACTTTTACCCTTCTAACCGTTGACATCCTTGCACTAAAGATGACACCAGTGCTACTGCTGGCATAAGATTTATGGTAAAATGTCTTCAAATTTAAACAATCATTTCCTTTTATGGAAACTTGTGCCCCATTTTAAGACAAGAGTACACCCATACGTTTCAATAATATAGTAGAGCAATAAGTGTAAATCTTTTCTGACCTGTGTCCCTACGCACATTTTTAAAACATTTTATCACTAAGTATCGTCTTTGCTTCAATAAAGCCCACAGTTTAGAAACTTGTGTATTCTGTATGTCATACACAAACGACACATCATGTTAAAATAAGAATGAACATTTCATTACTGAATACTGCCAAACAGTTACATTTGTTTTAAGCAGGCTCATGTCAATATACTGTTTATGTAGGCTTTTCTCCATGTTTACACATAAAACCCATATAAAAAAGTTGTAATTGTTTTGCAAGATGCATGTACAGCTATCATAGCTATGTGTAAAACCTTATTGTGAAACTCCAAAATTGACCATTGTGCTTACACTCATGCCAATCAAAGAAATCTGTGCATCATGATTTTTACAATATATAACAAAAAGTGAGTTTCTTTAAAGACTTTTCTAATTTTCACAGCAAATGGGGGGAAATTAATCTTTCAATATCAATGACTGTCATTAGAAGCCTTTCACCAAACATTATTTTAGTTTGTGGGGCACAAAAGTATCCATGGAACAAATGTATTTCACAAAATGTTGTTTTAATTCGACAACATGAACATATAGCATCATTTAAACTAGGCTTTATGAAGACAAGCTATTGAGATGGGAGTCTAGTATAGATAAAGATAGTTATGCTTTATTTAATTTATTAAAACATTAGTTGGATGATGGATAAAGCAACAGAAACATGTGTCTAAAAGCAGAATAACTTTGCCTTCAATTTAGCTTCAGTCCTCAATCCAGTGTGATGTCAATGTGATGAGTTTTTTTTAACAAAACAAAAATTGCAGTTTTCTTATGCATATTTTATCCATCTCTTTGACATCTTACTTTTATCTGTTAGTCTCAAAGTCTGTTGTTCCTTTAAACATGGGGTTTCCTTGCTTAGTGTTAACTTTTATTGAATTCAATGTTTTTTAGTAGCGCTTTAAATAGTGCAAGTAAAATGATAAGCACATAAACCTATTTTTTTTATTGGTGGTGCTCCTTGTAATCCCTTAGTCCTTATCAAAAATTGCGGATTTTTTCGGACAAAGTGTGAAATAAAAAAACACTCGCACAGTGCTGCAAAACATGAATGCAAATAAATTATCTATGCAAAGTACTTTAAAAACCTTCAGAAAATGTCAAGTTATGGTGCGAAATAGCTGTAATTTTACTGACAATGTCGAATGTAATATGATATGTTCAACCATTTTAGACTCGGACACATTGGAGTTACATAATGTTATGAAGAATTTACAATAAAATCCCATAAGCTACTTTTGAGCATACTTTTGTTTTGAGGCAGAACATTAAGCAGATTAGTTGGGGTGTATATACAAAATGAAATGTCTTAATATAAAATGTATAGTTTGTCCTTTTTAATTGTGTTTTATCCAGCATTAGCTAGCTAGATTCACTGCGTCACATGTATAGTATATCAGAAGGAAATGTAATGAGACTTGGAATTGATATTGCAGTCACGCTCTCCACTGAATGTCACTGACCATTGTCTGATTTTGTTGCAAAATTTTGTGAAGTACCCTTCAACTTTCTAACCATTTTCCCTGTCTATATATTGGAATGGTCAATAGAGTATTTTTTATAATACTTTTCTTTTGATATTTTTCACAATTTTTATAAGTGATTTTCCTAAAAACCTAAATACCAGGAATGATTGGTACTTCCTCTTTGACTGTGTACCAAGGCCATATCAGCACAACCTCTCTGAAAAGCAGCACTGATGCTGGATGGTTGAGACTCTCACATCAGGGCTCCTTCTTTGAGATCTGAGGTTTATTTCCTTTCTAGTACCAAGACCAAACTTGCAACATTTGTGAAAAAAAAATTATAATGTTTGGAAATGTTTTAGTGGTTGCCTGTTTAGGATTATTATCTGTAGAATGTGTTGTGTTATTTTGTGTTCTCTGGTTTCTTAACACATTTTTCTGTGTTACATTGATGTGGAATGTAAACTGTTGTGATGTAGAAAATAATAATTGGATTGGAGGCTAAATAAACAGTGCTTACATTTATGACTTTTGAAGATCTTTCTGAACATCTTTTACACACAATTTTTATTTTTCAGTTTTAGGCCCAATAACATGGGGAACAACCACTGAAGGCTGTTTAGGTTTCAGGTTTTGTTCCAAACATGTAAGACTGTTCTGCAAAAGGATGTACTAACACTGACTAATAGTCTTCCTTCTTCATAATAATTGTTAAAGATGGGACCGATCTGATAGCAGTATTGTTCGCCGATACGGCCGTAAATCACATATGGGACTGACTTTGACGATTAATCCAGGTATCTTAAGCACGTTCTCTTGGACTTTAATGATGCCGTTGTTTCTGTATAGCTGTTGCCACTGCATTAATATATAGCCCAACTTGACTTGCTCTGTTCAAATTTAAAAAGCAGCCATTGTTTGTTTTTAACTTATTTGAGAGGGTTTTTTGATAGCGAAGATTTATTTTTCTTTACAAAGTTTGTGCATTTCTTTCAAATATTCACTATGGAAACCTTATGAAAGAGCTTTCAATTTGCAATTGCACCCTCTGAAATTCTGTTATGCTTTTGAAAAAGTTCCAAACAGTAAAAAGATTTGGCTTTGGAATACATTTCAATGCATTTTTGTATATTCTTTACTTTTTTAATATGACGTGATGTGTGGTTTCCCACAGCATTGTTTAACTTTACACATAATACCAAAATAGCAACAAAAATAATCAAGAAAAAAGAGCTCTGGTATTTGAATTAGTATTGGTATCGGCAGATAACCACATCAATGTTTGTTTTTCTAATCGGATCGGTAGTGAAGAAAAGTGTATTGTGTATCTCTAATAATTGTCATGCCTGACACGTGTTTGATGGAGATTCAGCACCATAAACATGTAGACGACGCACAGAGACTCTGCTAATGCAGAGCTAATGTAACATGTTTGGTTTTAGATACAAAGAATGAACCCAGAATTAACTTAAATTCCCAACTATTTATTTTTCTGCAACACAGACTGACACTTCAGCATCTACCAATGATTGTTCCACTTCAATGCTCCTCTTTCAACCGCTTGCCTCAATTGTTTGAAAAGCAGGAAACTGCTTCAGCTATGAAAATATAAACTTGATGAGAGCGACATGGCAGTTCCAACATAATACACTGCTCAAAAAAAATAAATGGAACACTTAAAAGGGAACACTTAAATAGATCTTAATGAAATAGTTGAAATTCTTTTCATTACACCGTGGAATGCGTTGAGAACAAAATAACATAAGAATGATCAATTGAGATCAAAATCATTAACCCATGGAGGTCTGGATTTCGAATCATACTCAAAATAAAAAAGTGTAAAAATCAGATCACAGGCTGATCCACCTCCTGTGGAAATTCCTCAAACAATTCAAAATGAGGCTCAGTGGTGTGTGTGGCCTCAACATGCTTGTATGCACTCAATACAACGTCTGGGCATGCTCCTGATGAGACGATGGATGTTCTCCTGAGGGATCTCCTCCCAGACCTGGATCGGGGCATCACTCAACTCCTGGACAGTGTGTGGGGTGTCGTGGCGTCGCTGGATGGAACGAGACATGATGTCCCAGAGGTGCTCGATTGGATTCAGGTCTGGGGAACGGGCAGGCCAGTCCATAGCATCAATGCCTTCATCATGCAGGAACTGCTGACACACTCCAGCCACATGAGGCTGTGCATTGTCATGCATAAGGTACCCGGGGCCCACTGCACCAGCATATGGTCTGACAATGGATCTGAGGATCTCCTCCTAGTATCTAATGGCAGTAAGGGTACCTCTGGCTAGCACATGGAGGTCTGTGCGGCCCTCCATATAACTCCCCAGACCATCACTGACCCACCGCCAAACCGGTAATGCTGGAGGTTGTTACAGGCAGCAGAACGTTCTCTACGGCGTCTCCAGAGTCTATCACTTATGCCACATGCTCAGTGGGAACCTGCTTTCATCCGTGAAGAGCACAGGGCGCCAATGGCGAATCTGCCAATCCTGGTGTTCTCTGACAAATGCTAATCGGGTTGCACAGTGTTGGGCTGTGAGCACAGGCCCCACTTGTGGACATCGGCTGTCATACCACCCTCATGGAGTCTGTTTCTGACAGTTTGAGCTGAAACATGCACCTTAGTGTCCTGCTGGAGGTCATTCTGTTGGGCTCTGGCAGTGCTCCTCCTGTTCCTCCTTGCACAAAGGAGCAGATACCAGTCCTGCTGCTGGGTTGTTGTCCTCCGACGGCCCCCTTCTTGTCTCCTGGTGTACTGGCCTATCTCCTGGTATCTCCTCCATGCTCTTGACACTGCTGGGCGACACAGCAAACCTTCTTGCCACAGCGCACATTGATGTGCCATCCTGGATGAGCTGCACTACCTGAGCAACTTCTGTGGGTTGCAGACACTGCCTCATGCTACCTCTAGTGGTTAGGGCACTGGCAGAATGCTAACGTGACAAAAAATCCACCAGAAAAGATGAGGTCAGAGAAATGGTCTGTGGCCACCACCTGCAGAACCATTCCTTTATAGGGGTTGTCTTGCTTATTGCCTCTCATTTCCACCTGTTGCCTGTTCCATTCGCACAACAGCAGGTTAAATTGTTTAAGAATCAGTGTTGCTTCCTAACTGGACAGGTTGATATCCCAGAAGTGTGATTGACTTGGAGTAGCATTGTTATGATTATGTGTTCCCTTTATTTTTTGGAGCAGTGTACAACTGCCAGTTGGACATAAAATGTGGGTATTTATTTAAATGAAGAAAACTTTCTCACCCACTTTTCCCAGGCCAAAAACAATGCCACCAGTAAGTAGACAAATTTAAATTAACCGGAATTTACTGTTTCTTACTTTTATGTCAGGCGACCCACAGTTTGGGAACTATCTATGTAAATCAATATACAGAAAAATAAATGCTACTTTTGTGAATGATTCAATTAATGACTAATTATTGCTAACATTGCAAGTAAAACTGGTTTTAAGCCTCCCACAAAGTATTCTGCTTCTGACAGTAAGCCTTAAATCACTCCCTCTTGAGATACAGATGTTTAAAAGGTCTTTCACCCAGACAAATCCCTTCATACTATACACATCTGAGAGGAGCTTGTGGTAAATCAATGGCTTGTTGCCTGGAGCCAAACGTTGCACGTGGCAGCAATTCATTAGAGCTGGTTGTTCACACTACAGCTTGAGGCTCAAGCACAGCTGCTGGTTTCTCTTGGTGTTGTGAACCAGGTCCATTGCAGAGTGTCGGATGGTTCATTCGGTCTTTTTTTTCTGGCATCCAAATCAATCACACCCAAGAGCAGCAGCAGGGGCTGAGGAGGAGGTAGGAGGCCGGACTGGATCTTGAGCCAAATAAGCAGTGGGACAAGGAGGAAAATATTGATTTGTGTTAATATACTGTACATTATTTAAAAACACATACACAAAAGTATTGGAACGGTGAGGCCAATTCCTTTATTTTTCCTGTAGACCACCAAACGATGAATATGGGATAAGAATCGCTTACTTCACCTTTAATATACATTATAAAGTCCAATAAGCTTTACCACACGTTATTCATTTGAGGGAATTATGAAGAGAATAAGAAAATTATAAACACCACAAATATATGCACATTATAGGCTACATAAACATATATGTAGCCTATAGAAATATACAGTCTGTGAAGCCAACCTCTGATTTGTTTATGCACTATTTTGTATGTCTTTATTGTTTATTATTCTAATCTATTGCATATACCGTTATCATTTCTATTCATTTTATATATGCATACAGATTATATGTATGCTTCGGTCATTTTTAATCCTCCGGTGCAGCAGGTTTCGACCATGGCAGCAACTCACATGCTCTCGTCTTTAATGAAACACGAAGAAGAAACGAGGTCTCTTCCTTTCTCTTCCGGTGACGTAACTTCCTTTCTGTCCGTGCTAACCTCGTCGTGAACACGCGCCTGCCTGTCTAACAAGTAAGTATATTTTTTACAGTATAACTCATGTGTAATTCGCTGAAAGAACATGGTTGTGACTTCAATATATATGTTAACTCCCACATTTGGTGTGACAATCTCATCAAAGAGCGAAATATTTGCAATTAAATCCATTTTAACAGCGGAGCGGCTAAGCTAGCTATTGTAAGCGGGACTGCAGCACGCCGCCACATGGGAGACAAATCTGCTCCTGTGTTTTTGCTTTTGTCACACTTGTAAAAAAAATGTAATTCAAAGACGTACTGCTCCATGGTAAATAACCCTCGCTGTAATTCATAGGCTCAGTAGATGCTCTGATTTGATGCCAGGCTATCTAGCATGCGTATAGAGCCTGAAAATCAACACTAAGTTGTGTTGTAATGGAATTAAATTGCCATCGCCCTCAAAGTTTAAAATGTTCTAACAATACAATATTCTATTGATGTCATGATGGGAATGTGGGAAAAATTCACTACTAAATTAAACATGTTGCCAGATGGAAAGATTTCTGCTGTTTGGAAGACAGTGCTGCCAAACAGGGCTTATCTTGCTCTCAGTAAAATAGGCTAATTATGCAATGAGGCACAGAATAAAGATGTGGTGATCATATAATAAGTAAGTTTATCTAAGGGTAACCGTATTACTCAAGTACTTAACAGTGTCTGGAATGAAGTTAACATGCCATTTATAGTTAAAATGTTGCTTTAATCTGTTAAAGGTGCTATGAGGAACTTTTCAATTTCGGGTTTCGGCATTTTTCCTCTGATCATAAATGATGTTACAGCAAGCAAGATCAGTGTAAAGAACGCTTTTTTTAAAATATAATTCTTTATGCCTTTGTCATGGGTACGCTCACCCAGGAAGTGGAACAACAGTAGGTATAGTAATACCACTACTGTGTTAATCCAAAGGGGTTGCAAGAATTGACAAACTAAAATTTCCTTTGAGCACCTTTTCTAAATGGAGTAAAATGAATAAAGGATTGCTCAGTCACCATTTTAACCTACCTGGTGATTGTTTTTGCAGAATGCGTCACGTAGCTGCTTACCTGCTCGCTACCCTGGGTGGCAATGAAAACCCTGCAGCCAAGGACATCAAGAAGATCCTGGAGAGTGTTGGCATTGAGGCCAATGATGCCCAGCTGGAGAAGGTACTGAGCCACCTGCTTTTTATTGTTTGTCTGTGGTAACAGTTCCTCTGCCAGTGCCCAATCATTGCCTGTGTGATTTTCACACATTTTGATCTCTCTCAACAGGTGATCTCTGAGCTCACTGGCAAGAGTGTGAACGACTTGATTGCCGCAGGTGAGTTTTCCAATGTGCACTTTGTCAGTGATGCCTTTGTGTAGTAATTATTTTTGTTTGAGTTTTAGGCAGCATGGAGCAGGATTTAAAAGATTTAAATACCCCGTCGTATATATCCAAACACCTTTTTGAATATGCTGTAAATTCGGCCCTCCGCCCTGCTGTATAAATGCGACCGTTGCGGAACGAGGGAAGAAAGGTGCGAGAGATTGTTCCGGGAATTTTACTACCTCGTAAGATTGCCGACACAATCAGTTCCGCGTCTCTGTTTAAATGCGGCCGGCTTGTTGTTGCGGAACAGGGGGGTGTTTGACGTTCCATAGCCTACGTTCTAAACATGCGACCATGTTAGCAGTTGAAGGATGTGTGTTTAACATTAATCACGGCGGCCTGATGTCCCGTAAAAATCACCAAATAAAAGGAACGGCGTATAATCTAGCTGGTCATAAGGTCCGCTGCTCAATCCAAACCCCCGCGCTTCATTTTGCAGAGTTTGAGTCTATTTCTGCCCGGGGGAAGTTGTACAATGGGTAGGCTAGGCTGCGACTGGATCGCCGCGCTATTATTATCCTAAGTCTGAGCGTATATCCACACTTTATTTCTGTCTACAGTAACGTGACTTCACACACTGTGTGTATGTGTATGTCTGATTGGCAGATCTCTGCCCTCACAAAGAGACTCGCTCACAGCCAACTTGTCACACAGAGAGGTGAAGCGGATTGATTTTGTCAGTTTGTTTAACAGTCCCAGTGATGTTGGACTCAGCGCGTAGCGAGATCAACCGGCACATTGTGGGGACAGTAAAATACGGCCCTCTTACTGCAAGCTCCAGCACTTCTGCTCTCAATTCACCGGCCAGTGTTGTTGTTGTAAAGCTGCTGACCTGCGCGGCGCTAAATGTTTACGTCACACCTGACGCTGTTTACAAGCACCTCTTTCATTCCGGAACGCTGTGTAAAAGGGGCTACTGATGCGCCAGCAGGTCGGCGTTGCTTGGTTCTGTGTAAATAACACAGAAGCAAGCAAAGCCGGCATATTGGAGTGATGTTCTGTCAATATGCTGCAATCTCTGTGTAAAAGGGGCTCAAGATTCCCAGTTTTTACATGAGGCTTTTGTTAAGTGTTGAAATTAAGTTATGGGGGTATTCTGATCACTTTATTCAAACGCTTCATTAACTGATAGTCTGTTAACATCAAGTTGTACTATGTGGATGAATTTACACCTGGAAAGAATTATATCCCAATTTTTATTGTATGTGTACTGTCATAGTGATCCTTACTATCTTATCACAGTGATAATGGTCTTAATAGCAAAATGCTGTATAACGGAGAAATCAGTGTTCATTCCCACTTTAAGCCCAAGAAAATACTGTTTAACCCTTATGCCCCGCTGGTGGAGATTTGTGTATCTGGGGTTGCATTTTTGAGATAATTTTGGCTGTGATTGTCCCCTAGCCATAAAATTTGGTAAGGAGGTGTGTTTTACAATGAAGTTTTGATATTCTGAGTTTCATCCATATCTACTTCATTTTGACTGTGTGAGATGTTTTTGTTACACTGGGACCGCTAGCTACACGATTTGTACCATTGACTTCCATTATAACGACATTTTTTGACCCCCACCTTTAAATTAAAGTGAAAAATATTTTTGACTGTAATTTCCCATTTCTCTGTAGTAAACTTGATAAGGTTATGTAAAAATGAGGTCAATAAAAAAAATGCCCCATTTTAGCCCCCCCCCCACTAATCTCTATGGTGACCCTTTACAACAAATTGGCATCCTTGTGTAATTCATGGCTGCAAACCAATAAAAAAAATAAAAAAATACAATAAAATAGTTTTGATGTGTAGTTAGTGAACACCTCTTTTAGTCAGAATGGTTGAAGTTAAAAAAAAAAAATCCAGGAGTGTGTCTGTGTGTACTCAAATCACATACACTGAAATCCTTGTCTAAAAAGATGCCATTTCGTAAACTCATAGAAAGCCATAAAACCAGTATTTTTGATTCCTTGGCCATGCCAAGATAAAATCAGAATTTATATAATGTTTTGCATTCATTTTGAAGGTAAGGCATCATATTTTAGGTTTTAACTATTATCTAGTTGATTTATGAATTTCATATGGTGTATTACTGGGGGAAAACTTGCCTCATGACACAAACCTGAAAAAAAATAGGATTTTTCATAATTTTAAAAAATTTCAGGAATACTGGCCACTGCGACAACAAATCTAAAGAAAAATGTCAAATGAGTTTGGATATGGATGGGGGGGACTGTTGTCTGCATGTCCATGACAAAATAAGATCGTGTGTGTATGTGTGTGTGTGTGTGGGGGGGTGTGTGTGTTTGCATGTGTCATACGATATTAGGGCTGCAAATCTGTACCCCTTGTAATTTCTCTCCTCTCATACACACACACAAGCACACTTTCACAAACACACATGCACTTACACATGCACACACACACACACACACACAGACACATACACACACACTCACACACTAAAAAAAAAAAAAAAAAACTGTTATTTTGTAGTTTTAGTGAGTGGTTTTCATCATAAAAATTCATATTTTGATGATAAAAGAGGTGATAAAATGGGTAAATTTTACTATTCTCGTTCATTTTACCCAATTGCATTGTGTTTTCTGCAGTAATATGGGAAATCAGAGGCAAAAAAAATGTTTCACTTTAATTTAAAGGCGGGTTGCCAAAAAGTTTTCTTATAATGCAAGTCAATGGTAGAAATCTAACTTTTTTTATTCAATTTGACATTATTCAAAAAGTAATAATGCCCCAAATTCAATTTTCTCACCTATTGTTCAGATGGGTGAGCCGGTGATACTAATAATAATCAAAGTTAAAAAAAATATTTGAATATTGAATTTTAGTGCATTTTTCAAAAAAGCGGTTGGTGGTATATGATCGAAACTGGCACCTAAAGGGTTAATTTTTAATTGTGATTAATTAAATCACAACATGAATTGAATAACAACCCCTTCATGAAAAAAATGGAAAAAAAAATTGTGAAAAAATATTGATCTTTCATCATTTTAATGCAGTTTAAAGGTCAAAATACACAAAATGTACGAAGCGGTCCCAGTGTAACTTTTTTATTCAATCTGACATTAAACAAAAAGTAATAATGCACCAAATATAATTTTCTCACCTATCATTCAGATGGGTGAGCCGGTGATACTAATAATAATCAAAGTTAAAAAAAATATTTGAATATTGAATTTATGTGTATTTTTCAAAAAAGCGGTTAGTGGTATATGATCAAAAATGGCATCTAAAGGGTTAATTTTTATTTGTGATTTATTAAATCACAACATGAATTGAATAACAACCCCTTCATGAAAAAAATGGGAAAAAAAATTGTGAAAAAATATTGATCTTTCATCATGTTAATGCAGTTTAAAGGTCAAAATACACAAAATGTACGAAGCGGTCCCAGTGTAACTTTTTTTTAACGGGGCATAAGGGTTAAACGTTGTGTGCCAGAATGCCTACTTACAACAACATATTGTTACTGACCTATATGTTGTCATGTCTTGAGTGTCACTGTTATCATTTGTGCTTCATGTCTGCCAACTCATGTCTCCTCAGGTTTTGGTAAGCTGGCCAGCATGCCAGCAGGTGGTGCCGTGGCTGTTGCCAGCTCTGCTGGTGCAGGTGGAGCCGCAGCCCCCGCTGCAGGTAAACATTGCAATTTAGCACCTTGTTTGTCAGTATCAGTGATATTTGGCACTTTGCCTTTGCTTTCACCTTGTATGTAAAATGATTACATGCAGCCAAATCGTTTAAAGGAATAGTTTTTAAAAAATCATCTGAAATCGTTCCTGTAAAAAAACAAATTTCATATGGGAAGGAAACCAGGAAGTAACTGTCCCATGTGTATTTGATTCTAAAATGACACAAAGCACACAAAAGTTTTTAGTGTTGTTGTAAAGTTTCTTTTGACCTGCTCCCCTTGACTACCAGTGTTTGAGCTAAGCTTACCTGGATGAGCAACCTTTGCCCATTTCTATATCAAAATACATGCAGTTACAGGAACGGTTTCTGTCCCCTTTTCTAGGGTCGGAGAGTGAGGCAAAAAGCTAACAAAAAACGAACTATTCCTTAAGTCACCATTTGTTTTTATGTGTTGGGTACCAGTCAAGAAGGTACTAGGATCTGTTAGATTTATTTTATTTTATTGGACATTAATGAGTTTTTAATTCATGGTCTATTAAGAGAAAGTAGTGATAATGTGCAATTTTTGGGGGTCTAGTTGTCCGGTAAACCAAACAATGGCTAACAGACATGTCAAGAAAAATTACTCTTATTGTCAAAATTAGCATAGCTGTTAACTAGGGTCATCCTACCAGCAAATAATATCAAGTGATCTTTGTCTTTCAGCTGCTGAGGAGAAGAAGGAAGAGAAGAAAGAAGAGTCTGAGGAGGGATCTGATGACGACATGGGATTCGGACTGTTCGACTAAACTTTCTCAAAACATGAATAAAAATTTGTTTAAAAAAAACTCAGAACTGTATAAATATTTATTTCACTGTTGATTTTTGGGGGTTTTAGTAGGGTACAAAAAAGAAGGTATGCCACACAAACAAGTACAAGTCCGAGTGTCGTAACGTAAAAGTATTTCTAGTGTTTCTTGCTGTAGTGAACCAGAACTACTTGCCTATTGCAGCTGATGAATTGTTTGTGTAATTGAGCCTAGTGTTCAGTAGATGGCACTGTTATTTTTTTCCACATTATTAAACGAGACACTGCAGGTCCTTCATGTTGAGCACTGTTCAGAACAGTTTGAATTATACAGAAATCCAGACACCTGACTGGTAAAAACAATACCATTATCTAGTCTAGTGCCACGCCTAAAAACTGACCAGTAGTTGAGCTACTGGTACTCCAGCAGCTTCACATTGTCACTTATGTCAGCAAGTGGCTAGTGACTTTTTTTACAAAATGAGACCGTACCTCAACGATTTGTTGAAATTGTACGTCTATTAGCATACTTCCAGAAATGAACAAGGGTTTATAAGGATTACTGGATATGTATTGCATTGTTTTCTTGTTCACTTCCGTTTATCCACAGGTGGCAAAAGTGGGCTATAGGCCTAGGCTACACAATATGTACAGTTAAGCCTTCATATGAAAATTTGGAAATAAGTTTCTGTGTTACAAGTAAAAGTCCAGCTATAAAAACTGCAGTCAAGTACAAAATGATTAGCACCAAAATATATCCAATGTAAAGTGGTCCATTTAATATAAGAATATTGTATTATAATTATTGGCTTCCACTGGGGAGCTTAATGAAATTAATTAAGCTTCATCTTAACTTAAAAGTCAAGTTATTATAGGGCCGGTTTCACAGACAAGGCTTAAACCTAGTCCGAGACTAAAATGCCTGTTGAGCTGGATTAATTCAAAGCCACTTGCACAGACTGAGTTTAAAATAGTCCTAGATTAAAGCTATTCTGGATTAAACAAAGCCAATTGCAATACGGACGACTAGAGCTACTCTAGGTCTAAATTTGAGTTTAAATTAATCCTCCAAGGAGGCAGGTTTAACTTCAGTTTAGTGGTGTTTGTGAGAGAGCATGGACTATTTGGAATATCTAAATGAAGACCAACTCCCACTGCAGAGGCCAGCCAGAAGAGTACTTGTGGATAGGTCTTATTAACAATTATTTTATGAACTTACATTTCGAGACCGCTTTCAATATGGAAAATGCACTGGAAATAACAACTTTGCTTGAGCTTATTAGATGGATGCATTTAAATTGAAGATGTATTCAGCATAATAAAATGAGTGTCTAAAACGATTCTGTTTTCAAATGTGGTTGTTGTGATTTAAAATACTGACACACATGAATAACAAAATGACAAAACACAACATGAACACCTTTTATTTTCTACTTATATCTTCACTGTGATTAGTAATCACAATTGTCTCAGTACTGTATCTTGTTTGAATCATAGCTCTCTCTTCCAACTTCATGTCATACAGTTTACGCTCTCTGGACTTTCTTTCCACCTCTGTCCCCAGAACCCGTACTGAGTTTGGGTAGAGGGCTTTCATGTACTCTGCTCCCACCGCCTGGAACACTATTAAAAAACACTCAAATTGCAGGAACTCATCACTAAGAATGATTTTTAAAACTTTTCTCATTGCCTCAAAATTGTTCTTCTTCGCCTTCTGGAATGTATTTGTCTCTGTTTTCTCATGTCTGTGCTTTCTTCTCAGGCCCGGTTCTAGACAGTTAGATTTGGGTGGGCCTGTAGAAATTTTAGGTGGGCACACTGGGCAGAGAGACTGAAGATGCGAGCGCGCGCAGAGCGCGTGAGCAGAAATTTTAGCACTTTTTGGCACATTTACTGTGAATTGTGTAGAACACAATATGCAAATAAACTTTGAGTGTTGCTGTGTGGGAGATTTGATTCTTGGATGTTTTTTTCCCCAAAATGTTTATGAATAACATATAATATACATTATATACAACATAATGTATCTTTTTTTTAATTGTAGGCAACCTGAGCTGATTGAAGAGAAAGCTTTGGGACTGGACAACCTGGATGGTGGTAGTCCATACTATACAAACTACTTTCCACTATTGCCTCTGGTGATCAGCTGGGTGAAAATAGTAGCCAGCCGAGGTCACGACCCTGCTAGGGGGGTCCGGGGGTATGCCCCCCCAGGAGATTTTGTTTTACCTTTTTAAAGTGAAATGCATGAATCTGGTGCACTTTGAGAGGAAAATTAAGAGGCTAAATCTGAGGAATTTTGTGTGAACAAATAATTTGGAGACACTGGGTCGGATGGATTAGAAGCTATTGAAGAAAGACACAAGGATTTTCCATAGAAATATAAGTTAGAAATAAAATATTATGCAGGGTCCTCTGGGATGGGCTTGGAGCTCTTTTTCTTTTATGGGACATATTTTTCTGTAATATAATGAATTAATTTAAATGCAGTGAGAGGAACGAAGCATAATAACTCTGTTGTCCAGTTATCTTTTTTTCCACAGATGAGGCTGAAATAGACTATAGGCCTACACAGTGCATGGGCAACTGAGGGCAGCCCCATTTTCAAATATTTTTAAATAAACTCAATACACACTGTGCATGCCATGGACTTGAACGTGACGTGATCAGTTAACCTAGGATTACCTCCCATATGAACTGATTCAATTATTAAGATATTAACTATCTACCAAAACATTGTATTCCTTTTATTGTATGATAATTCACATAATATGATGTTGATATCAAACACACAAACTAAAAAAAAACGAAATAAAAAAAAAATTGGGCAACCGCTCATTTTGCTTATGCCTCGGGCCGGCGCTGCAGACCAGTGACCACTATAAGCGGGTGGGTAACTTGGAGGCAGGCTGTCCTGCCCACCCAATAATACAATTAGTAGCAATGCATGGTAATGGTATATTCTTTAGTATTAATTAATTGTCTGAATTTTATTTGACATTTTCTTGGACAGCGAATGAACAGGTCCGCCCGATAGTGGGTCTGGACTTCCACCTAAAAAAAAAATATATATATATATATATATTTTTGATTGGGTGGGCACGGCCCACCCTGGCCCCTGGCTACCGCCGGCCCTGTTTCTTCTTATGTTTGTCTTATATTTCATTCATTCTAACTGCTGCCATTTTCTGTCGGCCTTGCTCGGAAAAGAGGTCATTTGACCTCAAGGAATTTTGCCTGGTAAAATAAAGGTTAAATAATGTCCAATTCCACCTGTAGAATTTTCATTTTCATGTCATACTTCCTTCAGATATTGCATTTTCTGTTCATGGAATTCTCGGGCTAACTTTCATGCAACGTTATTTTTTGTCCTTTGTTGAAAGGTTGTGGCAAGCTCTTCTTTAAGGCGAGATTCGGGTTTTTCCCCAGAGTCTATCAGTGCAGATATCATTAAATATAATGTCAAAATTATAAATGAGAAAGATGTGAAATACCGATAATAATGAAGATAACCTGAAGTTGGTGTATTGTTCTCTTAGTAACATTTTCATTAATTGAATTTGTTGCAAATTGCGGCCCAACTATTTATTTGCTCAGTCCCAGCAGTATGGCTTTTAGATTCAATAGCCGGATCGTTTCAAACTATTTATTTAAGAGATTTTTTTCAAATTCATTAAAGTTTATTGACGGGATTTTTTTAGCCTCTGCCATTGTTTTTTCTCACAAGCAATGGTGTTTCTGCTCCACTCTGGGTTTTTATGATCACCGTTGGAACAGCAGCATGTGCTCATGGGCAGGTGTTTACAATCAGGCTTACTTACTTTACTCCAGGACTTCATAGTCTCAGACAAACTAAGCCAAACGTAAGCCATATCCATGACAGTGATTTAAACGTCCCAGTTTAACTAGTCCACATTCAGGCCTACTCCTGGCTTAATCTAGGCCCTGTCTGTGAAACCGGCCCATAGTGTAGTAAAAAGTAGGCTACTATATTTCCTCCGGATATTAGTTCAAAAATGAGGTTTCAGAAATTTGAGTAAAAACTTTCCAACTGTCTGCCTACTTCCTAAACTTACCTACTAAATGTACTCCACCACAGCATGTATCTGCCCACAACGTATCTTATGCTTAAAATACATGCCTCAAACAATGTATTTTTAGGATGCACTAGGTTGTTTTTAACGTTGATAAAAATAACTGCATTCAAGTGTTATGGTCGATTATATAGGCCTATTTCAGAGAAAAATCTAATTACAAAATGCAAGATTTTTGAAGGAGGATCTAATCTAGGATCTAATTTAGAAGAAGCATTTCCAGGAGAAAATTAGTGTGAATGTTGGAGGCTGAAAAAGCGGACACTTAACTGGATAGCTGAATGACTATGAAGATATGAAAAAGTTTGAAAATGTTTAATGAAAAATTATGCTGAATGGAGCTGCAAAATAGTTCTGAAATTGCAGAAATGTCAAAGGAACTGCAACAATATTGCTGTAAATGCAGAAATGTCAATGTTATTGCAAAATAGTGCTTAAAATGCGGAACAAATATTGGTGTCTTCACCAATGCTTAAATACTGTCATATTGTTTAAATCTTCAAATAGTGAGCACCACAGTGCTTTGCTAAACATATATGGGATTCCTGTGGATAAAGTTTAAAATTACAGAGAAAAAACTGTTTCAAAAACATCTCATTTGTGTTTTTGTTAAAGTCTGTAAGACATTGATACAACATTACACAGCATCAATTTAACAATAAACTAGATTTGACAATTTTTCAATACAGGGCCTAAAATCAGCCAATTAAGAAGGAGCCATCAAATAACTCTTGTTATTTAAATTGATCATTGGTATTAGTTTATGGCTACTCTCTCATAACATTACAACATAATTAAATTGTCATAAAACCAATTGCCACACAGTTAACCCACGGCTTTTTGTGCCCTGTAGACAAAATATATACCAAGGTTAAACTCTGAACTCATGGCAACTAACACAATGTCTTCGTAAGGCAATTAGTCATATCCTATGTGACGATAAGACTATTACTTAATCCCAAACTTCCTCAAGTGTCCTAATGTAGTCATGTGTCAAAGCTGAGTCAGCAGATATGTGCTCATAAATAAATAAATAAACGTTTTCCCTTTCTCATGCTCTAATGTTAATTAAGTGAGTTCACCAATTCACAATCATGGGAATAGAACATTGCATTCTTTCTGGGGGGTTTATGCTTCATAGCTGTATTTTGTTACCTAAATTATTTGAAACTACAAACTTTATTAATCGTCAGTCCATGATTTATTCACTTAATAGGTTTTATATAGCGCTTTATTGCCTAGGCACTCAAAGACGCTTTCCAGGGTTCCAGGTTCAATTCATTCACACCGGTGGTGGGAAACTACGAGAGTAGCCACAGCTGCCCTGGGGCAGACTGATGGAAGTGTGGCTGCCATTCAGCACCAACGGCCCCTCAGACCACCACCTCAAACATACAGGGCAAGGTGGGTGAAGTGTCTTGCCCAAGGACACAACAACCATGACACAAGTGGCCGGGCGAGGATCGAACCACCAACCCTTGGATCGTTGGCCAACCCGCTTAACCACCTGAGCCACAGTCGCCCCAAAAAAAACATTGTTCATTAGAAAATGTCATTATAATCCTTTGACACGAGACAGTATTGCTCAAGTCCTGCCTTTGGCAGCATCTGAAGTCTCTGCATCCACATTATTCATATGTTTTACTATCTGAATGTAACAATTGTGTCATTGAATTATGTTCCTTTTTGATTTTGATTTTGTTCTGGATACACAAAACCTCTATCTATTGCATCCATCGTGGGAAAGAGATCTCTGTTCCTTTCCTTTAGGTTTATTCCATTTCTTCCCTGTTAAAGGTTTTTTGGGGGGAATTTTTTTCTCAACAGAGTAGAATGAATGTCCAAGGACAAAGGTTGTCGTATTGCTGAACAGATTGAAAAGCCCATGAGGCAAATTATTATTTGTGATTCTTGGCTATTATGTGTACAGTACCTTTCATACAAGAAATGCAGCTTAACGTATTTACCAATATATAAATTAGTGCTTTACATTTAAATAGAAAGGGAATATATAAACAAAATAAAAACCTTAAAATTCTTCAGACAAATGAGTAAACACCATGCTCCTCCCTTCTCTTCCTGGCAGTGACGTCACGGTCCGCACCATTTGGTGTATGTATTGAGTTTCAGGCCGCGCGCCCTCAGTTGCTCGTCTTGTTAGCGGACAGTGAAGGTTACCTGCTTCAACAGTGCTTGAACGGCAACCTTTCCACCTGTCTTCAGACACCACCAGGCCTGAAATTATCTCTTTAATTACTCGGTCTTCCATCGACAACCATCGAATCAAATTTAAACTACCTTTAAACATCAGCCAGTGTAATTTACCCTAAACACGTTACGCTTGCTAACTAGCTAACTGTTTGTTTTGCTAAAGCCACTCGACTCAGTACAGCTTTGCGACATCCCCTCAAGAAAACCCAACTCTCAGACCAGGTAAGACAAAATATATAAGTTTTGTGTCTTCTCTTGTGTTTATTTAATTGACCCTGACTGAAATACATCGACGGTTACGTAAATGTTGGTCAGCAGAGCGAAACCTTGGTTAGTACTACTGTGTTTATCTCCTTGCCTTGGCATCCAGTGTGGCCTTTGCCCATGTCTCTAGCCTCTGCGCCAACCCTAAAGTGCAACAACACTGGATCTATCCAACATAACATAACTTCAAATACTGTATATTGTAACAGTCGTGCCTCCAAACTCTCCCATATTCATACGTTATTGTTTTAACTAAAAGTGCGATATTTAACTCTTATATAATTTAGAAAAATAAGACTTAAAGTTCACAAGATTTTCTGGTTATTGTTAGTTTTTGACTTATTTTAAGGTCTTGCCATAATAAAAACATATTTGCCGTGGCCAACCCAGTGATACTTAGGTAATAAAAAGGTCTGGTGCAGTATTCATTCCGTGTAATGAAATACCTCTTTTGTAACTAGGGCCAATCGATTGCATGCGCTTAAGTTACAGTAAATTATTTGTTCAATTGTGAACCTCGCTACACAAAGGCTGATAAATGTAGCCAGTAACATGTATCACTTATCAGGATACACCTTAATTATATTGTTGGATATTTTTTGTAACCAAAAAAATCATGAAAGTGAATCTGTAGCTTTGTTGTCTATATTCAAATTTTACATACAAATACAAAACAACCACTATAGTCTTGAATTATTTTTGAACACAATAGTGTTTTGTGTAAAGTGAGCTGCAGAACCATTACATTTGAGAAGCTAGAATGACAATGTTTTTCTTGGTAAATAACTTGAATGATTTACTCGTAACCGGTGTGCTGATAAATTAGATCAAATACTTAAGTAATTTACTTATTGTTTAAGCTTCTCTTATCGTGATCTGTAGCCTACTCCACAGACCAACATCAGCCATGTATAATGCTACATACTATATTTTATCATTTTGAGTTGTGTTTGTTTGTCTACTAGTCAGACGTTTGTTTGCTGTATTACAGAACCATGACTTCCCAAGTGAGACAGAACTTCCACCAGGACTGCGAGGCTGCAATCAACAGGCAGATCAACCTGGAGCTGTATGCCTCCTACGTCTACCTGTCTATGGTGAGAGTCCAGCAGACGGAAAGAAAAAAGAGTTGAGACAATAGAAAAGCAGATGAGTGGAAGAAAAAAAGGGGGAAAAACAGCAGATGATAATACAGGACAGCCTTTGTTAGCATAGGGGAACAAGTTATTATAGAGAAGTTATTCTAATTCTGAGTGAATGCCATAATGAATACAGCCAGCATCAGAACATAACATTTTCATTAAACATTAACACCTGAGTGAGTTTTTAGGTGTCCCTTTTGGTGTCATGTGTCTGAACTGGAAGAAATGGTGTGTGGCTAAGTCATAAAACAAAGGTTGAAGTTCCTTTTCAGTTACAGGGCAGTGAGTGCACCGCTTGTCCTTAATACACATTTCACCTACAAATCCCCAACACAGCTTTGGATATATAAAAGGGATTATATACCTTGTCCATGTTAGATTTACATTTTAAACATTCTGTCTACTTTCTGCTATTTTGCGCAACACAATTTGTCTATTTTTTTTAAAGTTTTGTTTTATATTTCGTATCAGTCTACGGTCTCTTACTATTAAACTGCTACTGAAAGCTTTTGTTGGACTATTTTTTGTTTCTCTTCCTGAATTCTAACATATTCAACTTGTGACTAGTTTTAGATGGGTGCCATATCGGGGCCGCTAGGTAGTTGGGTGTTTCAGTGCAGTTTTTGCTTCACCTGAAGGAAAGGGCTAGTTTTGATAACCCCATAATTCCCTTCTTTTCCTCCTTACAGGGATACTACTTTGACCGGGATGACCAGGCATTGCACAACTTTGCCAAATTCTTCCGCGCTCAATCCCACGAGGAGCGCGAGCATGCTGAGAAGCTGATGAAAATGCAGAACCAGAGGGGGGAAGGATCTTCCTCCAAGATGTCAGGGTACGTGCTCCTATGTGATAGCAGACATTTGTTTTATGTGTGTTTTAACATAAGCACCATGTGGGAGTGTGCACTTTCTGAGCTATCAGGCAGCCCAATGTTGGGAGGGCAACTTAAGGACAAATAGATAGCGAGGGCGTTAGTGCGCTGTGCCACTTATCTTTGCCTGCCGCACAAACACAACCCATTTAACGTTTGAGGTAAACGTTAAACTGTGAACCCACTTTTTAAGGATGAGTAAGCTTGCTGTCTAGGTCGTTGGCCTCCTACCACTCATTGATAAGTGTCTCACTTTCTTTCTTTTTTGGACCTGCCTTTTCTATTGCAGAAGCCAGAGAGGGACGAGTGGGGCAGTGGTATTGAGGCCCTTGAATGTGCCCTGCAGCTTGAGAAGAGCGTGAACCAGTCCCTGCTGGACTTGCACAAGCTCTGCTCTGATCACAATGACCCACATGTGAGTATTCGATCAGGCCTGGACGGTTCAAAACACCTTGAAACATTTTATCCTTTCATGTCACATTTGTTTTTCAGAGAACACGCATCCCAAAATAATAAACAAATAAAATATTAACTGTTTTGATGGACTTAGTGCTCTTGAATCCAGTCTTGGCCTGTTCTGCACATTAGAAAACACTTATAAAAACCGATTGCAGACTTTGACCTGGCCTGGCCTATTTGGCATCTGTGCAACACAGCAGCTGACGTGTTTTTGACCATGGGGCTGTAACTCACTGAGTGGTTGCGAAATAACGGATTGTCCCTTCATCATCGTAGAATCGTCATCTCACAAGATTATTTCATAGAAATGCAGTGAGTGTTTTTACTTTTCAGCTCTAATTTGATTGAACTCTTTGTTCCAGCTGTGTGATTTCATCGAGACTCACTACCTGGACGAGCAGGTGAAGTCCATCAAGGAGCTGGCAGACTGGGTGACCAACCTGCGCCGAATGGGAGCTCCTCAGAATGGAATGGCCGAGTACCTGTTTGACAAACACACCATGTCGGGCAAGGAAAGCAGCTAAATCCGTCCAGTTATTTACAAAAAAAGTTTTGCTATGTATAATTGTATCTCGCTTCCATACGTTTTCAAAGAAGGCTGCCACCTGCATGGCTCTTATTACTCATGTTGTTATTGCCATTTCCCCCACATTACAGTACATCAATAATCCTCTGTTCCCACAGCTATAAGCTTTAACATTCGTAGAACACTCTTTATTTCTGGCACTTGTATCTATGCTGTCAGCTATGCCTACATCATCACCATGTATTTGCTGTGTTTTATGCCATGAGCTGTTTCTCTGACCAAATAAAACAAACCCTCTGGATTCTGAACAGTGTCATTTTTAATGTTGTGATGTTTGAATTGTTTTAATTCAGCTACGTATCTGAAAAACAGTTCAACTCTCCATTTCAAAACTGGGTAATTATAGCACTAAAGATATTTTTCACTTCCCTTTCCTGAAAATACAGAACTAGGTAGTGGACTTACCCCTTTAGTATAATTTATAAATATTCTTTTCATCCCTGAAGAGAAATTCTATTGTTTCAGTAGCAAATAATCAAAAATAAAATGTTACATTATATAATATAACGTTATAATAAGCAGTGAGCAATAGTAGAACTCTATTACAAAAACCCTGTTGTAGGGCTGTTTTTTGTATTTGGAATAATGGTGGACTAAATCCCTAGTTGAAGGTGAACGACCGGTTATCAAGAAAATAATCATTATTATCTGAATGTTCAGGACATAATTATTGTTTGCCTCAGAACCTGTGGTCTCCGTAAAATATACACCAAAAATCCCAAATAAGCATCTTTGTGTGTACTAATTATGATCATCTGTCGTTAATTGCCATTGACCTGTTCTGTGTCACAGTTTTTCTAAGGTGTCTGGTCTCCTTTAATTGATAGTCCCATTGGCCAGTTTCTAAAGTTAAACTATGTATGAAGAGGGCATATACAAATTCAAGTCACCAGGGTATTTCCAACACTCAAACTTTAAAAGGAAGAGAAAATAAAATGTTTGAGAGTTGACAGAGGGGTGTAGTGTAGGCCTACTAAGAACCAGACTCAAAATGTGTCTATTCTGCATAGGACAGTGTTGGTGCTGTTACTCTCCCTAGTGGAAGGGGGGGGAACACATTTTAAAATGTTTTTGGCTTAACTATCAATTCAGGAAAAACAATACAGTAATATAAAGTTTGTATAAGCAATATGCCAGGCAGATGGATTATTTGGGATTTGGCAAAACTTTACTCCATTCCTGCACATACTCTGAAGTCTGAACTGTTAAATTATGGGTTTCAACTTTAAGACGGGTCATCTCATTTTATATACTATCTATAGTCATCTTATGTTCCCACAGCCCTGTGTTCCTGAACTTGCCAATTAGGTTCAGGTATCACAGATGGATGGTGAAGGAGACAGGGATAGGTTAGAATAGGTGTGAGGAACACAGACTGACTATCTGCTATTATATAGTTAGATTATTTCGAAATGTGGGAACATAGGGCTGTGGGATCATCAGGATGTGGGAACATAGACACGCTCCCAAAAGACACACATTTTTAGACCTTTTATGAAGTCAAATGGCATGCCATCCTATTTGGGAACTTGGCCTATCCATGTTAAAAATACATGAATAACATATCAACCTTTAACTTTTTATTAATTTAGCCTTCTGTAGTCTGCATCTTGAAACCAGTTCTTTTCATGTTTCCATGTGCTTGAGAGAATATGTAGTCCTCTCTAAAAAGATGGACAGGAACTGAAATGCCAGTATATCATTGAACATTCACTTCACATTAAAGTTTGTGGAAACTATCTAAATGTGCATATCACACCACAATTTATTTCAACACAACAGGAAATGCAAGAATAACTCTGAGGCACTTTTTATTATTGAAATTAGTAGATCAAAACCTAAGTGCTATAAAGAAAAATATTACAAAATCAGCCTTTGTTATCACAGAAGGATCACTCAGACCATGGTCATGTTTATGTGACCTAACAGCTCCCACGGTCCCTGTCAGACTGACGTAATCATGCTTCCTCCAGCTCAACCAGCACACCGTCACAGTCTTTAGGATGGAGAAACATAACTGGTTTCCCGTGAGCACCTATCCGAGGCTCTGCTGACAGAGTTCTGATGTGCTTTGCTTTCAGGTCAGCTATCGCAGCTTTAATGTCGTCTACCTGCAACCAATAGGAAAGATGTTATTGATTGGTCTAACTTTGGATGGTCTGACCAAAACATTTTGTTTTGTTTTTTTAAGAAAATTGTGAGAAAAATGTTACATTTCACAAATATAGCAAAAACAAGACAAATAACATTGTATTGGAAATACAAACACGTTTCTGCTACTGTCTGACTACTGCAGACAATACTGTGCTGGCAATTTATTAAATCCATTACTAACTCATCACTCTTGTCGAACACTGGTGAAAACTGTTATCAAGGAATAATGGATACATTCCACCCAGGTGTGTAAGTGCCTTTACCACCTAGGTTTTAGGTTACTGATTTTGTTCGCACTTTTTGATTCACTAGGTTTGAGGGGTGCTGTTTTCCTTGTGTTTTGGTTGGCTGGTAAAAACGGTGAGCTGTTGTTTTCCTTTGGTTTCATTAAGTAATTGTGGCTCATACTTTAAGAGTGCTCTTTTGGTTATTTGTTTATTGATTTTCACAGCACCCATTCGCCCTGAGTTTGTTCTTCACCGCACCTGCTGTTTTTGTCCTAAACAATCTAAATCTTTATTATTAAATAAATACATTTGATTTACCATTTACAACTGGTTTTATGTTGCTTCCTTTACCCTAGACACGCTGGACGTAACATACTAGTTTCCAGTGAGTAATATTCCTTGACCATGCTATCAGCACTCTCTCACCTCAATACAGATGTGGTGCATCCCTCCAGACTTATTCTTCTGTAAGAATCCAGCGATGGGGCTCTTCTCCCCCAGAGGATGGAGCAGCTCCAGCTTAGTGTTACCGAGCTCCACAAACACTGTGTAGACACCGTGCTCTGGCAGGGGCACCTTCTCACTCACTGTGGCCCCCAGCACGTCCCGGTACAGAGCCGTGGCCTTCTCCATGTCGGGGACAGCGATGGCGATGTGGTTGAGCCTCCCCAGCTTCCACAGTGACCGGGGAACAGCCTGACCAACGGGGGCTGTCGTGGAATGTGCCCTCAGGAGTGTGAGACGAGAACATCTGGAGAGACCTGCCACTGAATACACCCATTAAACTCTAGTCAGATTAGATGTAGCTGTTGTGTTGGAACATTTGAATTGAAACTGGAGGTGTTTCAGTTTTTCCTTTATGTAGCTTGAAGCTTGGAAAAAGCATCTCATTACACACTTTCTGACAGTATCACATGTCTTACCACAGTTTATTCTGCACCAGCTTGTTTCAGCACCTCAATTAGACTAAGCTGCATGTTGTTTACAGAATGAAAACATGTTTTTTTTTTGGAAGATTTTTTTTAATTTTTTTGTATAATTTTAACATAATTTCCCCACATTCGGTATCTTTTGAAATAAAGTAATTTGTGGGTTTGAACAAAGTTTTTAAAAAATAACCTGATTTTATTGACGGATACACAATAATAAGAAAACATGTTTTCACTTGCACAAAATATGCACTAAACACGAAAAGTACCTTGTTGTACCCAAGCGTAAGATACATCATGATGTTCACCTAGGGTTTCATCGTACAGTAACCTAAAACGCAGCTAATGTTCAACAATGAATCAGAGAACGACCATAGTAATTTTAGCGATTGCAGATCATGGTACAGAAAATCACCCGTTTGGTAGTTAGACCATTATTTGCGCAAACAAACCTGCAACCTTCAGCACAGCGGACGCCATGTTTGTATGTCGGAACCCAAACGGCAGCGGAAGCGTTTGTCGGCGAGCCTTTTTACGTGCGACACAGACCGTCACACATGTGGGAAGAAAACCATGGCTGCTGGAGATGTGTGGAGTGTGCTGGAGGAGTGTGTGAAAACGATAAATGCAGACACAGCGCAGCCGGAGAACTTTCTAAGGCAGGTCTTTAGCTTGATGTGTGCGCATTTGTTGATACAAGCTGTTTAGTGTCTTCAAGACGTGGTTCACGTGCCCGAGCAGAGAAGGTACAAGTGCTAACCGTGAGCTAAAGCTAACTGCGTGAACTTCTAGCGTTAGCGTCAAACGCGTTTTATGAAATGGGTAGGGAAACCGCCACAAACATGTCGGATAAGGACTTTCTTATTTACTAAGTGTATATTCTTTGTTATTGTAACATTACTAGTTACTACCAAATTGTCATAAAAAGTACAAGACATGTCACTCTTTCATAACAAACTATATTTCTGTAATGATCGGTGCTGGTGTAATGGCAGTTTACCACACGTGAATGTGTTCCATTTATATTATTTCAGAATGTAAATGAATGATTGCTCATATATTTCCTTTTATAATATATTCTGATATATTATTTGATCATGTTCTCTATGTTTATTATATTATTGTGAACTGTCAGACACATTCATTGTATGTGGAAACTAGGAAGGGACCTGGAAATAAAGCTGATTCTGGGGTTACATCGATAACAGTTTTCAAATCCTACCATTGAAAACCTGCACCCAAAAAAATACACTAGGTCTGCCATACTGACTTTGTGTTTCCACCTTTTCCAGCCTTCAAGATGGAGTGGCGGCAGACTTTACCTCTCTCACTAAGGCCCTGTATGACCTTCACAAAGCTCAGGAGCCCACAGAGTGTAAAGGCAGCCCGTTGGCTCAGCTGGTGGTGGAACAGTTTGATGAAGAGCAGATCTGGCAGGAGCTGGAGCTGCAGAACAATGCTGTGTTGAAACACTTTCAAAATGCAGCCCAAGAGGCTTTGTTAGACAGGACATTAACGTTGCTGGAAGACGAAGAGGAGGATGAGGAGGCGAAAGAAGTAGTAGAGACTGAGTATCAAAGTGTAAATGACGATGAGGAAGAAGAGGAGGAGGACGAAACCGCTCAGACAGCCAAAGAAAATGGCTGAGGACGGGGCAGAGGATTACACAGATGATGACTCTGATTTAGATTTTGACGTGGACGCTCTGGAGAATCGGGAGAAACGGAAGAAGGCGACTGGAAGCAAAGGCTCCACAACAAAGGTGGTTCCCTCTGAGGTCGACGATAAGTTCTTCAAGCTGTCCGAGATGGAGTCGTTTCTCGATGATATGGACAAAAAAGAGGGAAAGGATGATAAGGACGAGGATGACGTGGACTTATTCCAAGATGTGGGCTCAGATGAGGACGAGGATCTCGACCTAGAGGAAATCATTTCTCAAAAAAAGCTGAAGAAAACCACTGTATGTATCTAATCACTTATTCTCACCTATCAGCGTGTCTTTATACTACAACAGGAAAAAGGTCAAATATGTATTAATTGTTTATATTGACAGGCAAAGAGCTCCAGGAATCTCAAATATAAGGACTTCTTCGATGCTGTGGGTAGCGAACCAGCTAAAGCAGATGACCAGTCAGATGGTGAGGATGACGGCATGGATGGAAGCCAGGAAGAAGGTGAAGAAGAAATGGATGACGAGGAAGATGATTATGATGGTGAAGAGGAGGGTGACGATGAGTAAGTGTGATCAATTATATAATGCATATGATTATGTGTGGGAGAAGGACATTTGATTGAGTAATGAGTATGGTTGATCGCAGCATGTTTGTGTCCACCCTTTGCCAGGAATGAAGAGAGAAGTCACTCCAATGCATCCCATAAGAAAGTGTCCTTTAACCTTTCTGCCGACGAGGACAGCGAGGGAGAGGACATACAGGACATTTTGGGGGGGAAAAGTTCAACCTCCGCAAAGCCTGAATCCAAGTCATCCTTTGAGAAACGACAAGAAAAGGTAACCACGGCTTAAGATTGTGTTAGTGAGATTTGCCACTCTGTGTGGCTTCAATGGGGTGCAAAAGTAATGATTAGTTGGTGAGTTTTGTACTAACTGCAGACCACAAAGGTATTAATGCAATGCTGCTGCTGATGGTACTGCTGGGTACTGTTGCTTTGATACTGGTGAACAAATGCCTGATTTTAAATACTGAAAAACACTTGGGTGGGACATGACTCCATGTCGCCCTGCCATGTTTCTGCAGTAGCACACTGTAAAAACAGACACACTTAACAGTCTTGCACGTTTTTATATATTGTAGGGGTCCGCTGGAAATTCACCTATTGTAAGACGAAGAATAAGTTCTAGAGTTTAAGTAACTAAATACATCTTCACAATATCACTTGATGTTGTGTAAAGACTTGAGTTGGTAGTTGAGGAATTATGGAAGTGGTCTAAGGGCTTTTAGAGGGCAGCAAAAGTTCACATTTCTCTCTCTCTCTCTTTAGCCTTGTCTTACTGCAGTCTTTACATTAATATGACTGCAGTTTAAAACGTATGGTGTTTATTTGAATTTTACTCGGTCCCGCCTAGTAAGATCGCAGCAGTAACCTTAAGAAAAAAGGTGACACGTGGCTTAATCAGACATGACACCCAAACATGTTGCATTGCCCTCAGATTACCGTAAAAAGGTTGCATGTCTGAAAGGGCCTTGAGAAGCTGTAATTCATGTATTGTGTTTCATGTCTCAACAAGCGCAGACCCTTGCATTTGTTTGTTTTTTGGCATAGGGCCCACTAACTCCTAATGTCCACTAACAGCCTCTATTAAATCCAACTATTGCAGATGTCAGAGAAGATCAAGGAGCTAGAGAACGCAGCTCTAGCAGCGAAGCCCTGGCAGTTGTCCGGAGAGGTGACGGCACTGACTCGTCCAGAGAACAGCATGCTGGAGGAAGATGTGGAGTTTGACCAGACATCCAGGACGGGTGTGTGACACCTCCTTCTTTTTTGTGATGCATTTATGTGTCCGCTAATAATACAATTATTCACACCAGTGTTATGTTTATTTGCTTAATTAAGGCTACTGTTACAATGGAGATATATTTCTTACCAGATAACAATATGTTCTGTTCTATCTTTCAGCCCCTGCTATAACAGAGGAAACCACACTACAGCTTGAAGACATCATCAAACAGAGAATTAAAGACCAGGTTAGTCTCAATAGCATTTGTTTCATACGGTCTCAAACAATATAAGGTGTTTCTTTTATTTTTTTTGTTTTTTATTTAACCCAGTGCCTTTTGACTTGTGTATCTCTAAGGCCTTTGATGACGTGGTCCGCAAGGAGAAACCCAAAGAGGAGGTCTTTGAGTATAAGAAGAGGCTAACGCTGGACCACGAGAAGAGCAAGCAGAGTCTAGCAGAAATCTATGAGAAAGAATACCTCAAGCAGACCCAGGTTTGATGTTTATTTTTTTATTTTCACTGCTACTCCAACACAAATGAACCTGTGCTGCATAATTGTTTTGTCTTTTTTGTTTCAGGAAAAGACAGAGGAGCAGGAAAACCCAGGCCATGTTGAAATTCAAAAACTCATGGACACTCTCTTCCTAAAGTTGGATGCTCTTTCCAACTTCCACTTCACACCTAAACCAGTAAGTTTTGACCAACAGCACTGAAATGAAAGTCTCCAAATATGGCTAAAGTTTTGACATTAACTTAATGTGATGTAGATGAAGAATTTTAAAAGCTACTGTGTTAGTACTCAGAAGAAATCACATGCTAATTTAGCAAAAACCTATTATGTAGGATTTTAACCTGGATGTAACTCTGGTTAGTGACATTTAATTTATTAATTCAATTGAATCTGTGATTACAAATACTTCAATTTTTTTTTTATATAATATAGAGAGCAATACAAATTAGAAATGACATTTACTATAAATATAGAACTAATATTTGAACATATCCTTGAGAAAACTGTGTACTGCAAGCGTGTGCATTTAATGAAAACCATTCAATTTGTGTTGCTCTTTGTCTACAGCATGTTCCTGAGGTCAAAGTGGTGTCGAACCTGCCCTCCATTACAATGGAGGAGGTGGCTCCAGTCAGCGCTAGTGATGCTACACTGCTTGCGCCTGAAGAAGTCAAGGTTTGTCATCAGTCTACTTTCAAACATTTCTTATTATTGTGGTATATTAAGTTGCACAGTGTATCTAATAATACTCTCCTGTGACCAAAGGGGAAGACCAAAGCGGGAGATGTTCTGGGTGATACTGAGAAGACGTCAACAGACAAGAAGCGTGAGAGACGCCACAAGAAGACGGTGAAGCGTATCAGAATCAAGGAGAAAGAAAAGAGACAGAAACTTAAAGAGGCCAGTCAAACCGGGGAGAACAGGAAGGCTTCAAAGGCTGAAATCACAGAAAGCCTGAAGAAACTCACAAAAGGAGGCAAAGCCACGATTCTTAAGGTGAGCGGTTTCTCTCATCGTCCTTTAAAGCGGCTGTATTTTTCACACATAAAGAAGTTGAAATCAGTATTGGCCTGTTCAAGCATATCATATCGATCAGCATATGTGTCATAAACCTTTAGTGCCAAATACACATTGCATTAGTTATTTCATAAATGCTTTCCTCTGTTTCAGGATGAAGGGAAGGACAAGGCTCTGCGGTCCTCTCAAGCCTTCTTCTCTCAGCTGCAGGACCAGGTCAAAAGTCAGATCAAAGGGGCGAAGGAGCAGTCTTCAAAGAAAAAGAAACACAAAGAGGTTTCTGTCGGCAAACTCAAGTTATAACTCTGATGGTTTGTTGTTTAATATCAACTTTTTATGTACAGATTTTTTTTTTATGAGAGCTGCAATATATTAAATCTGAAAGTCCTTGTAAAATGCCTCCCATTTTCATTCAAATAAATGTTTGTTTGGCAAGAAGTAGAGCCTATTCAACTGTAATAAATGTTAATTTGATATGAAAACATCTGAGCCCTTTTATTGGTAGATGAATGTACGGTGCTTGTCTGAACGACAAACTGTCGTTGCCTAAAGAAGATCAAAATGCCTAAAAGAAATATACACCTAAATTGGAAACAAAACACATGATACATGTTTTAATTTCGTCAACGGAAGCATAATATAAGAGAAAATAATGATCAGCTGATTACCACAAACATCAAATAGACTCTGTGTGTCTGTGTATTAGGCTGTCTGAAGACCAGCCATTTTATTGGCAATACATTGACAGTGAAATTGATTTGGTTTGAAACAGCTTCCGGTAATCATTATTTCACACAGCGATGGAATAACTCGTCATTACAAAAGTTATGGTTTGAATAAACACAAGGCAGTAATATTCCAGTAGGAAAGTCCTTAATGGCTAGGTAAGTCAGTAGCATCTATTAAATGTGGCAAATATCAGGTACAGTTAAATCCATTAAGTAAAAACTCACATTGGTTTATTTCACTGTAAACAACTAGTGGTGATGTATTTAGATACCTTATACATGAACAGATAAAAGGAACAGTATACAAAAGAAAAGTCCTTAAAGGCCTACTTCACCGGTGGGAATATGAAGGTGTATTGAATTCTGAGATCCTATGTAGTATAAATGTGCAATTTTTTTTTAAATTGGTTCATCCTAGTCTGAGAAAAGGCAGAAAGAGTGTTTTTTTTAACCCTATATTTCTCTTTCTCGTGACATCACAGAAAGAGAAATATAGGGTTAAAAAAAACTTACTTTGTAAATATTACTGTGATGTCACAGTAAAAGACATCACAGTAATATTTACAAAGTAAGTTTGTTTTAACCTTATATTTCTCTTTCTGTGATGTCACGAGAAAGAGAATATAGGGTTAAAAAAAACACTGCCTTTTCTCAGGCTAGGATGAACCGATTTCAATTTTTTTGCACATTTATACTACATAGGATCTCAGAATTAAATATACCTTCATATTCCCACCGGTGAAGTAGGCCTTAAGTCATGCTATAAAAATAGACGTGTACAAATGCAGACATATTGGGAACATTTTCAAAAGAAAAAATAATAATTTATGCAGACAAGACCCTGCACACACACGTACACACAGTCTTATTTTGTCATGGACATGCAGATAGCGGTCCCTACTATGCATTTTAGAACACCTTTGACATTTTTCTTTAGAATGTGTCGCAGTGGCCAGTAATCCTGAGGTTTTAGAGAAATTATGAAAATTCCTATTTTTTTCTTGTTTGTGTCATTAGGCATGTTTGTTCCTCAGTTGGAGACCATAAGAAATAAATAAATCAACTAGATACAGTGCCTTGCAAACGTATTCATACCCCTTGGAATTTTCCACATATTGTCATGTCACAACCACACACGTACATTTATTTTATTGGGATTTCATGTGATAGACCAACACAAGGTGGTGCATCATTGTGAAGTGGAATGAAAATTAAATATGGTTTTAATTTTTTTTTAGAAATAAAAAACTTAAAAGCGTGGCGTGCATAAGTATTCAGCCCCCCTGAGTCAATACGTTGTAGAACCACCTATCGCTGGCGCTGCAATAACAGCTGCAAGTCTATTGGGGTATGTCTCTACCAGCTTTGCCCATCTAGAGACTGATATTTTTGCCCATTCTTCTTTGCAAAATAGCTCAAGCTTCAGATTCAGCATCAGATTGGATGGAGAGCGTCTGTCAACAGCAATTTTCAAGTCTTTCCAGATATTCTCAATTGTATTGAGGTCTGGACTTTGACTGGGCCATTCGAACACATGACTATGCTTTGATTTAAACCATTTCATAGTAGATCTGGCTGTATGTTTAGGGTATTTAACCTTCTGGAAGGTGAACCTCTACCCCAGTCTCAAGTCTTTTGCAGACTCTAACAGGTTTTTCTGCCCTGTATTTGGCTCCATCCATCTTCCCATCAACTCTGACCAGCTTCCCTAGCCCTGCTGAAGAACAGGACCCCAACAGCATGATGCTCCCACCACCATGTTTCACGGTAGAGATGGTGTGTACACATTGCTCTTTGCGATAAGGCCAAAAACTTCTTTTTTGGTCTCATCTGACCAGAGCACCTTCCTCCAACCCTTGCCACAAGCTATGCGGGGGACACAGCATATTCAGATGAGACCAAACTTGAAGTTTTTGGCCTGAATGCAAAATGCAATGTGTGGCGGAAACTAAAACCCTATACACACCATCCTCACCGTGAAACATGGTGGTGGCAGCATCATGCTCCTTTTCTTCAGCAGGTACAGGGAAGCTGGTCAGAGTTGATGGGAAGATGGATGGAGCCAAACACAGGACAGAAAACCTGTTAGAGTCTGCAAAAGACTTGAGACTGGGGCAGAGGTTCACTTTCCAGAGGGACAACTAGCCTAAAAATACAGCCAGATCTACTATGGAATGGTTTTATATCAAAGCATAGTCATGTGTCACACTTTTCAGTTTTTTATTTATAAAAAAAATGTAAAACCACGTTTCATTTCCATTCCACTTCACAATTATGCACCACTTTGTGTTGGTCTATCACATAGAATCCCAATAATATAAATGTACGTGTGTGGTTATAACGTGACTAAATGTCGAAAATTTCAAGGGGTATGAATACTTTTGCAAGGCACTGTATGAGTTAAAACCTCAAATGTGATGCCTTGCCTTCAAAATGACTGCAAAACATTATATAAAATAGGGCAATTTTTTTATAGAGCTTATTTTTACATAACTGTATTAAGTTTGCTAGAGAGAAATGTCAAAATATTTTTTCACTTTAATTTTAAGGTGGGGGTCAAAAAATCTCGTTATAATGGAAGTCAATGGTACAAATCGTGTAGCGAACAGACCCAGTGTAACAAAAACATCTCACACAGTCAAAAATGCAACCCCAAATACACAAATCTCCACCAGCAGGGCATAAGGGTTAATAGGGTTTGACTTGATCTCAAATCTGTTTTTGTTTATGTTTAGAAAGGTTTGGAGTTTGATTTAAATTTAATTCCATAGGTATTGTCATTAATAACTACATACTGTAAAATCTTCCTCTTTGTGTTTTGGTTCATTTTGAGTTATTTTGTTGTGGTTTTATAATGTAATAATAGTTTTGTTGTGAGTTATGCATTTAGTGATAGAAAATAGTGCAACAGGAGGGAGCAACATGGAAGAAACATTCAAACATAATATATATGGGAATATCGAAAAACCATTTAGTGTAAGTACATTTCTCACAATGATTAAGATGTAAATATCATTATTAACCCCTTAAACAGAGTTAAGACCATAGATAGTAGATACGACACACACACACACAGGGACCATCCCAAAGAGGTGAAGGGAATTTTGTTTTCGCTGCTGAAAACAGAAAATAAAAAGTGCAATATTTCTCTCTGAAACTAATGCTAGAGGTAAATCAATTGATATTGTATAAGTTATAAATAGTACTATGATTCATAGTACTATTTATAACTTATTATGATCTAACCTATGATTGACTTGCTTGACTCCTGTTTGACCAGTGTATTTCCCCTTGGTATGAAAACCACGCCCCAGACTAGAAGAAACTCACCTGACGTCACTGAAGATCATTACGGAAGTGAAGCAGGCGACGAAACACCAAATACCAACACAGACAGAAACACAAATAAGTTGGTTTGCACGCGTGACAAACATTAACAGGTGAGTTACTTGAGCTTAATACGCGATTCATTGCTGATACAACGACCCAGCCCGTTTATCTACTTGTGTTTGATAAGTTTGTTTTGATTTTGCTGGCGTTGAGCTAGGTTACGTAGCTTAGCGCAAACGATGACAGACCGTGACAGACAGAAGCCTGCTAACAAAGCAAAGGCTAGCTAACATTCATGTTCGGAAACACCGGGTAGGATTTCAGTTGGTTAAGTTAATATACTTATTAAAAATTAAACATAGGAGGATGTTAAATTATAAAAGTAGCCTGGCATGTCGCCGCGTTAGCTGTCCGTCTCGTCAGGCTAAATGCTAACTGTTTTGAGCCGTTAAACGGACGTAGGTTTCGTCAGTGAGCCAACTTAATGTTTTCTCTGTGTTTGTGTGTATTTTATTGTTTTGGAGTTAAACCTGTGTAAGTCAATCCTGCTGAAAAGGGATCGGTCATGCTCACATGATTAAGTGAGTCACTGAGGTGGGGGCGAGGTTACATGGCCTCTCAGTTATAGTTTCGAGTGACTTGTGATCTCATGCTGCCTCTCTGTCCTGTTCACACAGATAGTCTGTCATCATGCTGGGAGGAGGATTCAAAGCTGACAGGCTGAGAGTCAATCTCCGACTGGTCATCAACCGATTCAAACTCCTTGAGAAAAAGAAAAGTAAGTCCTGGGGCTGAATGAAAAACAACCAGTGTCCCACTCTCATACAGAAGACAGTGTGTGTGTGTTATATTTTTCTGATCGTTCAAGTAATGACATTTTATCATTTTCACACACCCATCAACCTATTTTAAAACGTAGCTGAGCTTGCTCAAAAGGCGAGGAAGGAGATCGCAGATTACCTGTCATCGGGAAAGGATGAGCGGGCACGGATCCGCGTGGAGCACATCATCAGAGAAGACTATCTAGTGGAAGCCATGGAGATCCTGGAGCTTTACTGTGACCTGCTGATCACTAGACTTGGTCTCATTCAGTCCATGAAGTGAGTAAACCCACTCATGCACCGTGTCCATCTGAGCGGAATGTTCAGGTGTCTCTCTCTCGCTGGCTGTCATTGTGCCATTTCCTTGTTAACCTCTTTTCTGTTTCTCTAATAAGGGAACTGGACCCCGGCTTACAGGAGGCAGTGTCCACCCTTATCTGGGCAGCGCCTCGTCTCCAGGCAGAGGTGACTGAACTAAAAACTGTAAGTACTGTCTAGATTATTGCTGGCGGCATTCCTAACCATATTAAAGTTTTGCTCATTATCGGGCCAGCCTTTGCCCCCTTATCTCTGAATGCTTAATTTCAGGTATCTGACCAGCTATGTGCAAAATATAGCAAGGAGTACGGCAAGCTGTGCAGGAACAAACCAGATTGGTACGGTCAACGATAGGGTACAGCAACCTTTTTTTTTCCTCTCTGTGCCTGTTCAAAAAATGCACCAACCTTTTAGCCTTGTCACTTTTTAGCTACATCTAATCAAATATCTGATGTGTTGATAGCTGATGCACAAACTGAGCGTGGAGGCCCCTCCCAAGATCTTGGTGGAGCGCTACCTGATAGAGATTGCCAAGAACTACAACGTGCCGTATGAACCTGATGCCATGGTCCATGTAAGCGTTCAAAGAATCCATTATCATTCACCATTAACAATGAAGTCTTACGTTGTTTTTACTTACTGGTTCATCCACCTGTGACTCTGTACAGCCCGAGGTGTGTCCCGGAGAGGAGGCCGACCTGATTGATGTGGACAATGACAAGAAGTTTGGCGGAGGAGGAAGAGGTGGAGGTGGAGGATGGTGGTGGTGGTGGAGGAGGTTTTACTGCTCCCATGCACATGCCCATGCCCATGCCATGGACTATGCCCATGCCGTCAGCTTTCGACTATCCACCTCCCAACGGAGCAGTAAGAGATTCCTTTAAGAGCTTTCCTTATAGACACCATTCGGAGTGGTTTCATTGTGACTTTATGCATTTAATGATGCAAAAACATTAGAGTGCAATGGAGTGTGCAACATGGAATACATCTTCATTCACAGTATATGTTGTCGATGGACCAACCATGTAGTGTCAATAACGTTGTCAAAATGCTTCAAATGTCATTCATTATTAAATCCTTAGACAGAGTGCCCAACCCAAATACAACAGAGGTAAAGGAATTTAGTTTTTGGTGCTGGAAATCCCCCCAAAATTACCTTGAAACTCAACAGCAACAATATATTTTTTCATTAACAATGTCCAGGTCACTCAAAGTTCTCCACACACTGTAATACTTGCTATAACCAGTGTCTTGGTTTTTTCTTTTGAAACCATTTCTAACAAATGCTGCCTGCTGAGAGGTCTGTGGATTTTCCTCAGTGATTTGATGATGAACGTCCCTCACGGTCCATTGATTTTTATTGCGATTGAAGACATATTGTGATTATGTGAGAAAGAGGTTTTATGATAATTGCAGCCAAAATGTGATGCATGGCCAATAACTGTACTTTGCCATTCTTGCTTTGGATTGAAAGAGATGAACATTGTACATGTACTGTAGGTGTCTTCCTCACACTACCTTGTTTTCCTCCAGGGACCGTTTAATGCTCCCATTGGAGCCTACAGCAACTTCCAGCATCCCATGGGAGGAGGGCAGCCCCCTCAGCTGCCCAATTTCCCCCCACATTGAGTCTGTAAGTGACCAAACCCCTCCCATCCATGCCCCCTTCCTGTCCCCACAGATGGACAGACGGACAGAGCAGGGCACCACTCAGGGAAGAGCAGTTCATTCAGCTTGCTTACAGTTTTTGCCTAACATCTACTTTTTTTGTAACACTATTTCTCAGAGTAGGGCTAGATCGCATTACTTTGTTTTCTCTTTAATGTTTATTTTGACCATTATGGAACATTTAAAATGTGACAAAACATACTTAGCAATGCACATGATTCTGATTCTGCTTCGGTTGTGCTAATACTATAACTACTAACTTTTTCTTGATGAATTGCTCGAATTGGATTATAATGAACAGATGAGAGAGAGTTCAGGCCAGATTAGTCCTAAAACCAGTTTTTGTCTCACACTAAAGGTGATGGTTTCTTGAAAATACCCCATATTCTTCCATTTTACTTTACTTTTCTTACTTTTTTTCACTTCTGCACCTTCAAACGCAATTGTGAATTATTTCTCAAACTACTAATACTCAAATTTACACAATATTATTATCATTTTCATTGTTTAAAGATGACTTGATCTCTTACACATGGTCCTGTGTTTCAGATTGATGACCTAAATGACAAATCTTCTGTTCCTTTCCAGGCCATGGGTGAGTTATGCCAACAATTGACAGCAGTTAAAGGATAAGGCTGAGGATATGTTATATTTTTTTATTCTCCACAATTCCAATGAAAAGACCAAAAGCAACACTGCTTTAGTCATTGCTTTCTGACTTCCCTAACCTGTCTGCAGCACTTGACCCCAAGTACACAGCGTTTTATTAGTATTATATATTTGTATTTCTTTACCAAAATAAGAGTAAATAATATATATTCTGAAGCCTTTATTCCTCACTGCTTGTGTGAAACTCACAAAGGCAAACTCAACTTCAATGTAAAAATAAATTGCATGATATACTGCTGCATAAATGAAAAGAAATCAATCTATTACTGTTCAGGTCCTGGCCCTTCATCTAAGAGATTTGACGACAACTCTCTCCCAGAGCTCCCCTCTGTTCCTGACACACTCCCCACATCCTCCTTTGGCGGAAACACCACCGCCTCGGATGACATCGACTTTGACGATTTGACACGGCGGTTTGAGGATCTGAAGAAGAAGACCTAATTGCTTAGAACCCTGGTCTATACACTCCCACATAAACACACATACACAGGCCTGTTTTGTCACCTACGCGACTCAGAACAGAGAATGGAAAGTGTAATCAAAGGCTTTTAATAGTTCTCCCCCTTCCACCAGGAAGTAATCTCACGTAGCTAATAAGCATACATGTACTCTTACCTCATTTATATAAATATGACCATCTTACTGAGGGTGTGGTTGCTCACTTGACCTTGTCAGTTAGCAGATGTTTTATTTCTGTTTGCTTTGGTACCAGCAAGCACCACATATTAACATTTCTTTCTATAGGGCAAATTATATGAATTTTTACATACAATCATGTGGGTGGTGACCCCTGTTCACTCCTTCTCATTTGAAGTCTCACCAACTTTTAACTTTTCCCATTTGTCTGAGTGATTTACCGTTTTATCCGACTTAGATTTTAACTGTTACCTTTTCCGAATTTTTGGTCCGACTCATATTTGCAGTACATTGTCTTGATTGTTCTTGCCACATGCTGTCTGGCTGTATGATATCATCAGACTGGTCAAACAAGCCTAACGGCCGCCCTAGTTTCGCTGGCATTCACAATAACAATGGCTACGGATTGTTTCCGAGGCAAGGTTCCATTACACAACCATTTTTTTTTCCCATCAAGTAATCAGAGAAATACTTCTGTGTCTTTTGCACTTACAGAATGCAGTCTTGTCACTGTGGAAAGGACATTTAAAAAAGTTCTAGCTTAATCTATACCAGGATAAAAGGTGAACAAACCTCCAGGAAAAGCTTACAGTGACATGTCAAACTTGTTACAGGGATGATAGGAGCACAGAAGTAAAGTGATAAAAACATTGAATGGAAATCTGTAATATAATACATTTACAACAGGATAGATTTATTTACTCAACTGATTGATCTATAAAACAAAAAGAGTTTGGTAGGAGAGAGTTTAAGTTTGACAAATCTGTTTCTATAAACAATATATTTGATTATTTTTTGCCTCCCATCCCTTTTCGAAACGTCAGTTTTACCAAAAAACCTGCACTTTCTTATACTTGTAGTATTTAATATACAAGCAAAATGTGTGCACACAAAAACAGTCACACAACAACCTGATTTGATTATATGTAAATACTGAACCTAGAGGTTATTGGTTTGTGTCCTCTGTGAATGTGTGTGCATGTGTTTTATACCGTTTGTGCACCACTACATTTGCCTTAGTTTCCATCTCTCATCAGAGGCCTTGCCAATCTGTAATAGGGTTATGCATTTATCCATAAGGACTTCCAAGTCTTTGTTGATTTCTTTTTACTTTTCTTTATTTGCTTTACTTAAAAGCAATTCTCTCAAAACCTTTTGAGTTGAAATTTGTATATTGTTTGGGGGAAAAAAACATCTGTTTATCTGTACTTATATCAAAGGTAGATGTTTCTGTTTCCTGTGGAGGAATGGAAGTGAGAGGGTTTTGTTGTCATACAGACATGACGCATTGCTGTAACCTAACCACACCCGGCTCTGATTGCATGGCAAATGGACGGTGGCCTTGAATGAAGTGATTGAGCAAGGTCTGGAAAGCACGTCGAAAAACTTTCCAGCCCGGCGATAGATGCCGTTAAGTAACAGCATTGGAGAAAGTAGAGAGGGATTATTAACACTACAGAACTGTGATTTGCTCACGTCTTTTCTATGTTGAAACTGTTCTTTCATGTGAAACCTAGAGACGCAAAATGCTGTCTTGTTGCAAAAGACACGTCAAGAGGGTTTTTTTCCCACTGTATACTAAAACAACAATTTAATAAAGGATTATTTGGAACATGAAATGTGTAATCTTTCTTATCGCTCACAACACTTCCTCTGCTTTACAAAGCTGTAATGACGATTGGTAACCAGCTGGGGTCCTCAGTGTACAGGTAGAGAGTTATTTCTATTGTTTACCTTATTCTTGGATCCCAATAGTCCTGCATCCTCACTTCTACATATATGCAGATACATTGAGACTTAAAAAAGAAGATACAAGTAAGGGCAGTTAGGAAGGTGTTCAGGACATGTGAAGCCAGAAAGGTAAACTTTTGTAGAATACTATTAGTGCATTTAACCAACATGGGAACAAGAGTAAATGTTATAAAGAAATATTAAGTATTTGGGTTTATTTCAAAATAATCTGTGAAGTCAGTGTTAGTTTAGCCAGCGCTTGTCAGCATATCTGAATTTGTGTCCCTGTAACCCTAACATATTCAGGTGTAGGCCTATCTGAGTGCCCAATGCAAGGCTAAACACTTTCTTCTATTACCTTGTGGTTTCTCCAAGCTCCTGCAAACTCTTCATTATAAGGTTAGAAACACCCATTGACTAGCTTTTAAATTAGAATAGTAAAACTTTTTTATATACTGTATACAATACTAGTGATGTGACTGAGGTTTGAAATATGGTTTGCAGACTTATCAGCAACTTATGTATGTGGCTCTTTCAGCTAAAAGTCACAAATAAATTGAATCAATTTAGATTTTCTTTGAGATCATTTCACACATACATTACATGTTGTATCAAATGAAAAAATAAGTAAATAAATCAGTTGTTTATGATCAAATGAACAGAAGGTCAGGACATGCTAGCCTGCTTGTATGGTGCTGCTACATGAATCATTCAAAGGGGACAGTCTGAATCACACTGAGGCAGGCGTTAGATGAAAAGTCATGACATGCACCTTCAGCATATATTGTAGTGAGTGACGAGGGTAAAGTGGAAAAAAGTGATCAATTAGTTATAAGCTCCCATATGCTTTTATGTAATATGCCATATTACATAAAACCCCCTTTCTGCTCTTCGGAAAGTGGATGATGGTGCACAATCAGTCAAACACTCGGATTATTAGTCATGAAGACAGCAGCAGGCTGTAGTTCGGAATGCTCACAATATCTTTTTATTTAAAATTGCTAATAGCAGGTAATTTAATTTTTTTTCATTTTCATGCTTAAACAAGGATGATTCAATGTTGTAAGAATAATAATGGAACACCAAAATGTATCACTGGATCCCAATTTATTTTAAATAAGAGTAACACGTGGAAAAATAAAATAAATATGTATTTTCTAAAAGTTATCTGTATAGACTTTCAATAACACTAGCAGGGCTTCTACTCCATTACCTTGTGATTATGTTATGTCAGCTTTTACTCTCAAAATAACAAAAAATATTATGGATCTACTGTTTTCAGCATCTAAACATGCTTCAAAACCTCTTGAATCTGTAAATGGATTCTATTGATATTGCATCTTGACCTGAAATTGTATACACAGATGAACAAAAACTGTTTTAAAAAAGCAGCCAAAGTCTTTCTCAATACACACGTCAATTTGTGTGTATGGTAAATAACTTGGGGGAAAAAGCAACACTTTGACATACAAGGGAAACAGTTTCCTCTGCCCATCTCTTGCACTAGGATTTCTACAGCCACAATTTGGTTATGACATTTTATATTCCGAAAGGAAAACCTCCAATAATTGCAAAGGAGTGTTTGAGAAGCGAGGGGGCTGTGGGTTTCAGCCGTGCCAGTCGGAGAAGACAGCTCATCTCGCCAAATGCAGATTCCTCACAGCGTTTCTCTGCCAGAGTACCGTCTACACTTGTCTTGTTGCTCTGTGAAAATGGAGGAGACAGTCCAGTCAGACTCACATAGACATAGAGATGTCACTTGGGACAAATAGAAAACTAAAAGGGAGAAAACTAAAATAGTTAATAGTTGTTATGACAAATATGTTTACTGTTTCATGTGCTTTGTTACATACAGGTTCTCTGTGGTCAACCTGAAACAAAATGGAACAGACACCTCTGTATGCTTTATGAGTTATGAAAAGGTCGTTTGGACTAAAAATGTATGTGTTAAATTAAATACGGAGCTTTTTTCATACCATTGTGATGTTTTTGCTAGTTTGGAGATTTTAAGTCACAGACATAAAACATTTTTTTGCTTGAAGTGAAGCAACTTACTTTTGGTGCAATTATTAATGTATTAAAATCAGTTGATTATTCCCCATAGGTTCACAGTTTTATTAAATTATTAAAATAATTCTGAAATGGTCTTTAAACCTGCATCAATTAAAAATGTGGTCTCTTGGAGGTTGGCAGAAACAAGCTGTGAACACGACACTTACAAAATATCATCTTTTTAGATGATATGGCGAAGGTGTTAGCAAACAGCAGCTTATTTACATGTTCTCTTTGAGCTCATGAGAGAAATCTGAGCTCCATTATGTTCACCAGCTATTGTACAGGGGTGATTTAGAGCTTTTTTCTCACAGTCTCAAAACCAATAGAGATGAAAAACAACCATACTGTTTACTGAAGACAAAGAAAGGAGCTGTAGACTTCTTACATAATGCAATTTACATTTTTCATAAAGAGCTGACATGAAATGTTTGAGCACTTTATATTTTTACTTGTTATATTTTTACTTATTACAGTTTTTTTCGATTGCTAAACCACAGTGGGCACAACTGTAGCTCAATGTGCAAAACTCTAACTACAGTCTGCACTACCAACAGTCACTGGAGCTGAACAGTTCACTTCACCTGCAAAATAGGCTCAGTGCAGCAAACACTATGAATTGTCCTCACTGAGATAACACACACTGTCACTCAGAATATGCTCTGAGTACAAACACTAGCATCAAACCCCATACATAAATTATAAACTTTTAATCTTTACAGTTTGAATAATTTGAGTTATTTCACACAAATTACATAATATTTTCTTTGGTGAAAGGGTGAAATTCTTTCACATGAAATTGTTTATTTTATAACATACCAGTTTTTTTAGGAAAACAAAAAGAAATGAAAATCAGAAGTTTGCTTCAATAGATACACATTTTGCATATTTTATGGAAAACATTTCCAATTGTAGTATTTATCTGTGTAAATATTTTATAATTGTAATACAGAAATCTATCCTGTAATGTTGTCATTTACTGTAAGGATGCAACTCTAAGCTGTTTGTTTGCTAGAAAATTCGTATTACAGATGCTACTTTAGATTTTTGCAGTTTAATTTGAGTTGTGCTTTGTATTTTAAATAGATGTGTTTTCTCAATGATTGCAGGAGATTTCCTTTTTGAGGAATGTGTCTTGTGTAAAAAACAGTGTTTTGCAAGAAGTGTTTTGGAGAATTTAAAACACTGTTCACAGCATATATTGTGTTTGTAGGGTTGGTCACCAAAGTTAGAGATTTTGATGCTTTTGGCACAGCAACCACTTTTAGTGTTTAGGCACTTTAATTATTATATTTTTACCGACATCTAGGAGCCTGCACACCCCAACCTGTTTTGGTAACAGATGGGCTGCGAAATGTTTTTATTACCTAACAGCACTTCTTCAATTTCTTCAGTCTCCTCCACGGCTACAGGTCTCAGCAGCAGGGCAAAAAACACAGCAATGCCTAGAACCTGAGAACAAAAACAAGGCACAGAAAATCGGCTGTTGTATGCTTGATAAAGAAACCATACACAAAAATCTTTTGAATAAATTGTAAAGGTCCACAGAAAGCAAAATATCTTGAATAAAGTCATGTTTTCACCTTAAACAAGTGTGACATGTTGAAAGAAATGAGTTTTTAGACTTATAGTGCCCACCTTCAGAGGTTGCAGTATAAAGATGCTCTGGAAAAGGGAGAGCCCCAGAGACATGACCCACTTGACGGACTTTTGTCTTCCGTACTCAAAGCCGTATAACAGGGTGAAGAAAGTGGACACTCCACTGATGGACAGCAACAGGAACCAGCCCAGAAACACACACCACCAGGGCAGCCAGCAGCCTGCCGACCTCTTCTTCTTCTTCACGGAGGCGGGCTTGGACGAAGAGAAGGGAAAGGTTTCAAAATTGTTCAAATGGTTGATGAAAAGCAGTGATGTTCCACTCAATACGATGCAGCCTGTTTTTGTGCTCTTCTGAAATGTCCTATTTTGTGTGTGTGTGTGTGTGTGTGTGTGTGTGTGTGTGTGTTGTGTGTGTGTGTGTGTGTGTGTGTGTGTGTGTGTGTGTGTGTGTGTGTGTGTGTGTGTGTGCATGTGTGTGTGTGTGTTGCCAGTGCTGACCAGTAGTGCAAGTGGCTGCTGAAAACCATCTCAGCTTTGCGCACCAGCAGGTTAGCCATGTTGAGGGCCTGGGGAACTCGTAGGGACTCTGGAAGTTTTTTCCATCCAACTTCTCCAGGCACAGCATAAGGTGACAGAGACCAGCCAAGAGGAACTTGCTGCAGTACACCCAGTGGGGGTCACTCTCACTCTCCCCTTTGACAGGATTACATACAGACAAGCATGCAATTACCTGTACATTACTCTGAGAGCAACAGACAGGCTGGCTCCCGTTGCTAAAATATATTGTTTACATGATCATTTAAACCTTTATCACATCAGGATATACAGTATCATGCTGTAATAGTCTAACAGTCTTTCTTAAAGGTTAAGTAATTGGTTTATTTATGTTAATATAAGTTTTAAATCGCTCTTTATTCATACAGTGATCACTTACATAATGTGCGCGTTTCATAAAAGCAGATCTCTCAGTCAGCTGCTCTGAATGTAATCGGCAAATAAACTTATTGGAGGATCCCGATATTTTTATCCAATCACAAGAGAGAACGCTACAAACCGACACCCGTCTCACTCATGTCTCACTGCCGGTGCATGCCAGAGCAACAGATGGGTGAATGTTTATGCGCCGACAATGGCGGCGCAGGTAAAAATCCTTCCCAATGTCTGTTTTGATGGTTTTTATCATATTTTATCACACTTATGTGTCTGAGATGATGCTAGATAACTTGCTGCTTGAAGACTGCAGTGCATTAATGTGGTGACGTAGGGACGAGCGAGGGGACTGCTAACTGCAGTAACTGACAGGAAGTTAGCTAAAAGAACCATTCCGCTTACAGCACCTTTAATTTTTGCCTCAATTATAAAAACATTTTACCTTGATTGTAAAATATAAACAGTCCAAATATTTTTTTTCTTGAATACAGTGAGGTGATCAATGTTTGCTATTTTTTCTGTAAAAACCTATATACTACCTTGCATAAGCTGTATGAATTCGTGTACCCTGTCCAGGGCAGGGCAGAGGTCAGCTGTGGACTCCAGCCTGTGCATCCCTGACATCTTGTTCCTTGGACTTGTGCTAACCATGGAAATCAGCTCCTCTGTGTTCTTGGAGGGATGCAAACACAAATTGCTACACATGTGTACTATTTGATCAAATGCAAAGAACCATGTCATTGTTGATTATAAAGTTGATGGTGCGCACAGGAAACTCTCCGTAACTACTCGGTCCAGCATATGCCCTAGTGTCTCTTGTGTTTCCTTCTCCCCTGTGTTTCCAGCAACCCCCTGTCTATGTTTCTGTCTGTCTCTCCGCCATCCCAACCTTCCAACACCACAAAGCCCTGCAATAAACTCCTTTTCTTTAAAAGCAATCTCCATGAAGGGGCGCAGCGCACGCTGCCGACTCTTCAGTGTACCCCCCCTGTATCCCATGTTTGTTACTGTCACTGAATGTCTCTTGGTGGGGTATAACTGTAAACCACATTTCTTTGTTTTGGTACAATGACAAATAAATCATCTTGAATCTTGAATGAGTCTGTGTTTGGGTCCAACTCATTGATCGTAACTAAACTGAATGTAAAATGTATTCCTGTGCTTACATGGTAAATTATAAGGTAAGTGGGTAACACTTAGCATTGACTAACCGTTCATGCTTAGTTATTAACGGTTAGTTAATGCTTGGTTAAGGCTCATTTAGCATGAACTAAACCATAACTATCTGTTAATTAATCTACCCTTATTGTAAAGTGTCACCGGTAAGGGTAATGCTGTAGTGCTAGACACAATCTCGCACACATAGATATTAGATGCATGCACACCTTCAGAATAATTGGTATGTTAACTGCAGGGTGTCTCAAGTTCTCCTCAGAGTTGCCTTTTTTAGACTTTGAAATTATTCGAGGTCTGATGCTTCGGAAGATGGTGATGATGAGGATGTTGATTGGAAACATGAGAAGACCACTCTGAACCCCCACCATTATTTCCTGCCAAGTGACTTGCAGTGAACCTGGGGAAGAGAAAAATCAGAACAAGGATGGGGATAAAATGCAACAGAAACCAAACAACACACAGGCAAACGTGGCAACTAGCTGGCAGATTTCTCAAGTGGCCAAAAATATGTAGCTTTAACAAGAAAACAAACTGAAGCATAAGCTTAGAAGTATAGAGCTACAGGTGTAGACATGCCAGTGAGTGTTAACGTCTAGCACGAAAAGCATTTATTTGTGTCTTCATGACAATAATTGTCCTCTGTCGTCCTGGTAACTTTTGAGAGAAAGGGGTCCTCCTGATCAGACTTCATGTGTCGTTAGGAAAAAGGAGGGGGTAAAATGCAAAGACACAAAGAATTGAAGGAAATTAAAAATTTACGCTAACCAAAACCTTTCTGGCTAATGTTGTGTGACAGTTTTTACATATAGCCTACTTAACACACACAGATGCACAAAGGTAACAGTGGCTGTTAAAATACCCAAAGGTGATGTTGGTGTTAAATTTACAACTACCCTTTTTTTAACCTGCTGCTGTTCTGAGACTGACTTACAGTTCTCTCTTGTGGACAATCTGCATTTGCTAAATGTGAATGAGGGAGTTTGTGGGATAAAAACAAAGCATGAAGTTTTTGTTATAAGAGATGTTCTCTTATAACAAAAACTTGCACACAATGTATCTATATAGTTGGTAAATACAATCTAGCTGGCATTGCAGAGTTGTTGGTATTAGTGATGCTACTTGTGCCAATTTTTAAACGCCTTTGACAGTTGCGTCAAGATCCCTTTTGACCTGTGGCAGCTGCCACTGCAACAAAATATATTGATTTAAAAAGGCTTATTTCACAGCAACCATCAAGGTCATTATTATGCAAAAGTTTATAGAAATGGCTCTATCCTCTCACCCCAGACAAGCTTTATTCATGTATAACTGCAAGGCTATGCTGTGGCCTCAGTAGCGGCAAATTAATCCCTTTCACATGTGTTTCTTAGAATTTCACAATGATGATGATGCAATGATGATGATGATGAAAGCAGGAAATAATAGAATATATCCGGGCAGCTCATTATCTTGTTTCTCAAATGACATCTTCTGCTCAGCTATAAATTGGCTTCAACCTTATGGCCTCTCAATCAAAACATAGAGACCTAAATAAATCATCTTATTATTTTAGATAGTATTAGCTACTCAAAATCAACATAGTCACCTCCTTATAAAATAAACTGTGAGTTTGGTGTGCGAGTACCTTTGATTCTAGACATACCCACAGTAACTATAGACCAATGACAGTAATAAATTAACATCATGGTCAGTTTTCCATATTATAGGAAACATTGCTTATCAGGTCATAAGGCTAGGAAACAGCTAAAATGATTAAAGACTCTACAATTCACCTAACGTGAAGAGTACTGGCGAGTCCTTGTCCACGGGAATGTTCCAGAAGGCGATATTGATGGCCATGGTGCAGAGGAGCAGGCTCATGCAGCAGGAGACCCTCTGAGCACGTGTGAACGGACTACGGGAGGGAGGATCGACTATGGACACCCAGATGTGTTCATCCCTAAAGCCGGTCGAAGTTCTGCTCTGGAAAATATTCCTGACATAGAGAAAGGAAAAAAGAGAAACCCATAGTGACACCAATCAATTCATATGAACTTCCGAGAACTGAGCAGATTTATTTCAGTGAGGTAAAATGCTCCAGCTCTGACCTGAAGCTGGCAATCTCGTTGCTCTTTGCAGCATTGAAAGTCTTCTTAGTCATGCTGTCGCCTCGGTCGTCACTAAGCCAGCAGTCACAAAAGAAGTGCCACACATGTCTTGTTTGAAGGTCTTGTATGATCACGTTGTTTATATACCTTTTTATGAGGACCAATTCATAAAACAAGAAAGCGTATTAATTAACCATATGGGTCATTTTATATGAGACATGCAAATGTTAGACACTATATAATTTACACAAGGTAACTTGGCAAGAAATGGCACCAAATGGTAGCAAAGTGTATTTCACTTGAAGTTTCCATTTACTAGTAATATAGGTAACTTGCATGCAACGAAAGTCACTATGAGAAAAATGAGCAAAATGTGTGAAACAAACTATGATATAGTAATCATATCATGAGTAAGGATAGCGTCAACCTCTGATGCTGCGTTTTTTATTGTATCTTATTGGAAATATAACTATTCAATTAGTTTTGAATGGGGGCCGGTTGGTGGAAATGATCCAAAATGAGGGGCCAGAAAAAAATGCCTAAAATTGATGAGCATCACATCAATAGCTACATATACTGTAAAACACTACAACGACATAGGAGTGCATATATTGTCTTTATTTTATCAACTAGAGTTCACCAGCTTATCAAAAACAATCCCTATTTGATTAACATAGGCTGCCTGTTGTTTAAGTGTTTAACAATCTTATAGTTCAGGAAAACACAATAGGTTAACTCTGCAGCAGCTTATCAAAATACATATAAATACATGTACTCTAAGTGCAACAGTTTATCAAAATACATAGAAATAAATGTACTCTAAGTGCAACAGCTTATCAAAATATAGGTAGGCCTAGGTTTACTAAGAGTGCAACAGCTATCAAAAAACATAGAAATAAATGTAGGCTACTCTAAGTGCAACACCTTACAGTGTTCCCCCCAAAAATGTGTTTGTCAAGGGGTCACTGTCCAGGCACTGTTTTGGCTGTATTTTGCTCAAAGATGCCAATGCACAGTACAGAAATAAACAACTGCTTATTTGAATACAAAAAAACTACAGACACTGACTTTACAGTTCTACTGGTGCAATATTATGCAGACACACTAAATACAAATAATGGACCATACACTTACACTGTGGTACAATCGCGCCTGCAAAGCTGCATACTGATAGAGAAACGCTTGGAGACACATGTGCACATTTATTTACTGCAGATCGCGGCCTTTCGCGCAGTTATGACCATGCAAAAGCACACATCGCACGTGCTAGTACATTAATTGTGCACCACTTTGGGTCGGTCGGTAGTCAAGGCGGGGGCCAGTAAATATTCCTTCGGGTCCGGCCCGCGGGCCGCCTATTGAATAGCCCTGCTCTATACTATACCCAAAGCATTTTGTATGAGTCTTTTTCCATATTACACAATAGCTCAGATCCCTTCTCTGCCAAAGTGTGCATGGATGTGTAAAGTATGTTCAGAGTGGCATTTAATGAGAAGGGATAACAACGTAGTGCTAAATTAGAGATAGGCCTGACATTTTGAGGTGTCACTGCGAAATATCTGTCATTAAGTGCAACATGGAACCAGCTCTAACAACCCTGTTGACAGGTTTACACTGACAACCACCAATTATCCACACCTGTCCAACTATGTAAGTATCACTTCAAGGTACAACCTAAAAATGGCAAGTGAACTTCATTTTATGGGCTTCAAAACAAACTGTGCCACTTTGAGATAGCTGCCATGGACAACTTTGGGAAATTAGCATTACGGTTTATTTTCAAGAAAATGTAAAGTTTCATTATTCATAACATGTTACGCAGTGTATTAATTGCTATAAAGTGTTCTCAGCCTCAGCCTCTACTTTACCATGATGGGCGACCTCCAGAGTTGTCGTGCTGCAGTTTGAGGTTTCGCACTTCACCCAGTGGAAAGGGCGTGGCCAATAGGAACATATCCACAGCTCCTCTCTCAAACACAGGCTTGTCAGTGTCTGTCAGGGTGTGTGTGTCGCTCTCTCCCTCTGAGCCGGTCAGCTTCACCGTCACCTGCCAAACAGCAGTAACAGCACTGGGTTCACACATCACTGTCCCTGAACCAAGATTGTGTAAATGACCACACCAGTGTTTCTGCATAGTTCTGCTGCCCATTACCCACACATTTATGATTTGGTCTGCTCGACAGAAACCCAACCATTTTCTAAGCCAAACATATGCCTGTAGAATGAAAAGGCCTGTTTTCATTCATTTCAGTGTTTTTAAAAATACCTGGCTGTAACTATTTGATGCTAGATAATCCAAAACAGTAAACATTTAGTTGTTTTATCTGACTGTTATGGGTACATCATTGTATGCGTTAGGGATTTGGTTTGAGGTTCACCAATTTTCAAGTCTGTCCGAAAGGTTCAGGTTACCCCTGAGCAAAAGTATTAGTGAGTGAGTTATTTCAATTCTCCGTGAGAGATATCAAAAAAGTAATGAACCATAATTCAGTGGTGGAAGGAGGACTCTTACATTGGCAGTAGTCCCAGCATTCTTGCGATGGCCAGTTTGGACGCTGATAAGATAGTTGTACAGAGCACCTGGGTGATTGTCCTCCAGCAGAGTGATCTTCCTCTGAGGATTCAACAGAAAACATTGTGCTGCATGAATTGAAATTTGATTACAGGAATTTGTATTATTTGGAATCCACCACTCAGAAGAGGGATGTTATGAAAGACATTATCACTCGATGTTGAGAGACTTTATCCATAATCAAAAACACAATATACAGTACATGTTTCTAACATGGCTTGGCGACTTTCTGGTGACTAAATTGTTCCTGTATTGATTTATGGGTTGAAACACTCACACTGACTTTGATTAATATATTCACATGGAAAACACCTTTAGAAATATGTATTTTATGAGAGACTGACCCTAGAGCGCGACCTGCGGTCAGCGTAGCAGGCCCACAGCAGGGTGATCAGGTAGAGGCCGAAGAAAGCACACAGCAGCGCCAGCACCACATAGTTGTCAGACACAGTGGCAAACAACTGGGCTGTGCGAGATATGTCAACGTTGTTCGGCATCACAAAGAAGGAGCTCCCAAAAAGGGTGAGATGGTTACACAGACACTGTGCTCGCTCAAGAGTGCTTTTCTCACCCACCTGAGACAAAGAGGGTCAGGCGCTGTGTGACATGCAACTACAGCTAGAATGTTAAAGTAGGCTACATGCAGAGCCAAAGCAATACAGACACTTGTATTACACTTGTATCCAGGTGGGAACAAACCTGGCAACCGTCAGTGCTCCATGTCTCCCTCTCCGTGTTCCAGTACAAGCACTTGCTCGTAAACGAATTGATCCTCAGTGTCAGGCCCGGTTCCCAAGTGGAATTGAAGAGACTGGTGTCAACATACCAGACCCCAGGAGTCTGCTTTAACATCTCTGGGGTTATCATCCAGCGATAGCCTCCTGTTAATATAAGCTTTTATATGACTTCAATAACCGATGCAATTGAAAGTCAATTAAACACACTAATCTATCCCAAACTCAGTTAAAAATGATGTTATTGTAAGCAGCATGCTCGTAGTGACAGTAACCTGTTTGGCTCAAGATGGTCGTGTTGCCAGAATTTGTGGAGTTAGGAGGTGACCCTTGAGACAATACAAGAACCAATGACACATTGGCACTGGGCTCCACGCTGAAGAAGATGGTCACATCAGGGTCTGAGACATCGATTGTAGTCAGCACCTTTGTGTCTTTCTCCAAAACAACAGTTTTATTCATCAGTGCTGAGGAAGTTCTCTGAGGCATATAGATCTGGATAAACCAGAGAAAACCCTGTTATCAATGCTATTAAAATCAGATTTCAACAAAAATGTATGTTACATCACAAATAACTTTAGCTGCACAATCAAAAGGAGGTGTTTTTCCTTTTAAACTGATGTTTTTGCAATATTTTTCTCAGCAGTGTGTAAAAAGCAAGATAAATGTACAAATGTTTATAGCTTACCTCTAAGTTTAATTAATTAATGAATATTGTAAATAATTTGACTTTGGACCTGACGGTTTGCAAAAATGTAGGTTATATTAATCTGTATTGGACATTTATGTGACTTGTGGTGTCTTGAAAGCCCAAAGGCTGCCAGTTTATGCATGACACACTAATTGAAAAACATTTTCCTCTACCAATTCTTAGTCAGTAGTACTATTAAGCTAAGTTTCTTCCCAATTTGGAATGGTCAATTGTCCTGTTTTATGATCATTCCTTTCGCTTACTCATTTACTTTTCTATCTGGGAAGGGTGTGTTACTAGCTGCTTCTTTTCTTAGACTGTGATTGAGGAACATGTAGATCTCACGACTGACCTTTTCAAATTGCTAATGCAATTAGCTAAGACTAATGCACAATGTTCCGCAAATGTCATATTTGCTTACCCTTTGCTTGGCCCCTTAAAAATGTGCCCTACTGCTCCAAACCCAATTCTCATGTTGGCCGTACCTCTATCATCTCTGTCAGGTTCGCCACCTTTATGTCTGATATTCCATCACTGAGTACAAGGCTGCAAACAGTTCCTGAGATGTTGGCACCAGATGGATGGGGATTGCTTTTGAACGTAACCATCTGAGAAGGAGAAAAGAGCTGTGTTTAAAAAGAAACTTCAGATGATTCACAGAGGTGCAAACACACATACTCAGCGATGATCACCCACACCGACCTGAGCGATGATTGAGTCCTTCGCTCCAAGCTGAGACTGAAGAGCTGACAATGAGGGGAGTTTGATGAACTCATCATCTTTCTCTGAACCCAGCACTGCGTAGCTGAGGTCAGCGCGTGTGTAACTGAAGATGGGGAAAAATATAATTTGGAACAAAGTGAATAACAGTTTTAGAACGTACATGTTTTGTCATATTTAAATGGTTAAAAATGAAAGAAAAGAAGCAAAGAAATATCAGGCTAAAATACTAACATTTCCTGGTAGATGGTGCCTGTTTGGTGCCGGATGGTAATCGGCTCTGTGGTTGCCTCACCCAACAGCAAAGAGACTGTCCGAAGGATCTCAAAGACCTGCTCAAACAAGGACTGGAGAGCGGGGAAACCCTGACTGTAACAACCGTTAGGACAACAAAATGTGAATGATTGCTGTTGCAGTCACACAATCGCATGAATTTACCGTGGGGTTTGGATTAGTCTGGATGTCACATTTCTTCAAAGAGAGAAGGAGGATGCCGGTGCTACAGTTGATGATGTGACTCATAACGTCTTTGTTTTGCAAAATAAATTCTGGATCGTGGTTTGATAACAGAGTTTTTGTGCCGTCCAACAAATTCTTAATGAATTGGTTCTGTGAAGGAAGAAAAACAGGAAAAATGTAATGTGCCATGGAAATGACTCTAAGGTAAGACTTTCCACATGTAGATACTCACCCTGTTGTCGTCTGTCGGCTCCCCTCCTGTCGTTTCCATTCGCAGCAGTTCTTTATCTGCTGTCTGTCATGTAAAAAACAGCACGTGTGAAAATGTGAACTTTAATTAAAAAAGTGCAAACTGGATTATTCAATGGTCTTAAGATTTGTGGGTCAAAAACTGTGTCTGTTGAATTCACGTGGCACGGACCTGGAGAACGCTGTTAATGTCTGTGACTGTGAGCATCTCACTCCTTTTGAGACCTGAAATCAAAGTTTGTGTTTGAAAAAGTAGGAAATTAAGAAAGAGATGAAGATTCACAAACTCAGTTCTGTTCACAACTTTTATTGTTGATCTACATGATGAGACACAATCTTACTATCAATCTTACTTACGAGATCTGGTTGCATGCCTGGACTCTGTTGTCTTCAGCAAAAAAAATACAAAAAAAAATGAGCAAGACTAACACATCTCAGTCTGGCTGTTTAAATAGCTTCTGATTGATTGTGAAATGTACAGTATGTTACCTTTGGGTTTGATGAAGACCACACATCTTCAAAAACAAGAATGACACTTTTAGCAAACAGCATGTTGCATATCAATTGAGATATTGAAAAGTAAACTGTAATACACAGTAATGAATGCAAGGGAAGAAAGGACAACACACTAAGAAAGGAGAAGGGAATTAGGAAGCTGCTGTTGCGTACTGTGGGTGCAGAGAAAGCCTCGTCTCTGGTTGCAGTCAGATGTTGTGATGAGCTGAAGAGGATTCAACGTCATGTATGTGCAGTATTCCTTTGAAACGTCAACCTTTTCTGTTGCAGAAAAGAAGTGTATGTACACATACACATACACAGTGACACGTGACGTTAGGGAAAGCTCACTTTTTGGGGAAATTTGAGCTACAATTGTGTTACCCTAAACACAATAAAAGACATAAACCATTCAGGCTACAACCATCATGTTAATTTACTCTATATAATGTAAAAAGTGAGAAATTCACATCACATGAACTTCCCCAACTTTCTTCAAATGTCTAACTAACGACTGAAAAACCAAAATAATATTAATACATGTGTTCTTAATGAATAGTCACATGCAATATATTTTTTTTTTTTTCATTTAACTTTTATTTATCCTCGAGAGACCAATTGAGGGGTGACCCTCATTTACAATGACGTCGAGTTCAAACAAATTCAAAGGAAAAACAACAATACATTAACAATATTCAACGCAAATACATCAAATACACAACAACAGGTGAAGAGAAAAACAATTGAAACATTTACACAGTGGTGAAATTAAGTGGTAGCAATTAATTAAATGGGTGAGAGTAATATAGCCTAATTAAAACAGTTACAGGTAGAGTTTGGCAGATTTAAAATAGTTTGTTTAAATTGGTTAAAGGATATGAAGTTATTTAGTTTAATTTGTTGCTGTAAGTTGTTCCAGGAGTCAGGGGCACTGAAGCTAAAAGCTGTCTTTCCTAGCTCAGACCGGGCTTGTGGGACATAAAGCATAAGCATGTCAGTGGAGCGGGTCTGATAAAGCCCATCTGAGATTTGCAGCAATTCAGTTAAATAACGAGGAAGCTTCCCGGTCAAGGCTTTGTAAATAAAAACATGCCAATGTGCGTCACGTCTCTCTTTAAGGGAGGACCACCCAACCTTTTCATATAAAAGACAATGGTGTGTGTCATAAGCATCTCCTGTGATGAACCTTAAAGCAGAGTGAAAAACAGAGTCCAGGAGTTTAAGACATGAATGTGATGCATGCCGGTAAACCACATCACCGTAATCAAGGACAGACATGAAAACTGCCTCAATAATCCTTTTCCTACTAAATAAAGGGAAGGTGGTTTTGTTCCTATAAAAATAGCCAATTTTTTGTCGTAGTCGACGAACAAGATTTTTTATATGAAAATTAAAAGTGAGTTTATCATCTAACCAGATGCCAAGATATTTGTACTCTGTGACTCTTTCAATTAAAAATCCATTATTTGTAAAAATATTAAAATCATTCAAATTTGTAGTTCTTGCTCTGGAGAAACACATATATTTGGTTTTGTCTGTATTTAGAACCAGCCTGAGGTCCACTAGACAGTCCTGCAGGGTGTTAAAAGAGCTTTGTAGGTTCTGAATAGATTGGTGCACCGAATCGGAAATGCAATACAGTACTGTGTCGTCAGCGTATAGATGGGCGTGACAGTTTTTTAGCGATGAAACAATGTTATTTATATAAATTGTGAAAAGAACTGGACCTAAAATTGAGCCTTGTGGGACACCATTTGTAACAGTTAAAAACTCAGATTGGTATCTTCCGAGTTTAACTGACTGCTGTCTATATACAAATGTTTGCTCGATAAACAACTTTGACTTTTAATGGTTAATCAATTATCAACATTTTTGTCCATTATTTTTCTGTTGATAGAAAAATCATTTGTGAAGTGAGATACTGGGAGAACTAAGTTATTTATCAAGACACACATTTAATTTCTTATTATAAATCTCTCACTACTGATTTTGTATTGTTTATTTAGTTGTTTAGATAATATTTTGTGATTTTAATTACATTTGTTTAGCTGTATTTTCTGGGAATATGCTTGTGCAGCTGTTTGTGTTGAGATTAAACATTGAAACATATGAAGAGATTATCAAATTGTTTATGATTATAAAATGCTAGCATGTTTAAAAGAAAATGTATACACCTTGAAATTCAAAAGTGTTTGTACCTTCATAACACATTTCAAATGAAATCAAGCCTGTTCATTGCAGAAGAAAATCTGGAACCTCTTTTGGGATTATGAAATCCTTTAGTGGTATTGTGATCTTTTTTTCTAATTTGTGCCCTTTCCCCTCTATAATATAAACCTTTTAGTAACAAAGCAGCCAATGATGAATCAAATCAAACCACCACTCTGCATGCCAAGCCTGTGACATGTGTTTTTTTGTCTAAGGATCCCAAGCAAAACACAAATAACTGCAATGGAAAATAAATAAAAACAACCAACAAAAGGGATTTTTGTGTGTATCTTTCTCACTTGTGGTGGGTTCCTGGTACTCCCCTTGGACATCCTTTGCCAGCCACCAGCTGATGTTGCTTATGTTTCTCTCTCTGTTGATGTTGTTCAAGAATATTTTGATTGGGCTGTTCATCACCTTCAGGAGCTCCCCTGGTCGCTTTTCACAGCTGCTGCTGGCTTGGGACCAGGTTTTGGACCCCCCAACAAACTCAAAACAGACTTTTCCGAAAACAAATTCACACGTCACAGGGAAGTCATTGCCTGGACAGGCAACAGACTTTTCCAGTAAAGATAAAAATCCAAATGAAATCCACAAAAACGCAGAGGTTCTGTGCAACATGTTCATGGTTATTACAATAACGCACGGAGCTAAAGCACATAGTCTTGCAGGGACTGCTGCAGGGCAAGCAACTGAGCAGGAGCTAGTCCATCTGTCTCATGGAAATTAGGCAGGTTTCTCCAGAAGAAACTCTGCATATGTTGTCAATACTTTAGGAAAATCCTTTTAGACACTCAAACAACATGCAAAGTGAAAGAGTTACTACTTCTAAAGGTCACACAAGAAGAACTTTCCTTCTGCTTCTTACCAAGGATAGGTTTCACCTTTTGCTGTTAACATAAAAATATAATGGACATTTTATTCTTGTTCATATATTATGATGGTGCTTTCTTAAAAATGAATGTCTAAATCATCCTTTATATTCACTGCCTTCATATTGCCTCAACATCTCTGCATCTCCTCAAGCTATCGCACTCCGAAAGGGAAATATCGCGAGAGGATGTTGAGGAAGCTGTGACCGCGTGTGTTTGTGTAACATGTTAAGAAATTCCCTCTATGTCCTTTAATGCAATGACAGAACCGCGTCCATGGCGGGTCATCTGAAGGTAATTTTCAGACGCAAGCTTCTTATTGTTTCTTTCTGCAGAGTCAAATAATTTGAAACGGTGCCACGAAACCTGGGTTGCTGTTTGCTCGCTAGTTTGCTAGGTCAAAAGTAACGTTATAGGCTACCAGGAAACACAGTCTAGCTTCACTGTCTGTAACCACAGAAACACATGCAGTGGTGGTCGCGTCTTTGCCCGGTTATTGAGAACACTACACAGGTATAAATTTAGTTTAATATAGGCTATTTATGTTATGCTAAGTTTGAAAGCGATTACTCAGAGAGAAGTAACTTCAGTCCCCTGCAAAGATACAACTCTTATCACAAATCAACATTGATTGCATTGAGCCAATGAAGAAGAAGGACAGTGAGAATCAGCTGTCAATAAACTGTTTCCATTCAGCACAAGGGTTGAAAGTAACTTGCCTAAGTACATTTCTCTAGTGCTGTTATGTACAAATTCCTGTTCATGCTAGCCTCTTTTATAGCCTTACACCTTTCTTTATAGGTCCATGCCTTACACTCCACTACACTGTTGAGAGAAATATTGTACTTTACTAGGCCTACATGTAGCCTATTTATCTACAAAACACATGAATAACATTAAGTAGGGTGCATTGTTTAAGTAGGGTGCATGCATGCCCTCAAAAAATAAAATGTTAGGGACCTTGAAGGCTACATGATAAAATAAAACCTGTGCAATATTTTTTATCCTCGCAGGTGTCTGCAGTTATTCAGAATGATTTCACCTTTTCAAATTGGTTTTCTGACCCATAACTCTGATTACATAAACCTTGATTTCGAGCACAGAAGAAGCTTTTTATAAACCCACTGTTACATCCGGTTCCAATCTAACTTACCAACTATGTTTTGTCAGGAGACCAAAACCGATCTCACAGAGAGGGAATAGGCCTATCTTGCCACCTGATAAAGTCAGTTATGTGTGCCCAGATAGTAAACTTCAAGTGCTCAAAAGAAATGTGAAGGTGAAACTTTTTTGTAAACATGTGGCAATAACGAATCTACCATGATGTTGTGATACACCAAAATTGCTGAGAATGACAAATGTGGCATAGTGCTTGTGAGCAACAACTTCTTCCTTCCATTACGTTACAAAATAACCAGCTTGAAGTCTTTAAAGTCGCTGTAACATTATAGGCAGATATTTCCCTCAGGAGGTGGCGACCAAAACCAGAGCTAATTGAATGTGAATATTGGACTGAGATTCAACAGGTGTCACCAAACACAACTCCAAATTAATAAGGAACCTGCTCTGTAATAATAATCAAGTGAATACTTTATGATATACAAAGTTACCTACTGGAAAAAAAGCTTTTTACAAAAGTAATTTGGGAAATTGGTTCAGTGCAAACATAATTTAACCATTGTCTATTCAAAATAATGTCTGATGTGAGTCCTTGAAGACGTTTATTATGTGCCATGGTCAACAGAAGCAGTTAAGAGATGCGGTGAAGATCATCGGCTCAGGCAGCCTTCTGTTCGCCTCCTACCTCACTGCTGTTGGAGATGAGCGTTTCTATGCCAACCAGCTGATGCCCGTGCTGCAGTGGATTGTGGGTGCAGAGACAGCGCATGTGTTGGCCGTGAAGATGATCGGTCTGGGTCTGGTTCCTCTGAACCGCTACCAGGACCCGAATCGTTGGTAAGCAACGCAACATCACTTTCTGCTCTGCCACTTCCCACATGACAGAATGATTGGTGATAGTGTGTGAGACTGTTTATGAACCTACAGGAAGTGAACGTCCTGGGATTAAAGTTCAAAAACCCTATTGGGATCGCGGCAGGCTTCGACAAGCACGGAGAGGCTGTAGACGGGTTGTACAAGGTGGGTTTTGGCTTTGTTGAAGTGGGCACCATCACTCCCAAACCTCAGCAGGGGAACCCCAAACCACGAGTGTTTCGACTCAATGCAGATCAGGCAGTTATTAACAGGTACGTTTTTTGGTTCGCTTTTGTCAAAGACATAGACGTTGTTTATTAGGGGTGTGCTCGACTGAATGTACACTCTTGATGTGAAGTGCTACTGTCACATTTGTTTAAATCGGTGTCAGAGTATTTTTAGATATTGTGGTACACTCAGGTGGCAATATACTGTATTTGGTACTGTACTCCTAGCCTCCTTTTTTATTTATTTAATTTTTTAGCCTTATTCATCCTGACTGTTTTCGATCAATAGATGCTGCATTTAGCAGTGAGTTCTTCTTTCCATTTTACTTATTTGACCATGTTTAAGCTTGGCATCTTCCGAGCCCTAAATCTCACATCGACATATTTCGATTTATACAACAGTAATGGGCTCATTCACTGTTGCATTAGTTAATTACATTAGTCTTAGTTTATGTAAAATTTGTTAAGATGGAAAATATGCAGGTCACGGTAATGTTGCTGTATGATTTTCTTTTTCGCATTGCTCTCTATGTTCAAAGGAATTGTGCTGCCTACATGTTACCTTTCTAGGGTTCACATTTTTCAAGCTGTGTTTTAAAAGCGTTGCCAGTAGATCTTGAACACTCGATTTAAATGTTTCCATGTTCATAAAAATGGTTATAACATTATTTAGTGCACTTTATTCAAAGGACCGATGCAATTTATACAGAGCTGTACAATATTTCGTCAACATATTCTTGATAGAAAGACAAGTATGTGGAACCAAATCAAACATTTATAATGCAACAACATCCGTCAGAAAAATGGCAATATTATTCATACAGTATCATGCATACACCACTGCAAATAAGGGTAAACCCGCCAGGAAGTTTGGTGATTAATAAGTTGTGTGTTGTGAGAACAATACAGTTTCCGTCATTATGCACTGGTGGAAGATTTTGGCAGGACACATGAGGAATAATGCAACAACTCTGGAGAGGATTCTCTCTGTATACCCATAAGAGACACAGTCACACAGTTCCATCTCACTCAAAACTATTGTAATTAACATATTAATAACTTGAGCTTGATTATAATGTATTTTCAGCACTAAAATGGAGATTCAATCAGTTTATCAACAGGAGCACTCAATTATTCTTGAAGAACAGTGGGTTAGGCGTCAAAAGAAAGTGTAAAAGCCACAGCTCCAAAATGATAGAAATTAACGGCATTCTTTTATCTACGTACGTTGTTTGAGTAGATTTTAAGATTATTATTAGTTAGATGGTATTTTAATAGGTTTTAATACTGTATGTGTGTGTGTGTGTTTGTGCTTCTCATTAGATATGGATTCAACAGCTGTGGTTTGGCAGAAGCACAACAGAGGCTGGAGGCTAGGGGAGACGCACAGCTGCAGCAAACGAAAGGTCAACAGACACACCTAATATTTCCAAAAGTCGTTTCCTTATCACTACAATAACTCTGATATAAATACTTTTTTCTGGTGTGCTTTTATTATCTACTTTGTAACGGAGAAACCAAATATTAAATTAGCTGTGAGGTTAGATTTTTTTTTTTTACTGTGCTGATCTTGACCTTTCCTTGTCTCACGCTTTATTGTAGCACGTCAGGTCCCGGTTGAGTCATGTGTCTGATGATGCAGCCTGTGTTTGTGCACGTCTGAACTTTCCTAACTGTGTGTGTATGTGTGTGTGTGTGTGTGTGTGTGTGTGTGTGTGTGTGTGTGTGTGTGTTTTTTTTTATAGCTGGCCTTCCCCTGGGCATCAACCTGGGGAAGAACAAGTTGTCCCAGGACGCGGGGGCAGATTACTTGGAGGGGGTTAAGGTGCTGGGCCCACTGGCTGACTACCTGGTGATCAACGTCAGCAGTCCTAATACACCAGGTCTCCGGGATCTACAGGGCAAAGCTGAGCTCCGCCAGCTTCTACATACGGTAGGACTTATGAATAGTTCATGAAATGACTGGGTTAAAAGTACACAATGACATTTCCTTAATTGGCCTGATTGCTCAGCTTTTCCCCCTTTGAAAATAATTGAACTTGCATTTATATTACCAGTGAAAAGAATTCACCGTCTTGTACAGTAGATCTTCGTCATAACAAATAACTATATTATACAGTAGACTAGACATCAGGTTTTGTAATATCATATTCAACCTGATACATTCTCATGCAATCTTGTTTAGGTGTTGAAGGAACGCGACGCCCTGCAGAGTGAATGCAAACCTCCCGTCTTGGTGAAGATTGCTCCAGACCTCACTGCCCAGGACAAACAAGACATCGCAGATGTTGTCACTGAGGTTGGTCGTTTTTTGTACTAAATTTGTTTGCCCAATTGTGACTTTGATATCATTTTTCTAGCTTGTTTTTCTTGTGTGTGTATGCAACTTTTATCAAATTTGTTGTAAGTTTTTAATCTTTTGGGAAAACTAAACATTTAAAAAAAAAAAAAGCTTTCTGAGTGAATCTGTCCCCAGGTCATTCTCTGAAGTTACAGTAGTATTAACTTGAGTCACCCATGTCACATGCTCTTATGCAAAGCACACATGTCCTTTGCAAGGCTCCAGCCACCTTTTAGTTTGAATGAAAGTTGGGTTGCTTTTTACAAGTGGTTTAAAAGATGTTAAATATTCTGCAAGTCTCAGATCATCATCCTACTTGATTATGAAAGCCACAAGTGTTATATCTGCTCACAGGCTTTTTACCATGATGCTTTTTATCATGACTTCTGACCTCACCAGAATACATGTTTACCTGAAAAATGTGTTCCTTCATAAGGACCATTTAAAACATTTTTCTCCCCTCCTTGCTCCGGTAAGTAGGTTGTTTGAGTAGTCTTTTAGTGCCTATTGGAGCTATAAATGGAAGAGACAGAAGGGATAACAGACTCACATTTAAACAGCATTCTATCTTTCTTTTGTCACAGTACATTTAACAGTAGAGGTCTGGGAAAGTCAGATGGCAATTATTTACATTCGCCTACACAAATCACTTATGCAGCCACATCACATGACAATCGCTTCCTGTCCTCTTCCATTGATGTATGTTCTGTGTTTGCAGTTGGGAGTGGATGGTTTAATGGTGACTAACACCACGGTGTCCAGACCAGAGACACTTCAGGATCCGCATAAGTCTGAGGTTGGCGGACTAAGTGGCCAGCCCCTCAAAGACCTCTCTACCAGCACTGTCAGGGAGATGTACAACCTCACCAAAGGTACTTATTTACACCCAGGGTTGTCTTGGCTCTTTCCAATTACGTAACCCACTCAAAATGTTTTGTTTGTTTGTTTTTTGTAGGTAAAGTAACAATTATTGGAATTGGCGGTGTGGCCAGTGGGCAGGATGCTATGGATAAGATCCGTGCTGGTGCTTCGCTGGTTCAGCTTTACACTGCTTTGACTTACCAGGGTCCGCCCGTAGTGAAGAAGATAAAGCGAGAATTGGAACAGCTTCTTAAGTGAGTGTGACTGTGAATTAAAGGGGTTTTCACTTCATAATGTCAGGGCAAATTAGTTAATAGGTTTTTGGAGGTGACATTTCTATTATTATTAAAAAAATAACGTTGCATTCAAGTGCATTGTTTTAATATATTGTTATTCCGAAAAAACAATGAATTTTTTTCCAGAGATCAAGGTTTCAGCAGTGTATCGGAGGCAGTTGGAGCAGATCACCGGGAGGCAGACGGGTCGACTCATAAGCCCAGCCTGTTGAAAGAGATGGTAGATGTCAACACAGCACCTGTAGCTGCCAACCAGGCAACATGATCCTCAACTCTTCCTGAACTGTGATGACACTAAGTATTTGGGACTGTACATCCATCCGCCTTGATTTCCAGGATGGGAGCTGGGCTGAACTGCTCATTGTTGAAACCATATTTTTAAATTATCATTATTTTTGTTGTCTGTGTGTTACAGAGTGCAAATGCAGAACTCGCCAAATCTGAGCTTCTCACCTTTACTTGAACCATATGGTTAAATGAATATTGATGTTGTCTCTGTACTTTGAAAAAGCTGAGGGGTATACTACGAAACAAACTCAACAGAGCCCAGCTCTGCTGTCACCTGTCACGTCCCAACAAGTAATCGCTACTGATGAAAAGAAAGAAGCCTACAGTGAAATAATGTTGCAACCTGTGATTTTATAGAACGCTTCATTAAGAGCCAGTGTGTGTAGATCACCAGGTAAAATCATTTGAGGTGAGAGCATAGAGTAGCGCTGCATACAGTAGGTCTAGGCTATTTTACATTTTCTGCATCAATAACTATGCATGTGGCAAAAAGCCGCAGCGCGATGTTACAGTTCACTCTAATGTAAGCCTTATGTCACGGCTTCGTTTCGTTCATTAACTTGCTGATCAATAAGTTTACTGATTTAACTAGTTTACTCAGTGAAAAGTATCGCTCAGACATTATAGTCAGGTCCGCGGGATTTCAAAATGTGTAGTTTCCTTAAAGGGCAGCGCTCTAAGAGCCGAATTTAAGCTCAAACTCTGGAACAAAAACTAGTCTGGGCAGGTTAGCCGTGCAGCCTCTGTTACCACGGTGATCTAGCCAGGTAGAAAGAGAGCCACCTTTCGTGATACTGAAAACTCTGGCTTTAGACTCAACAGACCTCGCTCAGCCCTTAATCTCGCTTCGTAGTATACCCCTCTGGTCTGTTTGAAACTTTGATTTGTTACAGTGTAACAGCAATAAGTGCATCTCATGTGCAAACTGACGCCTAAGTGCTGGAACTATTCACTAACACTAGCCGCACAAACTTATAACAACTCCTTTATTGCGCATAAAGAAATTAATTTGGATGAAATAGCTAAACTTGTTTGTGAATGCATACATTCAAATGTTGATTTTGTATTATCCCTTCACATATAAATTAATTAATTATTATTCACAAATGAATGTAAAAAAACTGCAAGATTTGTTCAATTTTACTGCACAATAATCCAGTAAATCACAATAACGACTTGAATGTTATTTGAGTTTAGGATCAAGCTGTTTATTTTGCTGTTCACTATGAATTAGGACCTGTAACAGGACCATTGATAGTGAGTGTTTGTCTCTGTTTTGAGGTACTGTAATTCTGACTTGAGTAGAGCTCCAAAAGAACTAGATCATTAGATTTCCAGAATAAAACGCTCATGTTTCTACTAAACTACACAATTTCAATGACTCTTCATTGTCCAAAAAAAAGGGCTGATAAATATTAGGCTGCTTGATATGCTTTGATGTAACATGAACACGAGAGAGCTATGCGGTTCAACGGCATACTAGGTCATTCTGGTGAATGTTTGTTGACAAATCACTTTTTGTCAAAAGCATTGAATGTCTTCTCACAATCTGCTTGGAGATATTCACTGATTTTGATTAAAAGTGATTATATTTAAAAGCGGTTATATTTTTTCAAGCTAACATTGTAGAAAAGCAACACTGATTCAGTATTTTGTGTATTAAAAAGAAAATGATGGTCCTTTTTTAAGAATTCCAGGAAATCTGTGTAGTAAGGTAAGAAAAATTGCAACACCTTTGACAAGCTAGGACCTAGATCTGCTGTGGTCGGTTGTGGACCCCAAAGGATGAACCATACTTATTACTATGGGGACCAACTTCAGACCAACATTTTCACTTGCATGTTAGCAGTTCTAAAAGTCTATTTGTCAGATAACGATAAATCCTGTTTCACAATCCCCAAGTTATTGTGTGAGTGTGAGAGCACATTTGATATGTTTTAATTCAATTTTAAATGATGTTTGTCAAAATGAAGACCTTGACAACAAAGGAAATACTAAATGTTGCACTTTGCTTAGTTGGCTGTTTGAGACACTCCTCTTTCCCCTGCACCAAAAGACCTTGAAGCAGTAATGAAAGAAATCGTTTTGTAACGATAACATTCATGTTTTGCCTACTCGCATTGCATTCATAAGAATTCACCGGCTGTATGAATGGATGAGAGCAGACAGTGCTCACAAATGGATAGTGAAGTTACATACTGAGCTTGTGTTATTCAGGCAAGTGTGTACTGTGGAAGTAAACAATCTTTTTGTTAATGTTCTTCTTGGTTAAATACTGTAATGATAAGTCGGAAATACCGTTGAGCTGCAGGTTTTTTATAATGTACATGTTTTTAATCTGAATGTACTGTTTCTAGTCAGTTCACCAATCTTAGTTTTGTTTGTATATGTGGAGAATGACATGTAGAGGGGAATGGAACAACTAAAATACAAATAAACCACATTTTGGACAATGACTTCATTTTCTACAGCCCTGGAGAGAAACTGCTTCTGCTTGAACAGGGTCAACTGATCCCTCCAATCATCTGTAGCAGCAGCTAATGCAGTGGAGCTCTAATGTAAGAGATGTTCAGCCTTGAAGACACAAACTTGACTATGTTATGTTCCCTGCAGCAGTGGAGAAAGCCCTTCATGTCTTCTTCCACTCACTTACACTACCCTCTGTTCTTCTAAGCTGTGGGCATTGTACTATCTTTTGTCTCCCATTGATGGATGCTGCTGCTTTTGTTGTTGTTTCTTGGGGTTTTCCATGCGGACACATGCAGAGGCCTTTCGAGCTTATCACAACACCCCCTGCTCACCCCAGAATAGACTGCATTCATCAGACATAACCAGCAAAGGCAGCAGTACTTTGAGGAGCAGCTGTGAGCTCCCAGGCGCTTCCTTCTCATTTTCCCGAGGCCCAGTGCAGACTAGCTTGTGTCACGGGGGAAGAAGAGGCTAAGACTGGCATCCAGACAAGCAACACTTTAAAACTAATGGCCTCTCAGATGTATGGTTAAAATAATATTTTTATCTTTCTATTCTTCACTTTGCAATACTAGATTTTCACTTCTCATCCTCTCTATGTTTCTTGCATGCACAAATATACTAAGGCAAATTCCTTTTTGTGAAAACTTTTGAATAAACCTCAAACAGACTGTCCTGATCATAGCTAGGAAGCAGCACAAATCTGTGCCGTGCAAGGATTTTTCCAGAGCTGTATGTCTCACCTTATGCATGTATTCAGTAATGAAGGTTTTAACCCTATATGGGAACATGACCTTGGCACACTTCTCTCTGACGATATGTTGGAGACAGTTTTTTCTTAATAGAACAAATTCAATTCCTCTTCATGTAGTAGATTTGGGCAGATACCATTAATGATAGTTCACTGTGTACGTCTTAAAGCTTAATTGGCTAAAATGAACCCTAGTTGAGATGCCTTTTAGGACATCGTGAATTATCTTAAATGAATGATAAGAGTGATCTGAAGTTTATATTTGGTTATTAAGATTCATCATGTGCCTTTAATTATTATTGGTATTAATGTTATTTCCATTATTTCACTTATTTCTGGTTCAGAAGGTTCGGGAATGTGGGGTCAGGGCAGGGGATTTCATTTTGTAATATTGTTGAGAAAATAATTTGTTAGTGCTAATTGTTGGAAAATCCAATTAAAAATAAATGAAATTAAGGCTTTGGAGTTCAAGCATTGTTCTATCACATACACTAGTGTGACTAACCAACAGTCCTATAAACTGCTGTTTGTTGGGAGCAGATGTCTTGGGAATACACATGCAGCCAGTGAAAAGGAGGGAATTGGTCCTTGGTTGACTTCAGACAGAGATAAACAAAGAAACAGAAAAGAAAATGTGCTCGTAAAGAAGATTTAGATTCACTGGCTTTCTCATTATTTGTCAGCGTTTGTCAACATAAACCCTCAACAAACAGTAGGTGTAGATCAAGGAAAATGTATGCAGCAATTTCGCTATTGAGACATCAGCAGACATAATCATTTAGACATGAATAAAACAGGAGATCACTAAAACCTTTATGTGTTGAAAGAATGACGACATCCCTGACAAAAGTGCACATGACAGTCTGGAATTTGTTCAAAGGCATTCACATAGAGCAAGAGACAAAAGGGTTGGGAAATCTGCTGAAAGCCGAAGAAAGTGTTTCACACATTTAACATCATCAATCATCCTATGGTAGGAGGCTTATGGAAATCAAGAGGAAACATACATTAGACAGCCAAAGACTTAAGATCGATACCCACTTCTAACAAGACCGTGACTGCAAACACAGAGAAGAAATCAACACTGGAATAACTTCAGAGCAAAAGCATGAAAGCCCTGCAGAAGCCAATGCCAAAGCTCCGACTTTAAACTGATTGAAACCCAGTGAAATGACCTGAAAAAACAGCTGTTCACAGAAGATTCCCTGTTTCACTCAGCCAAACCAAATCTTTTAACGTACTGAAGGGATACAGATATCCTCTTTGTGTCAAAATCAGATTTGCCAAAGGTGCTTCTTCTGTGAAAAATCTGAATAAATCATCAGGGCTTCTTTATGTGTAACTTCTTAGTGCCTTATCAGACTGCATGTTTGCTTGTAATTTAAACCTACACAAGAAAACCTGAGGAAATTGTGACACTTTTGAAGTGTTACATAGAACTGCATCTGACTTGTTCAAATGTGAACAACAGCCATAGAATTACACACGTATAAGACTGTGGTAACCTTTTACAATAAGGTACACATTACATTGGGAAGGATTTTTACCTGCTCCGCCATTGTAGGCGCAAACATTCACTCATATGTTGCTCTGGCGTGCACCGGCAGTGAGACCATGAGTGAGATGGGTGTCGGTTTGTAGCGTTCTCTCTTGTGATTGGATGTTGATATCAAACACACAAACTAAAAAAAAAAAAAAAAATTGGGGGGGCCCCCCTGGCAGTCGGGACCCTAAGCAACCGCTCATTTTGCTTATGCCTCGGGCCGGCTCTGCTGACCAGTCACCACTTTAAGCGGGTGGGTAACTTGGAGGCAGGCTGTCCTGCCCACCCAATAATACAATTACGTAGAAGCAATGCATGGTAATGGTATATTCTTTAGTATTAATTAATTGTCTGAATTTTATTTGACATTTTCTTGGACAGAGAATGAACAGGTCCGTCCGATAATGGGTCTGGACTTCCACCAAAAAAATAAAAATAAATAAAAAAAAATTTTTTGATTGTGTGGGCACGGCCCACCCTGGCCCATGGCTACCGCCGGCCCTGATCACCACACCTTCTTTGTCTTTCATACATCACTGCCCTTCATGTAAATAAGATCTGAGTGCACTGTGGTCCCAGTGGAATCTAGTCCTCTTGGTGCGGCCACAGTGCAGCCATGTTAGAAGCACTGAAGCCATTTTTTTATATCAAATATTTCTTTTTTGACCTTGTTTATGTTTTCTTTGGACATTGAACTTGCATCAGTCTAAATGTCTTGGGGACACACAATGTAGAGAAAAGAAAATGTTTCCCACATGCCAATTTACAAACACGCCTAAAAGAAGATAACACCAATCTTCTGTCATTACATCTGACTTTTTACTGAAAAAAATAATAATAATGAAAGCACACACACAACAATGACCTTAAACCCTTGACGCATTTTGAGACCTGAGCCATCTTGAGTGCTCTATGTTTGCACTGCAGTGTGACTCAATTATACAGCCTAGTGTCCTTCTACAGACGGCTGTGATGTAAGCTGGTGAAGCCTCTGGCTACAAGAAGTCGCAGCTGTGATGGAGGAAGAACGCGCCATAAACTACACACTACGCTGCCCAAACTGATTACCACTGACAGGAAGGTGTGTATACAGGTGAAGATACAACAATATTGATATACAGCTTGGTAGAGGCTTTATTTTTCATACAAAATACACTTAGATTAGTTTATTTTGGTTTTCGAGCACTGAAAACATGTCTGAGTAAAGAAGGAAACTCTATAAGCATTATACAAGGATTTAATATATTGTTTATGCCACTGTTAAGTAGTATAAGCAAATAAGAGTATATTATGTAAAGAGATAAAAGTGTTGTAGAGCAAATCTGTATTTGTATAATGCAAAGACAAGATGATAAGGAAGGAAGGAAGGAAGGAAGACCAACAGAAAGAAAGACACTTCTAAGAATGTATTCGTAATGTTAAGAAATAAAACACAAAAATAAATATATAATAAATATATACATATATGTATATATATTAACTCAGAAATGTGAAAATGAATCAATTTAGTATTTGTTTTGATAGATGTGACAGTTTATATTTCTCCTCTCGCTTGATGAACTGATTATAGAAAGAGTAATAGCTTATGTCTAAATATTCCACCTTCTTCAAACACAGCAAAACCCCTGAAATAAATAGCACAGAGCAGCCTCTCTTCCTGACACCAGAAAGGCAGTCCATATTCTTGACTAAGGCTTGGTCTGCTGGGCAGGTGGAATCACTGGGAGCATGCTTAGACTATGTGTGAATAATCTAGCTGACACATCTGCTAGGTGCAGGACCGAGTAGAATGGTTGGCAATCAATTCACGGCAAAGACTGATTATCCACCCAATGGTTGATAGAATAGCTGAACTATAGCCTCATTATAGAAAGTCACATTACTGCACAAAGATAGGTCTTCTCAAAGGAAAAACACTCACAGTGGTTGAGATGAGTGTTGCAATAATTCAATATTGGCATTTTTACAGAATGATCAAAGGGTTACTGCACTAAATCAGCACATGGTAAATATGTAACAGAATTGGTCCATAGTGAACAAACATTTGTTAGTTTGTATTTTCTTGTTCCTGAAAACTGCTGTTTCTGTGCCTCTTATTCATTGCTTTCTGAATGTATTAATTGTTTTCTCCAATATTCATTGCTAATTTTTTCTCAATTTACTCAATAGTAAACCTGAAAACCATCAGAAAGTTTGGCGATCTACAGTAGTTGGTCCGGTTGATCCAGTCTTGACTGTCATGGACTTTCAGCCACTGTCACCAGACCTTTAATCCCATTGAACATTTGAACAACTTGAAGACTGAGAAAGCCAAAAGATCTGTGACATCATTAGAAGCTATTTGGATCTTTGTCAAATCATGCAATGGGGAGCATCAGGGTTTCCCCAAAAGTTGCTGTCGAAACCAGCTCAGTTGCATACTGTCATCAAAGCAAAAGAGGGACATACCAAACAGATATAAGATGTAAGGAAATTCATGTACATTCTTCAAGAATTTAACTTTTCACACAAATGAAAAACTGATTTACTGATTATCATGTTTAATGAAAAATGTAAGTTATATATAAAGCAAATGCAATATAGAAATAGGCCTATTTTGATTTTTGTACCGCACTGTATGTGAAATATTTAAAATAAATTGTACAGTGAATAACAGAAGAAAGAAAATGAAATGCCTCAGGCCTAACGTTTAGTCTAGTAAAGGGAATTTCCAAATAACTGGCTTACTTAAAGGAGTAGTTTTTCGGCAATAACTGGCTAAACATGAAGCGACAGCAGGTTAGCTTAGCTTAGCTTAGCTTCGTGATGAGGGGGGAAACTAACTAGAAACAAAAGAGATATTTTTTTCATTTATATAAAGATATATTTCATATTTATATTTGTGAAACAAAGTCTCTTGTCCAAAATAAATAGTCTTCTAGTCGACCGGCTTTCTTCCACTTGTACAGGGATGGGATAAAGGTGAAGAGATGATCTTTCCAGCATCTGACTCCTGTGAACCTGGAGTGGACGTGGCTTGTTGTTTCCCCTGTTGAGGAAAGGCAGCTATTGTTCCCAAACCCCACCCTCCCCTGTCACCCCTCTTAGCCATCTCTGCCTTTGCCCTTTCCCTCTGTGGAGCCAAAAACAGGCATAAGCCACAGGTGGTCTCTGTGCTTTATTGGTTCTGACACACATCTCTTGCCTTAAGAGCTTATGGGAGGCAATTAAAAATTCATTAGGACAATGAAACGAGAGAGGATGAAAAGGAAGTGGGACATAAAATAAAAGTAGGACATATAACAAAACATAACCTTGCTGAGGCTCCACAGTGCGCTGACCTATTGTCTACAATGTATCTTGCTGGTGGCATTATCCTGCATGTGTGTCTGGGTGGTTGTGTTGTGGCGATACAGAGCCGGCCTGCTACAGAAAACAAGGCTGACCTGCTGTTACCCTGAAAATTACACAGCAGAGGCCTTCATTTATGCACTGCTTTTAAAACTTAAAAAAACAAATCCCAATCCACAGCCCTGGCTCAACGATTTTACCTACAAACTTAAGAGAGATTGTTGAAGATATGAAATAAATTGGAAAAGGACTGGCATTCAGGTTTTCAAATTTCAGCATCAAAATTTGTACATTTCTTACCTGATTTTAGAAAACCGTTAAAACCCTAGAGTTTTATTTAAGGGTTTAGATTCATTCACCTCCTCCACCTCTATTTTTAATGAAGCTGCAAGAGACCTGTGAGGAGTTACATTTACCCTAGCACTTTTGAATCTATTTTTTTATTGCACTTTATAGCTGATCTTCCCTTTTTTCACAATTATGTATTTGTATGGATAATGTGTAATGTTTTGATATATTTGTGTTTTTGATTAGTATTTGCTTCTGTATCCTCTGTCAAAACACTTTGTAAACTATTGTTTTTTTTAATTAATTAGCTATGTGAAATTAGGTTATTATTGTTTGGAGTCCTGTATATCTGCTCCCTCAAAGCAGCTGGGCTACGGCTGAGCAAAATGACTCTAGCACACTATCCCCAGACATTTGACCACATTTAAATGATTCTGACTAACAAATAACTTCCTTCCCTGTTATTTGTTTACTTGCAAATAAGTCTTTACTCTCTGCCTTTAGCTGACTTATAAAGGCTTGAATGTGTATTATCCCCATCAAATCACTCCTTGTCTAAAAAAACCAAACACATTTGATCAGATTCCCACACATCTTTCACATGCTGTTACACAATACACTTTATGACCTGCAGTTTTACGTACATTGTTACGTCACAGTTTCCTCCACACAACGGGGCTGTGGCAGTGTGTACATACAATATGAAAAGTGGCCCTCTAATGCGTCTGAAGTGGCGGTGTGAGTGGTTAACCGGGCTGGAGTCCCATATGTAATGCCTTGCTCATGAAATAACAAAATAGCCCTGACGTATCATCCCTGGAAACATAAAACTCAAATCATTCTTATCTTTGGTGCGGCTTCTTGGATGATTAGATTTTAATCCCTCTATATCTATATTTTAAGTCTTGTTTAAAAACTGCTTTATTCTCTGAGGTCTTGAAAATCAACATTTAAAAACTAGCAAACTAAGTTATTGTGGCAATTTTTTGTGTTAGAATCATCAGTATGGCGCTGTAATGGGATCTGACCGTGACAGCAGCCTGGTTTTCAGGTTATGATTGATGACCCTTAATCCCTAGCTTGGCTCCGCCCGCCCGCCTACTTCCGGCCAAATTTCATTTTCCCTTCTGTACAAATGAAATGAAGTACGATGGTCTGGTTGGACCAAGCTACTTAATCCCTTCATTGGGCTACTGCATAGAATGTTAAAGCCATTGGTTTCCCGTGTTTCCACTTATCTACATTGGGTGTCAGTAATGGGCCAAAAAACATATGATGTGCAAACAAAGAAAGTAAAAAAGGATGAATGATTGCTAGCAAAATGTTATTTATTTTCATATGGGGAGGCAGGCACCAGGGGATTCCATCAAGGAAGTGAAGCAGCTGAAAAACACATCAGTAGATGATAAAATATCCTTTTCATGGCTGCTTGGTGCAACTAATGCAGCTTTAAACATTCTTTATGGCTCTTCAAGTTGTTAGACAAATACAAATATCCAAATAAACTACAATAAGTACAACGGGAATCGTTGATGCTCAAACTAAAATCCCCTGACCCACATGGGGTCGGTTTGCAACAACATTTATAATGGAAAGTTGCAACCTCCCTTCAGCAAATTTCCATGTTATGTGAGTTAGTCTACCATCACAGTGGCCAAGTATAAAATCCTTTGGAAAGTGAACAAAGCTGTCAACCAGAAGCCTCCAATGACGTGATACCAGACACAAAGAACATGATTCATAGGACTGTTAATGTAAGGATATAATCCTCTGATATTGTAATGAGTCTGCATTGTAAGTACAAATCCAGCTGTTCATATGAATATTATGCAATAACACATAACCGTATATGTTACATTAAGGGAAGATGATTTATTCTCTCTTTCATTGTCTCTTTCTGACAATCTCTTGTTTCTCCTACTCGGTCTCGGTCACATGCGCAGGCAAGTGTCACATTTTTTATTTCATGGTGGGACTGTAGGATGAGTACGCTTTTAATTCATCGTTGCCGACATCACAAGTCAGCCTCTCACCCCTTTCCTTCTCACTCTCTTATATCTTTTAAAATCGCAAGATGCCTGCCTCAAAGAATAAAGGTACAACTCAAATAATTTTCTCTTCTTTGCAAACACACTCCTCAAATTACAATTTCCACTCTTCTGCATATTTAGACAGTGCTTTAAGCTGTGCTATTTTACATCCTTCAGTGTGGAGATGAGGGCGCACACGACACAACCTAACAAACAAATTCATTCTGTGTATCCAGGTGTCCGGTGCTGTGGTACTGTGTGTACTTCTTTCTTGTCAGTACATAACATGACGTATTTGATCTGAGTGGCATAAAGACAATAATACTCCAGTAAATGGACAACATACTGAAGTGTTTTTTCAGCAGCTTGTGTAACTCTTGAGGCTGTGAACATTAAGTGCATTCCAATGAACACCATTAAAGTCAAAGATGAAATGTTCCCAGATACTTTTTTCATTAACATATCCAGTGAAATCACATTGATGATTTGTACCTCCGCTAGTGAGGGATGCACTACTGATACAACTCTTAACTGTGATTTAATATCAGCACAGTAATAGCCACTTGTTTTCATACACAGAACCAATGATGATTAGGATGCCTTGGAATCAAACTGTTCCATGAATGTAACAGATTTATAAAATAAAATAAAAAAATGGAGAAAACAAAACTGGAAGTTTATACACAAAAGGTGTATATTAATTAATTAAATGTCGCACCAGACATGTTAATAATTCCCTTTTCTTTTTTACTTTGTTGACCATTAAATTCTCTGATGTTTGTTATAGTGTCAACCTGCAGTATTTCACAGCACCCCGGATATTAGAAAATGCTAACATGAGCATGCAGTGGATTGTCGATCATTGGGTTTTAAAGGAATCGTTTGACATTGTTTTTTTTCTAATTTGTGAAGAGCCAGGTTAGCTGTTTTCTGTGTTTCCAATTTGTATGCTAAGCAAAGCTAAACCAACTGTCTTCTGGCTCCAGCTTTATATTTACCAGACAGATCTGACAGTGGTATAAACACTGTGTTTACATTCAACTCTCACCGAGAGAACAAAAATCTCTAGCCGGATCATCGCCAGAATCTCTAACTTTGTCTTTAATGGACACTTCAAGGTAAACAGGACGTTTTTTTTTTTTTTTTTTTGCCATTTACTATCATGTCATTTTGTTTTTAAGTAAAGGAAAGTCATTGATAGAGTCTTATCGTCACAGAAGAAATCCGGATAATATTTAGAGCAATTACTGGCAACAAAAGACAAAAGCTATTGTTGAGCTACGGATGGGTATTGCATTTTATTGATACTCATACTCAGTGTTGTATAGAGTCCCTGAAAACAATACTTAAGTAAGAGTAGCGATTCCTTACTAGAAATATGACTCCCTTAGCCTACATGTTAGGCTACAAGTCAGCTATTACAAAACCACTTGATTAAAAGTACAAAAGTATCTGATTTTAAAAGTATTTAAGTATCAAGAGTATTTGTGTAAATATAATCAGGAAATGTACTTAAAGTAGGCCTATTAAAGAAAAGTGACTATTCTACTATTATTATTACTTAATGTAAAAACAGGGTTGTAGCTGGAAATAAACTACAGATACTTTTTATTTCAGTGTGGTTTTAAGTATTTATTTACTTTATTTATAAGTAATATTGGTTGTTTGCTCGTTAAAATAAACTGATTTAAAGGAAAAGCAGAAGATTTTTAATTTGAGAAGTTGGAACCATGATTAATGTTTCATATGTGCTTGTAAGCCTACATACTGTTCGGAAGTATACACTATTTGATTAACTTCACAACTTTCAAAAAATCTTAATTGGTAAGCTTAGTTATCAGATAAATGAGTGAAGTAAAAAGTTGAATATTTCCCACTGAATTGTAGTGGAGACGTAGAAAGTAGCATGAAAAGAAAATACTCAAATACAGTAAGAGCCTCAACCATCTTTAAACTAAATGTAATTAGTAACTTTACACCACAGCTGATACTTCTTATTGATACCAATATTGATACTTTTATTGATAAGACTCTTCATAATTTACGGCAAAAATAAATAAATACATGGCTTGAAAAGATTCAGTGGCTATTTTGTTATTTTGGCAGATATAACAAGGTAAATTGCTGCTTGACATGAGGAATTAATGTTACAGAAATGCAGATAATGGTATTTTGGTACTACCAAGTCAACAACCAGTACCAATTTAGTACCCGTTCTCAATACCCATCCCCAATTATGTCCAAATTCCATGAAATACAACAATTCTATCAAGAGTGAATATATCACTATTTTAGGCTTTAAAATGATCAACACCTCACATTGTCATATATACAGAATTCCAAACAATGCAAAAAACTTATAGCTGACATACATAGGAGATAATTTCATGTTACAAATACATTTCACACTGACAAGATAATCTGGCAGAGTAAGAGGGTCTTCTAAAGCTCCGGAAAAGATTAAGAGACCACTCCAAATGTTCAGTGTCTCACGTTTTACTATTTAAAGGCATATGTTTGAGTAGAATAAACATTTTGGTTTTAAAATATAAACTACAGACAACATTTCTACCAAATTCACAATAAGAATATTGTCATTAAGTTAATTTCCATTAAGTTATAGATATAAAGATTTAAAGTGGACCTATTATACTTTTTGACTTTTATGACCTATACACGTTGTTATAATGATTTATAGTCGTGTTTAACCATACTAGCGTATGGGCGGAGAAGCACAAAGCCGTGTGTAGAGCAGACTGCTGTGCTCGCTAGGGTGAGAGAAAGAGTGTCCCGAAAATAGCAGTTTTTAACAAGAAATTAAGACCAGAAAAGTAGTATATAGGAGATCTTTAAGAAAAATCCAGACTGGTCTCTTAATTTTTTTCGGAGCTGTATAATCATAATGCCTTTTAAAATAAAACCTCTGTGTGGCATCCGATTTATCGAGATTTAACTTTTCCTTAGACATAAATTAGCATATGACTCACATAGTAATCGGATAAAGTGCATTTATAAACTTGAGGCAGATTTTGAGATGCTTAAAAATATATAACACCACTGAATCAAATACAGTATATGGTTTAAACTGTTCCTTTAACCCAAACATTTCAATGCATATTACTCGAAAGAGGAGACAGTAAGGAGACAGACAACAACCCTTTAGATTAATAGATGACAAACTCACCAATGGCATACAAATAAATAAAAACATTTAACAGTGTGTCTGTGGTTGTCAGCACACTTCCTGGAGATACAGTTGGTTTGGTTATCTTTAGTTATTGATTTAGAGCTCTGTGGAAAAGGTTTGATGATAGAGGAAGCATGCAGGAGATGCAAGTAGAACAGGTTGAGGATTGTTATAGCACTAAAATGGCCCTTTCCATCAAAACCTGCAGTTGGTGTATTTGGTCCAATCATGAAAATTGTTTTTTTTCACACAATGCATAGATATTGTTTGTTTGTCCAAAGAAAATGTGAATGGACATCAAAATTTGGCAATTTGGTGTCAATTTTTTTCAATTCACAGTAAAAATGAACTAAAGTCCTTTTATTGATTTAACATGGAGTTTACATTTTAATTAAAAGAATAGTTCAACAGTTAGATGAGAAGACTTATACCACTTTAACAGAAAACCGTTAGCTTTGCTAAGTATGGAAAAAGCTAGGCTTAATTTTGTTTAAAGTTAGGAGAACCTTTAGCTTAAAGGCTAACTAGTTTGCATTGTACATCTCATTACAAATAAAAATGTCAGGTGATGGTTTTATGACCAAGAAATAGTCTGAAACATAACCAAATACATTGATACAAATACACAAGATCTAACATGTTAAAAAGACTGCTTAAATGTACTGAAAACCGGGTTTCCTTCATTTTGGACAGAGCCAGGCCAGCTGTTCTCCCCTATTTTCAATTTATATGCCGAACTAAGCTAACTAGCTCCTTGCTCCAGCTACATATTAACTGCACACAATGTTGCAAGTCAGCAAGAAAGTGAATATGTACTGTATGTCGGACAGACTTTTCCTTTAGAATCAAACTACCTGTCAAGCAGCCACAACACAACCTGTATCCCTCAGTTCTTCTCGTCATGCGGGAGAGACTTGTCCCACTTAAATAGCAGGGTCACACCTTTCCTGAAGCGGTGGTCCATGACACTGTAGATAATGACATTACAGCAACTGTTTCCTGTCAGGATCCAGAAGGCAACAAAGGAAAAGTTACACCAGGTGTATCCCACCACGTTCCCAAGCACAAATACTGCGATGGGAGTGAAGGATGCTGTGAAGGCGAATGTTAGTAAGCCAATTGTTTTGGCAGCTTTTATGTCTGAAAAGGAGGGCCTATGAGAGCACCCTCCCCCTCCTCCCCCTCCGTCACTCAGACTTCCCTCTGAGAGCAGTTTGCGTTTTCTGGAGTACCGTCGGATGCTGGTGAAAGACACAATGTTGACTGCTAACGTGCCACCAAGCAGTGTGAAGTCAAATGCTGGGAATAAGAGCAAAATGTTGGCATCAGGTGGCAGCTGGCCTCCAAACAATAGTGGGGTGTAGTTACACATGCGACTGCACTCGTTGTACTCCATAGTGAAGTTGCTGCTGGAGATGAGCGGTGCAAGAGCCAGCATGAAGCTGGCGGCCCAGGAGAGCAGGATGAGCAGCAGAGTTCGTCTCCGGGTAACCAAGGCATCCTTGTGGAGTGGCCATAGGATGGCCACACTTCGCTCCAATGTCATGAGGAAGATGGTGCTAATGGAGACAAAGGTGCATCCAGCGAACACTGGGCCAATCAGCATGCAGGGCTGCCAAGGGCTCACAAGACCCCCGAAAGAAGAAGAGGTGGCTGGGGAAGTAGAACTACCCTGGTACCAAATGGGAGGAAGGCTGGTCACCATCAGAGAGATCTCAGTGTAGACAGAGAAAGGGACGACGAGGACACCGACCATCATGTCTGCTATGGCTAGAGACACTGTCAGAGAAAAACAAGAAGAAGAGAGTTAAGAGTATACGGATTCAGGGTGTTTAGTTGCTGATAGATTAATCACCAAAACGTTTTCTATATTTTTGAATTAAACCTTAAATGTTTTGGATGTTTGAAGATTATTTTGTTTATAAAAGTATTTTGAGTGGTAAATTGCTGTATTACATTTACCTTTCAGGTATCCCTGTGGTGTTCGTGACTGCCTCGTTTGGACAAAGACAGTAAGTGTGACAACATTACCAACCACGATGGCAAGTGCCAGGGTGACCATGAACACCACTGCCAAGGTACGATTGAAGAATCCACAGCAAATGAGGCTACAGAGAGGGGCCAGTGACTGGCCCGTATTGAGTCCTGCCTGAGCAGCTACAGTCAGGTTAAAAGGATCGTCCTTAGTTGGCAACACAACTGCTGTACTCCCGGGAACACTGACGTTGGGAAGCAGAGAAGTCATGGCCCGGGATAGAATGATCTTACCCCTTGTAGGTGGAAGGGATGCTCAGGGAACCATGTCCTGGAGTGGGAAACTATCCTGATGAAAGGTACAAAATATATAGTGAGTTAAATCATTGATTTAAATAATTATACGACATTGTAAAAAGTAGCATGAAGTCATGAATCTGCATGGCAATCACCTTCAGTCAGAAGTGTGACACAACTTATTTTATTAACAAAACAACGCTCGACCATCAGGTTAAACATCAGTAGGAAGGAACTCCAGATGGAACTCCACATATTGTTGACACCCTCCATCCCTCATTCCAGCTTCTCAGTTTGCCAATTTAAATTCCCCCAAGACAAAACAACACCTTTAACTATCAAAACACCTTATAATTATTTATGGAATCATTGAAACGCGAACGCGACATTACAACTAATAAAATCACATGAGCACCCTTACTCTATAAAAGTAAATTTCGATCGATTACAGTTAAACAGGTAAGGGCCGCATTTCCCAGATTCGTTAAGAGCCTCTTTGGAGCTAAGTGCTTCTTTGGAGCGCTCTGCGAACACACCAAACGCATTCTTCACCGTGATGTTCCCCCGAATAAAACTCCCCGGTGCTGCCAGACCTTGTCCACTAAGACGCACATCTCCTTAGCGGTAAACGACGGTGCCAGCTTGTTTCTTTTGCTGCCGCTTTCTTCCATTCTCACATGTGTGTGCCTATATCCACGGGGTATATATGCGCTAATGGGCTTGATTACTACTTGGATACAATTGTTGCCACACACACACCCGCACCCACCACACCCCCACACTACATGCGTAGCCTAATTCCACCTGTGTGGGGGAGACCACGGGACGCTGTGTGTGACTTATGCGCTGATAAAGAGGTGGGTGATCGATTCGCCTGGCATAGATTTATTCTGCTTCAGCACCACCGTGGTGGAAAGCTCCCACTAAGAGCATCTTGCGATGCTTCTCTCGCTTCATCTTACGGCCCTCTAAAGAGGGACTTAAAACGGCATCTGGGAAACACCCGTATCTTAGCGCTCCTTCTTAGGCGAACCCTTCTTTCGAGCCTTCTTTGGTCCCAAAGAACGATCAAATCTGGGAAACGCGGCCCATGTCTGCAGTCATATACGGAATTAATATTCATTCATTTAAATTGCTGAAAACCCAAAGTACCACCTATTCTTGCTCGATAGTTCTTTAGAAACCTGTGTCCTCTTAAGAAAGTCATTCATTTGGAGCGACAACTTTAAAAAGAGTGTTGCTTTTGACTAAAATATAAACAGGTATTACAATCATATGAAAAAGTTTGGGAACCCCTCTCATCCGGCATTATTGCGCTGAATTGTTGAACGATGTACAGATACACAATCTGCAGCCAGATGTTCTTGTAGGTCTTTGGAGGTGATCTGTGGGTTGTGTGCAACCATTCTCACAATCCTCCACCTATGCCGCTCCTGTTTTTTTCTTGGTCTGCCACTATGCCTGTGTCCTTCCATTTCCTGACAACGTTCCCTACAGTCGATATTGACAATTGAAACCTTTGGGAAAGCTTCTTGTAGCCTTCCCCTAAACCATGACAATGAACAATCTTTGTTTTTCAGATCTTTTGGGAGCTGTTTTGATGATCCCATTCTGTCTCACTTCAGCAGAGAGTCAAAGAGAAGTGCAACTTGCATTTAGGCACCTAAAATACATTTTCTCATGATTAAACAGACAATTATATGAGGTTCAAGGCTTAACAACATAATCCAACCAACTTTGTGTTTAAAGTCATCAGTTTTACATGCTGTTACAGGCATTAAAATCAACAAAACCACAAGGGTACCCATATTTTTGCACAGCCAGTTTTTCACATTTTATTTTATTTCATACAACCAAATACTGCTTTTCAAAAAATCTTTGTTTGGAAAACATCCCAGTACTTAGCTGTTCCTGGTATATTAAAGACATACCACTTTTATATTTTTTTTGTGAAAGCAGAGTCAATTATAATGCCGGCTGAGAGGGGTTCCCAAACTTTTTCATATGATTGTATCTGCATAACAATAGATAAAAACAAGTGTAGTGCTAACTAATATATTTTAAAAGACCACAATGAAGAATATTACCTTCTTATTATATCCTACTGTAGCACGCCCCTCGCTGCTATTCAGTTTTACTAAATTTGAATTACATTGATCGTCTTTCAAGAAATACATTTTTTATTTGTTTTACTCTAATCTTGTCAAATCAAGAAAATAATCTGATACTGTGTGGACGGTGTGACTTGAAGATAGATGTTTTAGAATAAAACATTATTAGAATATGCAGTCTTTGGTGCAACAAACATGTGAACGGTAGAATGATTATATTTATTTTATTTTACCTGCATGTTACATACTGTTCTTGTGCCCTAACACAAAACAAGCACCTGGACTGTCTATGCCCATTCAGAAACTCTAAATTCAGGACCAAATGTCGACATCGGCTGACAACTAAATACACAGGGCCTTCAATCATGCTGTTCACTGGGCTGGAGAACAGCAAGTCACGGGGCTTTTTACGCGTTGCAGAGGCTTTTTTACAAGACATTTTTTCCTTTGCTCTCCTTCTTATGTCCTTCCATATTCTCTTAATTTCTAGAGTCCTTGTTTTTTACCAACAGCATTTATTTTCTCACAGATACTCTCCAATATTGCATTTCTTTGCTTAATATTAATATTAATTGGCTGTAGCTGTGTGTTTTCCTCTTCCAATAACACTTCTAATTCCATGGCATTGAATTTGTCTTTGCACTTCCTGTCACTCTGCTCTCCGTCCAAACCAAGCCCCAACCACAGCGAGTTCTACCAGCATCCAATGCGGAAGTGACAAAAATTGCAGTAGCACCAGGTGGCCACTAAGGGCAGGGTACAGAACAGAGCAATTTCTCTTTGACTCCCATGTTAAATATGCCGTTTTCACATAATTATTAAACCTATTTAAGGCCTGGTTCAAAAAACCATTCTAATCTGTATGTTTAGTTCATATCTCCATGACAACACTGAGGGGGGTGACATGTTTTCTAGCTGGATAGTTTTATTCTATTGGAGGTTAAAATATATATGAATAATTAGGGCACGGTCTCTTGAGTGACAGCTAGCTGCCCGTTAGCCCTCACTTCCCATCGGAGGTATACGTCAGCTAGATGGGCGTATCTCCCTCCCCCCGACGTCACATCAATGCCCTTTTTCGGCAAGAGGAAATTATGTGGAGTCAAACTCTGACAAGATGGCGACGCGCATAGGCCAGGACGATTGGATGCAGTTAATAACTGGGGTTAGCCCGGCTGCTACATATATTTGATATACTATTTCTGGTCCAAACATGGATATCAGTAACACACGCAAAACCCTAATTTTTATCTACTTCCTCTAACACGTTTGCACCCGTTTTCATTTGCGTATTTATTTTTTAGAATGCTCATGCAGTTTAGCACTCTTTATTTTGGATCTTAGTAGATCCGAAATCTAGATGGATCAGCCCCCAAGTCCCATGTTCTCACTCTGGCTTTGTGAACAGAACACAGTCAATAAAACATCAAAGCTGTGTAAATAGAAATCCTGGTAACACTTTACAATAAGGGTACATTAATTAATGGTTAGTTAATGCTTAATAAGGTTTAACTACCCATTAGTTAACTGTTAACTAATGTGTCTAGTAAGCATTTACTAATGCTATTCATGTAAGGTATTAATTACTACATTATGTAATGTTTATAAATATCCTATATTAACCTTAGTTAACCCATTAATTAAGCATGAAATAAACAGTTGATTAATATAATAATAAGCATTAATTAACTGTTAACAAATGTCGTTTTTGTAACATTACTTAAGCATAATTAACCATTTATTAATACTCTTTGTGACCCTTATTGTAAAGTGGGAACCATTTATCCATTAAGTAACACTTAATAAATGCACACCAGTGCTGAATAGGCATTACTGAAGCATAATTAACCATAATAGGCATTACTTAAGTGTAATTAACCTTTTATTAATGGACTTTGTGACCCTTATTGTAAAGTGAAAACCATTTCTCATGAATTAACACCTAATAAAGGAATACTTGTGCTGATTAAGCATCACTTGAGCATAATTAACCATTTCTTAATGTTATTTGTGACCCTTATTGTAAAGTGGGAACCATTTATCACTTGTTACACTTAATAAATGCAAAATAGTGCTGAATAAGGATTACCTAAATACAATCCATCAATCAACAATGCTCTTTGTGACCCGTGTACATTCTCTATAATAACAATATTAAACATACTAAAATATTTCCAACTGGAAATCAATTCATGACAACAATCTGTTATCAACACAATTCAGTCACAATTTAAAAAAGAAAGAACATTTTATTTTATTTAGAATCTTTAGTTTTATTTGGAAACACGGCTCTCACATTTGTCATGAATACCGTCAAAGAACTCCAAAATTGTTTCTTCAACAAATTATATCCAGTTTAATGATTTTCTCTGAAAGTAACAAACAGGAGGAAATGGACTAAATCAGCATGTTGACAAACCAACTCACAACAAAGGGCACACTCTGGACCTTATCATTTCCAGAGGAATGAACATTTCAGACGTAACAGTGGCAGATATAGGTCCCCTCTCAGACCATTCCTGTTTATTTTTTGAGAGTAAAATGTCTAAAGTGCACACAACTGATCAATCAAAAGTAATTAAAAAAAAGCTGTTTATCAACAGCTAAATAACTACTTAGCAATGAACAACTGCTTTGATGTTTTCCAGTCAGTATTTCGACAACACCACAGCACTGAGACTGCTCTGGTTAAGGTCCTCAATGACATCATTTAAAGCTAGGGTTGATACTTTTTTCACTGTAATATTTGGCAAAACTGTCATAATAGCCATTCAGCTATATGTAGGTGAAGTGGTCTGAAAATATTTTTTCATCACTTTGCTCTCCCCTGCCTCTGTATGCTGCCCCCAAAAATTGCCACCACTCATGTTAATTTTGACCAATCAGAGCGAGGTCAGATTCTCCGTTCTTAATGGCTGTGGGACCTTGGCAAAGACGTTGATGCGTCAATTGCGTGAGCGTTCACGACCCTAGCAGTCTGACACTACTGTTTGGCACTAGGCTACTACGGTGGACAGCGAGTAGCAATGTCTTCACAAACGAACCCTCAATTTACCATTCCCCGGATACCAACAACTAACACCGCTAAGACAGCAAAAAAACGAGGAAAGACGAATTTTGAAAAGTTAACTGCTAAAAGGGAGACGGAGAGAGCTCGAAATAAAACCAGAGTAAAGTCGGAATGTTTCCACACGGGCCATGTCCTCTTGCCCTATCACGTCAAGACCTCTCCGACCGCGACCTCGTCCCCTTCCTCTGCCCCTAGGCTGCCTGCCGCTAGCAGCAGGACGTCCACTGGCCCTATATATCCCTCGTCCTGTGCCAAAATGTCCTTCAATTAAATGATGACAAAACTGAAGTAATTGTCTTTGGTGTCAAAGATGAACAATTAAAAGTCAGCGCACAGCTTACATCTGTTATGTTAGAAACCACACACCAAGCCAGAAATCTTGGTGTTGTCATAGACTCCGACTTGAATTTCAAGAAACACATTAAATCAATTAATAAGTCAGCATACTACCACCTTAAAAACATATCAAGAATTAAAGGGCTTACGTCTCAGCAAGATTTAGAAAAACTTGTCCATGCATTTATCTTTAGTAGACTTGACTACTGTAACATTGTCCTTGCAGGCCTTCCAAAAAAATCTATCTGACAGCTTCAGCTAATTCAAGACGTTGCTGCTCGAGTCCTCACTAGGACCAAAAAAGTGGATCACATTACCCCAGTTCTGAGGTCTTTACACTGGTTTCCTGTCACTCAAAGAATTGATTTCAAAATACTGATGTTGGTTTATAAAGCACTAAATGGTTTAGGGCCAAAATACGTTACTGATCTGCTGATACGTTATGAACCGTCCAGAGCCCTTAGGTCGTCTGGGACAGGTTTACTTACAGTCCCAAGAGTTAGGACTAAATGAGGAGAAGCAGCTTTTAGTTTTTATGCACCAAATATCTGGAACAAACTCCCAGAAAACTTGAGGTCTGCTGCAACTCTCAGTTCTTTTAAATCGAGTCTGAAGATGTTTCTGTTTCCATTTTAACCTGTACTTTTTATTTAATTTAAATGTTCTACTTCTTTTCATTCGATTTTAAATGTCTTCTTATGTGTTTTATGTATTTTAATATTGCCCCTGTAAAGCATTTTGAATGGTCTTGTGTCTGAATTGTTCTATATAAATAAACTTGCCTTGCCTTGCCTAGAAAAGTATTTAAGGGATTATCCTTTCCTTTACCACAAACTGGGCTTGCGTAATTGATGGATCTGACATTCCTTAGGTTTGGGAGACAATCAGAACCTGCAGATGTCTAACTGCCCTCCCAATGAACTGATATAAGATCTGGGATGGAACATGTTTCATAAATAATACTGCCAACACCAATCAAATACATAACATATGATAATCCATGAAAGTCATGAAGTATCAAGGATTAAAAAATAAATTGTGCTGTTAATGTGGCATGCAGTGAAAAAGTGATGGTTCAGAGTATACACTTGTAAAACTGCTTGTAAACAACTTGTAAAATGGAGGGTATTTTTTAACAGCTTCAAGCATTTGCTTTCATGTCATAACAGAACAATTTCTTTACTTTTTAATTTGTCTGATAGTACTTTTGGTAAGACAAAAGTGGATGAACCTTCTTAAGGGCCTTTTTCCCTTTACCTTAAGTGAAGATGACAGGGGGAAGTTTCCTGTGGCAAGACCTCAGGCGTAGTGAGACAAGCAGCTGACAGCGACAACGACAACACACACAACACACACACACACACACACACACACACACACACACACACACACACACACACACACACACACACACACACACACACACACACACACACACACACACAACACACACACAAATGAACACACACTCAGTTCCACTTTTTCAGAGGTATGGATGTGAAGTGCTGTATCCAGACCTGCCGCTGGCAAATTAAATTTACTGCGCCTGTTGGTCTGGACACTCTCTATTGAAGCTCATTAAATATGTCAGATAATTCTGAGCTACGTTTCAATTGGTTATATCTGATAAGGGCGGGCCAGAGCTCTATGTTTGGTGCTCTGGGGTGGACGTAACTGGATGACGACAGTGTTGTGCATGCGCCGTTGAAGCCGTGACAGTAGACAACATAGATGGCTGTGGATATGTTGTTTGAGTTTGAGACGGCATTGGCCTCGACACTATACGATTTGGAAGACGGCACTCAAATCTTACATTAGCAAGTAAGAGGAATGTTCCGTTTTGCCGACCGACTACGGCAAAAGTTTAATTTAAAGGCACTACGAGTAAGATGGCACGTTGGCGTCCCCTTTGGACAAAAGCGGTAGTATTTTTACGACGCCCGCTGTCGCAAATGCTCGTGCCAGGCGCGTGAGCGTGGACTGAGAAGGGCGCAATATAGTGCATGTTCGTGTGTTGAAAGTGTGAGGACTCTTTTCGGCTCCGTGAGAGTGGTTTTGACACTGCATCAACTAATGCCAGTCAGTACACACACCTGCTTGCAATGAGTTGATTCAGCAGCGTCACCTAACTACTCTCTCACGGAGCTGTGTCCTCACAGAAAGCGAATGAATGAGAGACGGCAGTTAGTAGGCTATGGATCACGATGAGGTAATGTGTTTGTGTTGTTGATGTAAATAATGACTATTTCAGATAGGCCTAATGGTTTTTTTGAAATTGTATATACGTTGCTTGGCAACGTCCTCCCGCCCGCCTATCACTCACTCTCCCTTTTCGCTTTTCTTCATTGCATTCTCTTTTTTTTCTTTGATGGTTCAGCCCCGTTATCAGTCATTTATGACGACAAATAACTGTCTCAAACAAGGCTCCCGCTCCCCTTCCCTCACCTGGAGGGATAGGCTTCTCAAATCGCGTTGCAGCGCCACACTGAAATCTGCAACCAATACGGATATGTGACCATAGAGGCTGCACGAGCGAACCGAAAATCGGACTGGGTGTGCGACCAGACCAAAAGCAGTAATAAAAACTATATAAAAACGTCTTTCTTTGCACTGATGGTCTCGTTTGCTGTTAAAGGTAATTTATGATTATCAGAGGAAACATGAGGTTGTTTAAAAGATATTTAAATGTTACTCGTAGCCGCTTTAACAGTTAATGCCGCTGTTCGCTAAACGTAAAAGATACGTCACCATGTCCATTGCTCTGATTGGTTGTAGTACTATCCAATTGCGTGCAGGGGTATTTGAAATCCACGAGTAGGAGCCACCCCTTAAGTTGGGAAGGTCTATTGATCAAGGCCACACCCTATATCGTTCTAGATATGGGTCTGGATTTCCAGGCTAGCTGTATGCATGAATCAAACCAAACAAGAATCCACCTCACAGTTTAATTCCCAATTCTATAAAAGCTTTTGCTAATTTCTGGATATCAGAGGTTGAATATATAAATGTACATATACAATGGGCTACAGCCAGACAACTGGATATTTTTCAGACCATTCTCTGTAAAACCTAGAGATGGTTGTGCGTAAATATATATATATATATACACACACACACACACACACACACACACACACACACACACATATATACATGTATATGTATATGTATGTATATTTATTGTATTTGATGTTCTTTATTTTTTGATAGATGTGAAGTGATGTTTGCATGAATCAAACACCAAACAAGAATCCTCCTAACAGTTTAATTCCCAATTCTATAAATGCTTTTGCTTATTTCTGGATATCAGAGGTTGAATATATAAATGTATATATACATAGGCTATAATTTATTGCAGTTTAATCGGCCTTTCCGATACATCTCCCTCGAATGTTGGTGTTGCAATAACGATAGAGTTCCTTGTATCATGCAGCCCTACTTTTTCTATGTAATTCAGAAATGCTTAAGCATTTTCTTCAATAGCTTCCTATTGAACAGTTCACAATGATAATAAAATATATAACTCAAAATGATAACTTAAAAAATTCCGTAAGAAATAGCTATTTTAATTCAACGGGACATATATAATATATATGTTTCCTGGGAAAGCAGCCATCATCATCAGTGACTTAAATGAGATATTTAGATGGCAGAAAGCGCTGCAATTGGTAAGTAAATTTGTTTCACACAAACACAATAAAACAGTCCATTTACTGTAAAGTGATAATATAGAAACCTTGTAATCCAAACATGTACAGCACTTGTTAGTTTTAAAAACGTCACATATTTCAATTTGATATAGTTCAAGAGCACTCCTTATGACATTCTTTGCAAACAAATTATTCATGTGCATGTGAGGGCAGCCTGACACACATACATTTTCAATCAACGCTCAGATTAAAAAACTGCATGAGTTTCTTTTAGCTCCATGTGTGGTATGTGCGATGAAAAACAGCTGATACTACACATATGCAAAGGAACACATACAAACCTCTCCAAAAACAGTTACTCTTACCGACATTTCCATTAGAGAAGTTGTGCAGGTAGAGGTCGGTGACAGGGATACAATCCAGTTTTTAAGCACTGATTTAGTAGAAATAAAATCCAGTTAAAAATCCTCAAGAGCAGAAGGAAGTGGCTGTAGTCCATTCATCTTTCACCCTCCTGAGAATCCAACACTAAGCACAAAGCTTCTCACGCACGCCAGCTCTCTGTCCCTCTGATTCAGCCTCTCCCCTCTCCCTCCTCCGCCTTCTCTCTCACTATGTGGAGTGCTGAACCTCCAGTCCCCACATCACTGCTTCCCCCTCCCCTCATCCTCTGCATGGCTTGCAGGCCTGATCACAGTGCACAAGCTCTTCCCCTTGAGCTTCAAGGTAAAGTCTACAGCAGCATTTTACTCTGCTTTCTCATTCATTCCTTCTTCATGTTCACATTCTGATGTACATCCGACCCCCGCCTCCACTCTGCTCTTCCCCATCTTATTCCTATAACCACTGTTCACAGCTGTATTGTACAGCTTCCCTTTCTGTTGAACTCCTGCTTACAATGCACTCTACATTTCATGAATATAACTCTTTCTTGTAGGCTCTTTGCATTCAAGCGTATTTTAGCATCCGTTTCTTGACTTTGGTGTACACATTCACTCTTTGTACATTTCAAGAGAAAAGGTTCTCTACCTTAACCTTTAAACGCCCCAGATGCGGTTAAAAAGACACCAAATGAATAAAAGAGGCCGAGATGTAAATAGATCCAGGGGGTAATGCATTGTACTAATGAGAGGGGGTGGAACGCATCCATCCCCTGTTGGGCATTTGTCCAGTGCTGCTCCTGATGGCCTTTGCCCATGCTCATGGCTTTGATTGTGCACATGGGTCACTACCCATCCTTTCTGTTTCCCCTAGGGGGGCAGGGACTACAGCAGTCAGTAGAGACCCCTGCCCTCAGATATGATTGGTAAACACTGGACAACACATTTCAGGACACTTCACTGATTTGCCCTTGCCTTGGCACCACCGATATGTACAAAAATCTCCTTTTTTAGGCTGAAGATACGCGACAGGAAGGACAGTGAAAATCAAATAGAAACTGAAGCTCACATTCTGGTACATAAATGCGTAAAAATGTGGATGAGGACAGAGCAAAAGAACACACATAATTGTGCATTCTGAGCAGCTTTATGGAACTTAATTCTCAAGGATTTGGTTAACCTGCCAAAGAAAAAATAATAGGACATATTCCATGATATAGGGTTATATCATATGTCGAACCTGTCTTCTTTTTGATGACATTGGGGGTCCCAGGCGCTGCTTCTTTTTTTCTTCCTTTTTAATGATTATTTTTAGGCATTTTTGTGCTTTATAGATATTTTGGCGAGCCGAGCTGAAATAGGGCAGAGAGGGGAATGGGCAGAGAATGACCACTGGCAGCATTCAAACCTTTGGCCTGCTGCTTCGGAGGACTGAGCCTCTATGTGCGCTGCTTCTTTTATTAATAGAATAGAATAGAATAATCTGTATTGTCATTGTACAAGACAACAAAATGTTGTTTGGAGCAGTCCTCCTCCAATTGCACAGTTCCAAATATTGATATTTTTATCAATATGAGAAAATATTTAAAACACAACATTATCAGCAATATATGTATATATCAGTGCTGTCAAACGATTAGATATTTAATCGCGATTAATCGCATTAATGTCATTGTTAACTCGCAATTAATCGCGATTAATCACATTTTTATTTATTCTAGCCTGAATGTCCCTTGATTTCCTCTTGACCCATTATTTTTTCTTATTTTACTGCTCTTATCACACCCATTCTAATTATGATATTTAAGAAAAAATACACTGAACTACAATGATGTCTACACCATTGTAATTCAGTGTATTTCTTCTAAAATATCATAATTTGCAATTCAGTGCAAATACCAATATAGACCCCCCCCCCCCCCTCAAGACAGCATTCACAAACATACTGGAACTTCTTTTTTTATTTAAAAACCAAACCATAAAACAACATAGGGTATAAAAAACAAATTAGTATTAAGGCTAAATTAAACTGGCTGTTGCAGGCCTAAATGTTTTGGGAGTCTTTCATCCACGGCTTATTTCAGACTGTTGCTATATCCCAATCCGTAGACTACGCGGTGTATGAAGGCTATAGCCTGTGAAGGCCGATTCGCAGGCCGAACCAGGGAAGAACGAGCGTTGTTAAACGAGACAGTCTCCGCAGGTCTCCGTTTACGAGCATTTCCGGTTTGCATAACAAGCCGTTACCTTGCGTGACGACTCGCCGCTCCTGTGCTGCCTAGCAACCCTAATTGCTGCCAACGGAGACAGCATTGTCAACGGAGGAAAAAAGAAAAAGAAGTTGCCTACCAGACGAAAAGAAAAAAAAGTACAAGAAAAAAAGAAAGGAAGATAAAAGTTAAGAAGATGGAGCAACAAGGCTGCATTTATCGGCCGCATATGAAGGAGCCTTGCAAATCGTTGTGTCCCAAAAATGTGTTTCCATAATATTTATTGTCTGTTCCTATACTGAAGTAATATACTGGTGCTATTTTCCAGCTCAGTGGATGGTAAAAGGCTATGATGAGCATGAGGGCTGACTGTCAGAGAAGATGTCATTCCTAATAGAGCAGCTTCTGTGTCTGATCCAGTTAAGAGTGCACTTGCCTTAGGTCACAGAATACTGGTAACACTGCAACCATGAAATGAATCCATTGAAATCGTGTTTGATTTTCAACATTTTAATATCCAGTTATGTGCTTGAACTCATTACCTTCAGACATTGTTTGTAGAGGCCCTCAAGAACCCATGCTCAATCCACACACACAATTTAACTAACTTTAAAGTCAAATAAATAATACATTTGCAATCTTTCTAGTCAGACTGGTGCATGTGGGGACGTGTGTCTTACTGACTGAAATGAAAGGAAATTGGTCTCTGTACATTTTATGTGGCAGTATTCATGTACATAATGTTACAATACCACAAAACACTTTGAACAAATTTGCTCATCTATGTTTGAGTTGGAAGACTTAATTTGATTATTTTTAAATGTGAAAGTAACTTATCAAATTTTTCTGGTTTATCTGTAGTCTTTTTTAGCATTTCATCCGTCACAAAGTGTCCTTTTTTTTTTGAAGAGGTCAACTATTTGGATCTGTTTGAGTGCTTATTTACTTTGTCTTACTGCAATATAAACTAAAAAAAAAACGGTAGTGAAAAAATGCAAAAAATTATTTGTGAAGATAGGGCATTATTCCAAACACTGTAACTCCAATTTAGGTTAACAGACTTTTGATGGTAAAAAAAAATTAAACATCTCTTTATAAATACAAACCTCTACACTCTCTGTTACCTGTGTTACATATCAAAAGAAGCAGTAATTCTGGACTTTCCTCCCTGCAAAGCAATCTAATGAGGCAATATGTGCCCTGTGTGCTGCAATCCTAAACAGCACAGTGTGTTGTAATTAGATTGTATCAGTCAGCCTTGTTTACTCTGATGCAAAAACTCTAATGCAAACGGAACAAGGTGACGGTGACTGCTTTGAAAAATAATAAAACACTGAATTGTGAAATAACAACCCATCCAGAGATCCCTGTTTTTTTTAAATCCAGACAGTGAATGGTCTGCCAATTGATGGGAAGTGAGATTTCGCAACTGTTTATTTCAGATTCCAGGAATAGATGATTTTGTGCCCAGCAAAACCTTCCAGGGCAGAGTCTCAATTTCCCAGCAGATATAAATAAGCCCGGCTCCAAAATGCAAAGCACACTCGAGAACGGATAAATCCATTGTTGCAGAAGATAAATAATATCTACAAAATGTGGTAAGTTCATATTCAGTTACTTTATAACTCTAACCAAACTGTTATTGAAAAATTATTTTTCATTCTTAATCCCTGAATTGGCCCACTTTTACAGGCTCCATTAATACAGAATACAGAAATATTCATTGCTGTTTATCATATGATACTGTTGTCTGAAGGTCTTCGTTGACTGTGCTCCTCCTGGCTGCATGGGCCTGTCAAGCAGATCTAGCTCATGCTGAAGAAATGATGAAACCCTCTTTGTCAGGTAACACACACAGACACACACACTAACATATGAACACAACCATGCTATACACTGATAAACAGGATTTCATAATTTAAAACCAAATTCGATTTTTTTTTAGCATTTCCTTTTTTTAGTTATTTTGTAGGTATTTAAACCTTTATTTGGTAGCTGAACACAGTAGCCTGGTCCAACCAGACCATCGTACTTCATTTCATTTTTACAGAAGGTCTGGAACTGCTCTATTGGCAAACGTTCACTCACTTAGAGGTGCGTGTCTGTTGGAGTTTAAAACTATTGGATCTGCCCAGTACCACTCCGGATCAGCTAACCAATCGCATAACGTTTGGTTGTGACGTATGTCATGTGCCGGCTTCTGTGACATCACAGAAAGAGAAATGTAGGGTTAGACAGTGAGACCATAAAACACTCTTTCTGCCTTTTCTCAGGCTAGGATGATCCGATTTCATTTTTTTTTTGCACATTTATACTTCATAGGATCTCCGAGTTCAATACACCTTCATATTTCAACCGGTGAAGTAGGCCTTTAAGCACAAGGAGTTCCACAGCTATAAACTAAAGTAATGGACAAATTGAAAATGTTTACCTGATGAATCAAAATAAGAAATGAAGGGACCATCAACATGATTTGATAATTGTGGGTATATTTTGCTCAATTCCACCTATACTTGCATTATGTACAAAACGTCCTGGTAATCAATCCAATAGTTGTGGAAATGCAGTATTTCAGTCTGAACCAAGGTGATGAACGGATAGTCCAACACGTAGCTACTCTTTGATTTTACCCAATTTTGAATTTTGACCCTCAATGTCTTTTCAACATTTAATGGCAAACCATCCAAAAGTTGTTGAAATAAGTCAGTCTGGTCCAGACCCAAGTGGCAGACCGACTGACCGACCAATTAACGAACATACAGACATTACCCATGGCAATGTGACTGCTATTTACGTAGTCTTTTACCTGGTAAGTAAATTGACAGCATTCTCTGACGTTATAGGTAATTGTAGCATTTACAAAATCACATCTTCCCAACTCTGACAGAATTAAGATGGGAACATTTAAAGTCAGGATAACCCCTCTTGTCCATGAATACTGATCCAGCAATCCAAACAACAATCTTCACTTCTGAAAATATTTAAGTGGATTCAGTCACCACACGCTCCAGTTTTCTGAAGATGCTGTTTTACACTTATACATCCTCGGTAACTGCTGTTCGGATAGATAACACCCGCATGACATGACACAGACTTCCTTGCAGGATCTGAGAGCTGTGCTTATACTGATCATATCCGATATTGCTCTTCATTTGGCTGCAGAGCTTCAGTATCTGACAGGGAAATTGCCTGCTACCCTGCTTCTCTTCAAACAGTACTAGGCTCAAACATAAAGCCAAGCGATCAGATGCCAGTGAGAGATATGACTAAAATGGCTGGAGTCATGTTGAAAAATAATTTGTTGATAAGAGACGGGAGATTATTTTCAGTAAATATATCAAAGAAATCAGGGAAGGGAAACAAATAAAAATGTAACAGAGCTATTGAATCCATTTAAATCCATGGTAAAAAAAAAACTCATTAACACTAAGGATGTTACCATCAACCAAGATCACATCAAGCTGTCTTTTTATTACTGTCCCACATAAATAATAATTAACGATCATGTGGATCAAAGAAGTGGATAGATTCCTTTATCATTATTTTGTGATGAATAACTTACAGGCCGCTGTTTCCAGAGGAAGCCTTCAAAGCATGAAGGCCTTGTAATCAGATGACAAAGCTCTGTTGAACAGCAGATCTCTGGAAGTGATAACAATACGCTTTGATGACGGCAGTGCATGTGCTACAACGTGATAACCCCCTTTGTCGAGGAGATCATATTTTATTAAATGGGTTGAAGCTCTACTACATTGAAAATAGAGAAGAACAAAAGTGCTGTCAACAGTGTTTAACACACAATGGTGAACTAACTGGTGAAGTGTTCTCCATATCGTTCTTTTGGAGACATATTTGAAAGAAATTAGTTTGTCATAGTTTTATTTCTTTAAAGCTCCCATATTATACACTTTTAGGTTCTATTATACACCATATTATATGGTCTTAGTGGTCCCTAATACATTTTTCTTCAATTGTTTGCTGAAAAAAACTTTCAGATAATTTATTGTACTATGCTGATGTTCAGCTAATCTCACAATGGCCTATTTTTTTAAAAGAGCTGCAGCTCCCCTCGTAAATATACAATCTTTGAGCTCCCCCCGCCCCCTGTCCGGAAGCGAAGCCAGATACGCCTCGCCCTCTGTCTGTTTGTAAACAATGATGACGTATAGCCTGTTAGCACAGTTAGGTTTAGCCTACCCATGAGAAGAACCAAGTCTAGTGCTAGTAACGCACTTTGAACAGTTTGACATGACCTATCCTTGTCTACATGAAAGACTAGGTTCATAACAGATGCACTGACAGCCACACGCTAATGGAAAGGGCATGTTCACAATAAAAATGCTGCAAAAGATGGTGGCTACTGCGAAGCTAGCTCGGGAGCTAGCTGCTAACAATACCACTAAAATCAGTGAAAAAATGATCTTCAAAGTCAGACTTCTTCAGTATACCTTCCAATCCTTTGTCCTGTTAAAAACGAGGCATTTCCAGACTGGTGTGGGAATAGAAATATGTTTTTATGAGCAAAAGCTGAATGCTTGTCCCAAAGCTAATAGCTATACACCAGTCAGGCAAAAATACCAATAAAAACATTTATTTCTTTATTATTATTTTTATTATTTATTATTCTTTCGGACAATTCCACAATACACAATTTTTCTTTCATATCTTCATACATCTTACTTTGTGTTGTCCGAAGGGTGACGGAAGAAGCCAAAGGCTTATCAGTCCCACCCCCATTTCAGTTTCACTGTTTGAAAAAAAGCACAAGTAGCTTCCTATCCGTTGTGTTATTAAAAACGAGGCTGCAGTGGGGTGAAGGAATATTTTTCGAGAGGATCTCGGGGCCGTGGACCAATAAGAAATAGGGGGGTGGACTGCACAGTGGAAGCTTCTGGCTTTCCAGTTTTTGACGTCAGAAACGGGGAGAATTCTGACTGGAGTATATTGGGTGGAGAGGTGGAGGGTTTCAGAAAAGGGGAGAGTGAGGAAAGGAGAGAGCTTTCTTTTTTTGATACTTTGGCAGTCTGTAGGCACACCGTAGACCCATAATTATGTTCAAAAACATCGGAAAAGTGCATTTGCACAATATGGGAGCTTTAAGGAGATCAAGATGAGTCATGCACACAAGACAATCATATACACCAGCAAGCAAACTAAAACCATCACTAAGTGTAATTAAAGAATCTAGCAAATAAACCTTTGAAGTACATCTGCTTTTGTGAAATGCATACAGACGCAGAGTATAGCCTTAAATGAATGTCATCAAATATAAAACTGTGACCTGGAAAAGGTCTGGTTTGCTCTGAAGTCAGTGTCATACAGAGCTGCATAGAGGATGGCACCAGCATAAACATAATGATGGATAGAGTACCTCCGGCCCGTGGACCTTTACTGCATGTCATCCCCCTATCTCTCCCCATTTCCACTCTGTACTCTCTCCTCTCAACTGTCAATCAAAGGTTAAAATACCTAAAAAATATATCTTGAAAAATATACTCAGTTAGGTTAAAGGTTGATCTATTAAAATGTACTCTCTGAGTAAACATTACTGCATTACATTTTTAAAGGGTAGGGGGGTGTATGACAATGTTAACAACCATTATTGTGCGAGTCTTGTGAACCGCAATGTCCTTCACAGTCTGCCACAATCAAGGTTAACTTCTCCACTTGTTCAGTTCATACAAACTATGCCTTTTCAACTGTGACAGAGTGTCTTTTTCAAAATGAGCTGAAAGATTGAGCACACTTCATTGAGGTCACAGCTGGAGGATTCACAGTTTGCATCTTTGCCAGCCTTCACCTGTTGGTCACAAGAATACCATTGGTGTGTTTAATTTCCGACACTTAAATTAAATTGGCGATTTACTTCCACTCCTGACAATAAATAACAGTCTTGTATAAAATAAATAATAGGGTCCCTAACAGTGATTCCTGTGGGTCACCTTTATCATCACCATCATCAACAGTTGAAATGTTAACAGAAATACAGTACATGATTTGAATCAGCTGAAAAAATATTAATAAAAAACTCAGGAGAGGCATTTGATTATACAAAATGTGATCAATATCATCAAGTGCCTTTAACATTAACATTTTAATTGTAGGTTAAAATTAAAATAATAACTTATTTCTACGTCATGTCTCAGCCTCCAGGTTAGCATCACCCCGTCCTAGGCGAATGATTGGGGGAACTTTGGCTCCTCATGTCCCCTGGCAGGCCATGGTTTACCTTTCTGACAGTGTACTGGATGGAGGCTATGCAGGTGGTGCTCTCATCTCTGACCGCTGGGTTTTGACAGCTGGCAGGAACCTTTTCATCAGAAAGAGTCGAGAAGCCATTCAGGGAAGGGAACCTGTCATTCCTAAGGTTTACCTGGGAATCACACGACGTGCAGAAGCTGATGCTACCAATGAGGTCGCTGTAGAGAAGGTGAGAGAAAAACAACAACTTGGATCCAGGTTAAAAACGAACATTGACCTCTTCTAACATGACCACAGCAGACACTGTTTAAACGCATGTTGTTCATCTTTAATGTTTTAAGAAATTTGATTTTGGCTGATTCCCTTAATATGTTTAATCTACAAACATGAAGACTTTGATTTTCGACTTCGCTTATTTTGTAAAATATTTTCACTATGTAAAGTAGATAGCATATCGTTGGGGCTGCAATATAGAAATTACAGAAAAAAATAAGGAATGACGTTATATTAAGTGTTAAGATATTAATTTGTATTGCTGTGTTACAGATTATTGAAAATAAAAAGATTAAATAATAATCGCTCAATCAAACTTTCCCTTTCTTTTATTTGACTTTCCCCCTCCTGCAGGTTGTTCTCCATCCAGGCTTTCAGAACCGATCTGACTGGGACAACGACCTGGCTCTGATCAAGCTGAATAAGCCAGTGGTTATGAGCAGTAAAGTCACCCCCATCCCCCTGCCAGAGAGAGGCCAGGACCTGGCCAACACAGTAGGAGGGTCGGGGGTCATCACTGGCTGGGGTTGGGGTAACTTCCTCACGTCTTCTGAATCACTCAAACACCTCATTCTCCCCCTGGCCAGCAATTCTGTCTGTAAGGCAGAATATGACAGTACCCCGCACACACCGGATGTAGATGACAACATGTTTTGCACCGGAGCCTCCAGGTTTGAGGGGAATGTTTGTTTTGGTGATGCAGGAGGTGCTCTAGCTGTCACGGATGCTCAAACTGGCGACGTTTACGCTGCAGGGATCCTTTCCTATGACAAGTCCTGCAAAAGGTACAACTACGGGGTCTATATGAAGATTGTCTCCTACTTGCCCTGGATCCACAGTGTCATTAGAGGGGATACGGAGAAATCGTCTGCTCTGCGAGCTGATGCAATGTCTAGGATGTACTCATGGCAGTCATAGACCCAGAGCCGGCCCGAGGAATAAGCGAACTAAGCGGTCGCTTAGGGCCCCGACCGCCAGGACTTTTTTTTTTTTTTTTAAGTTTGTGTGTTTGATGTCAACATCATATTATGCAAATGTAAGTTATCATACAAAAAAGGAATAAAATGTTTTGGTCTCGATAATTAATAGCCTAAAATTGTGTTTTGAGTTTATTTAAAAACAATTGGAAATGGGGCTGCCCTCAGTTGCCCATGCACTGTGTATAGTCTATAGCCTATTTCAGCCTCGTCTGTGGAAAAAAAGATACAGTAGCTGGACAACAGAGTTCTTCTGCTTCGTTCCTCCCACTGCATTTAAATGCATTCATTATATTACAGAGAAATATGTCCCGTAAAAGAAAAAGAGCTCCAAGCCCAACCCAGGGACCCTCCATAATATTTTATTTTATATTAATATTTTTATGGAAAATCCATGTGTCTTTCTTCAATATCTTCTAATTCATCTGACCCAGTGTCTCCAAATTATTTGTTCACACAAAATTTCTCAGATTTAGCCTCTTAATTTTCCTCTCAAAGTGCACCAGATTCATGCATTTCACTTTAAAAAGGTTAAAAAAAATCTCCCGGGGGGGCATACCCCCGGACCCCCCTAGGAGGGCCTCAATCTCGGCTGTCTAATATCTTCGCACAGCTGCACAGTGGAGGCACTAGCGAAAAAACTCAGTGTGTCAATGATATTTAACAAAGGTCTATAGTTTCAGCAACGCTAACATTGGAGAGGGGCCCCCTAATCATATTTCGCTCAGGGCCCCCTGAAGGCTTGGGCAGACCTGCAGGCTGTGGTCTTTGAATATGCAGGGAATTTAATGTATTGGGTCAGGGAATTTGATCAAATGCCTGTAATTACTGTAATTTTTGTACAATACTGCAGTTGTTACAACTGTTTGTTTGATGTTTGTTTGATGTTGTTAAGCATAAAAATGCAGGCAGGACATAGGAAGACTTTCAGTGATTGGAGGCCATACAGACAGGTAATATAATATATTATCAGTCCACCATGGGCCAATGCATAGGTCCACATGTGTGAGTCTTGGAACAGTCAGCAATATGATATCGGCAGCAGAAAATAAATTTTGAGACAGACAGATTAAACAGATATTTTAGCTACTTAGTGAAGCATATACAGCGACATGTAAAGATATTTTCTGCATATTTTTAGGTGAAACAAAAAACGAGCTGACGAAGGGATTATTAAGAACTTTTTTAGCAGGTATGAAGCATGTCCAGGAGGTTTTCCTATGTGGCAACTAAAATATTAATATACCTGTCATGGGTCATTACTCTCTACCAGTCTCAGAGTTGCTGGCTTCATCAGTCCTGTAGAGCACAGACTGAGGACTACATACAAACGGTCTCTTGCTGCATTTTAAACCAGAATGAGAATGGATAAAGAATTTTGCGTTAGTTTATCTTGTAGCAAGTTGTACATACATGTATAACAGAAACAGCCATGTGAGTGTGTTCTAAACTGGTCCTGTGGATGTTTGCCTGTATGTCGACAGAAGAGTCGTTTTTCAGCCTTTGGGATTTAAATGTACATTATGTTTTTGATACTGATATTTGGCAGTCATGAGCTTGTTCGTGAATAAAAAATAAAAAAAAATACTAGTGTTATTGTAAGTATCAGTGTTAGTACTATGCGTATCATATAATTGAAGCCACTATTAGATATGCAAAGATAACACCGAGCGAGTGTACTCCATTAAGATACATTAAACGTCAAAGGCCAAAGTACTGCTGATAACGGTCATGAATGGTGCTTTCAGGTAGAAATGATACAAAGTCAATGGTATTTTCTTAGGCAGTCTGCTGATGGAAGCGTGTTGTGTACTCAGCTGCCAGATTATGTACTCACTACTCATGTGTAACTGGGAAACCAAGGCTTTCTAACCTCAATCACCTACCTTCATATTTACTGTACATACCACACACACAGTATTTACTGTGTCTTTTATTATTCATAGATAAGAACTATTCATGCGTACTTGCTTGGTCATGAATGATACTTCCCATGAAATTAAACGGTTACAATCAGGAATCAGGCAGAATAATGAAGCATCAAAACAGCCATAAACTCAAAATAATACAATAATCTGTTTGACCAATCTTAGTGCTGATCTCTCTCTCTCTCTCTCTCTCTCTCTCTCTCTCTCTCTCTCTCTCTCTCTCTCTCTCTCCTCTCTCTCTCTCTCTCTCCTCTCTCTCTCTCTCTCTCTTCTCTCTTTTCTGGTGTTTTATTAACAAGCTTGCCTTTTATAAAAATTGTAAAATAAAAAAATGTAATTACATTAAGATGTACCTAATGTGATTAACGTAAAGGCTGGGATTGTGTGATTTATTAATTTTTTTAACAAAACAAAAGCACCAATGTGTAAGAGCTTTGATTTGATTCACAGAATAATACAGTATGTTAGCTGAAATGTAATTTCCTGGAAGAGGTCGATATTCAATGCCATGCTCATAGTCCCCCCTTGGGGATTAGAAAAAAACACATGTTTTCAAGTTTGCGAGTATATAGGATGACAATGTGTCTTAAGACTTTAACTTGCTCTCACGTCATTGTCTCAGTGTGGAAATAGCTTTGTTCAACAGCTCCAAAATGTGATTATGTATTTCTGAAATTCCTTGTTACCACAGAGGGACAGGCTCTTATAGTTGTAATGTTAAAATAAAAAATATAGATAATTCAAGTTTATGTGTGCCTCCTGGAAATGACAACAAAAGTTATTCAAAACCACATGAGTTTTTTTTTAAATATTTAATGCCTATAAGCTCAAGGTCTTTTTTTCTAACATTTCTTGTACACATCTGTGGTTTCCCGCAGTCCTTTTATGCGGAGGAGCATGTTCTTCTTTGATTAACATGCATCTTAATCTGTGATGTTGAGATATACAGGACTACTTTGAGTGATCTGCAGCTATAACTGTCGGGAAATTCTATATTCCGACATATCTGTAATAGAAGACTAAACTCGAGAGTATTTAAGAATTTAATTACATTTATAAAAAGACAAAACAACAGAGTACAGAGTGTAAAGCTTCAGACCTACACGGTCAGCCCCCGATGGGACTGACAATATCTTTTGGTCAGACAGAGTATTTAAAGCCCTCTTCTACAACAAGGGTGTCAACTAACAGATGGTTAATAGAGTAAACAGGTCTCAAAGGTATATTGTGGTCAGCCATAATAAACCTTAAAATAGTTTAAACAACTGTTTTGTCGGCACATTCTTAGAGGAAAGTCACATGTGTTAAACTGATGTGATAGACATATGGAAAACAGATCAATTAGATAGTTACAAATAAATCTGCCCTCACAATTCACCCTTTGACCATAAACTGGTCACATAAAAATGCAAATTTACCATAACATCAGTCAAAGTAATCAGTTATTTCTATCAGACCATACAATCCAGGATCGAGAAACAAACATTACACATCAGTCAATTCTAATATCAAGAACCTGGAAAATCATTTAAGCTATAATCCCTTTAGTAAGGCCCAATTATTAAAACGAGAAAATCTTTATTCAATTTGTCTTAGACAGAGGAGTTTTCCTAGAATGTTTCAAAACAGAATAACACCTCTTCTTTAACGATGTAAGTCTGTGAAATGTGAACGCAAAAGTCTAAAGAACAACAGTAAATACAATCATTCAATTCAGGTTTCAGGGAAATACATCAGAATTTGATGTCAACACATTGAACTGCAAAGAAAAGGATAGTTCTCGCTAAACACAAACATCAGAACCAAAGTCTAATCAAAGGTTATCAAAACCCAGGATAAAAATTTGAACTATCATTTTCATTCTGAGGCCCAACACAAGAAAGTCAGATGAGCCGATCGCATTCTGTAACCATAACATGAAACTGAAAAATTATCACAGTATTCACATTATCATTAACATTACAATTATCTCATATTTTAACAATATGGGTCTTTGCAAATTTGCCTGTCTGAGAGGTATCCAAAACCTGAATCGTTATATTTTCCATAGTATCAGCAACATTGACCCTGTGGTCAGCAAATACTTAAATCACCAGGGAAACATTTAAATTCCTCATCTTCCTGAATTCAAAGTCCTGTCTATTGTCCTTTGTTGGGAACATACTGGACTTACACAACATGATAACGTTATTAATCCTACATTTTACGAAAAGAAAGTGATTATTCCAGTCACGCCATAACAGATAAGTTATATCACCACATTTTCCAAAAATGAAGGTATATGAAATCTATGCCTGTACCAACATTGTACAGAAGAGTGTTATTAGCAAGGAGTTTTGGTCGGACGTACATAACATTAAAAACAGAACACAGTTGCATTATGAGGGGGACTAATTTGAAAGATTGCATTCCAATATGCTTAAGCTGCTCCCTTGTAGTCACTTGCACAATTTAGTTAGGATTTTAGATTTATAGTATAAATGTATGTACAGTATATAAAAGAGAAAGATATATGGATTGTATAAACATAAAACAATTATAGAATATCAAGTTAAATATCAAATATAGTATATATAGTATAACAAATTGTCTATAGATAGATTGTATAAGAAATTATAAGGAACACAGGAAGCTAATATAATATGAATTATTGAGCTGTGAAAGAGGGGTAGGATTAAATAAGTTTATACTTCTTCCTACTCCTTTTCAGGCATATCAATTCAATATGTAATTTGTTTATTATTATTTTAATTTTTTTGTGAAATCATTTGAACATAATTTTTGTATTTCCAGGCTTTTAATTTTGTTATGTAATTTTGATATGTCTGAAATAAATTGAATCAATTAAATAAAAAAAAGTATATGTCATAATAAATTGAATCGATCAAATTAAAAAAAATAAGTCCAATCAAACTACAGCAAGCAGTACCCGCATGGCCCTATAATATTAATTACCTCCTTAGTCTGTTAACTTCAATGATCACAATCACATTTTTAGACTAAAAATTCTATCCACTAAGCATGCTACTTGATCAGGTCATAGATATATATTTTTTAACATGTATGTTATTATGTATTTGATTAAGATTTCAATGCGTAGTTATCAAATAACTACTTTAATGCTATCAAGAACACACTGTTCAACCTAAGAGGGCATTTGACACTTATAAGTGCAGCCTCTCCATGTAAACTGTTTAGAAAAAGTTTTCCAATTTTTGAAAGTTATTTCTTATCTATATCTAGCAAAATATTAAAGCTTTGTATTGTATACATGTTAAAAGAAAAGACTAAGCCATAATTATTTTTGTAAACTAAACAACATGTTAACACAATTACATCATCCATTTAACTAGAGACAGACAGCAGGCTACCCATACTACGGAATTTATATGGTAGGTCACCATCTTCTCACCTTCTGCGTGAACCCAAAACAAACATTCTTAAATGTCATCCAAGGATTTTATGGTTCAGTTTGTGACCTGTTTGTCACCCTTTCCCATCTGCTTACTCAAACCACACATTGTTTGCTAATGAAGTCAAATATTTAACTTTTTCTTTTTTCTTTTTTTTTTTTAACAGGTCTTAAACGTCCAGTCATTTAAGTCACTTGTCCCATCGGGGGCTGACCGTGTAGGTCTGAAGCTTTACACTCTGCACTCTGTTGTTTTGTCTTATTATAAATGTAATTAAATTCTTAAATTCTCTTAAATAAATCTCTATTAAATGAGGTTCTGACACAGCAGGGAAGGCTGGTCAAGCTGATAGGGCCACGATGGTCACAACTTTCTACTGTCCAGTCATTTTTGCAATGACTCCCCTCAGATCTCTTAGTCTTATTACCAGTTTGGTATCAGTGATGAACAAAAGTCACTAAAGCTGGTCAGATGTTATGTGACTAAGTAGTTTATCAGGTTTTAAGCTTAGACACTATTTGCTATTACAGTAAATACTGGGAGAAATGCAATCTGCCCACATCACAAATTAAAACACCCTATACATACTAAAAAAAAATATTCCAAGGTATTCTCATATAAAAGGACTGAGTAAAGGTTCTATTTTTATAGAATGCCACCAAATCATTCAGTAATAACTGAAGGGATCAAATTTAATTTTACTATCCAATTCATATGGATCTTTGGAAGCTACATGAGCTGTGCTCAGCTGCTTTGTAAATAGCAGTATAGGTGCAGGTCCTTCGTTGAGAGGTTCTGTGCTGCTATTTTATTTGGGTGGTAACCCTTTTTTCAAGAAAGCGTTTGCAGGATGATGGCAATCAGTATGACATTTCTCTACTGTCATGGCCATTCTGGTGTTATGAAGGGATGTAATAGTGAGGTTTTCAGTGAGCACAACCCCTTATTCACCACTATCTTATCATGGGCTGTCATGTTACCACAGCAACAGAGAAAAAGGTCAGCATGTTTTCAAAAGCAGTGTGGAAAGAAACTCATCCAACCAGAATTAGTAAAATGATTTAATATTGAACATCTAAGGGTCATTGCACCTTTTACATTGTTTCCCAACACTGGAAAACACGTTGTCTACAATGACATTTTGAAATTGACTTGGTATATTGAAGTGGTATGCCAGTAATTAATTACTAAACCTAACACATAAAGCCAGGGGACCTGAATGTTTTAAACATTGAAAATTAGTGCATCAAGGGACGAGATGTCCTGATTTTGAGTACCTTTATTTTTATCTGCCGTATACAAGTTCAAATTATCCAAACAATGACAAGTAATGTTCACAGGTCCCTCCAGATCCACAGAGCCTGTTGTGCAGTCCAATCTGTTACGTATAACATTTGTAGGGTGTATGCTTTTAGGAATCATACAAGCCTAATTAAAGGATTGCGCATCTAGACAAGCCTAGGTACCTTGAACAATTTTAACACAGCATGCCGATATGCCATATAAATGTGTGCTGGTTAAACAAGGCCACCTGGTGGTCAGTGGAGCCAGTACAATATGTGCATACTTCGTATATTGTCAAACCTCCATGTGCTTTCTTATTCACATCACTAGCAATCAACAACTCTATGATAAACTGTCCCTAAACAGAAAACTAAACTATGATTTCTTTATATTCTCTTATGACGGTCTATTGGGGAATGTTTCTGTTACAAAGGGCCTGGTTTGCTGGTAATTTTAAGGAGGAAATGTTATCAATTTGTGATACCTTTGATTGTTTTATACATGTATGACATGGTTGAAACATTTAATTAAAAATGCAAAGGAAGACTGCTTCTTAATGTGTGTGTGTATGTGTGTGTGTGTGTGTGTGTGTGCATGCGTGCGTGTGTGTGTGTGGGTGTGTGTGTGTTCTTTTACAATACTCTTTAAAAAAGAAAAGTTTTACTTTCCTGTCATTCAACTTCTCCTCTAATAAGCTGTAACCCACTTTACACAAACCTCTGACAAAATCTCCAGAAAGGAATAATGATTATTTCATGAAGCAGGCTTTCACACCATGTTTTGAAAGAGGCGAGACACAACCTTCTTCAAGGCTGCATGAGCTTGAATTTGAGTATTTCTTTTTAAATGAAGCCACATTACATCCTTGTTTAAATGCTCTCACGTCAATACACAAACAAACGAGCAAATACACAAGCTGTCGCACGATCCTTGTGACACAAACTAACATTAACTACACACAGACACTCGTCACCTCAATGGCTGTTTATGTAAAGCTCTGTGGGTGTCAGCAGCAAACGCACTAGAAGCAAACAAATACACACTGACTATAGATGCTGCTTTAACTAGATTCTTCCAATGGCCTGCACACAGCTGAAACATCGCCATGTGTCAAAGTTTCAAGAGGTAAAACATAAGCACACCGATTTTTTAACATGCCGTGTTAGAGTCTGAAGTTGACTGACTCCGTGTTAGAGTCTGAAGTTGACTGACTCCGTGTTAGAGTCTGAAGTTGACAGAAGTTTGGATGCACTTAAAGCATCTAAAAAAGATAAACAGATAACTGTAAGATGGAGCTAGGCTGGCTGTTTCCATATGTTTACAGTCTTTATGCCAAGCTAAGATAACCATCTCCTGGTTGAAACATCATATCTATGGTTAACGCCATCAAACTCTTGGCAAGAAAAAGCATAGGATATGTGCCAAAATGGCTATTACTTTAACTACAACATACCGTAATATAGTTTAGAAGTGAAGGATGAGGGACTTTTTCATTTGTTTAAATCCTCCATAGTTATGACAAATCAAGGTAAAAATAAAACAACAATGTGAAAACAACCTGAGATGGATCCTTCAAAATTTCACTGAGTTAAACACATAATCATGAATGCCTACTTATCTATTATATAACAGCTATGAGTCTATGTTAAGTTACTTTATTAGTCAATGGTTACATTGAAATGTGGTTACATTGCAATGTGTCTTTCCGCTGTACTACGGCCAGCGCAGGGTTGGCCGTAGTACAGCGTTTGGGGTTAAGTGTCTTGCTCAAGGACACAATGGTAGAGATGGTGGGCACCGTATAACACCAGCCACTACTAGTTTTACAACTAACACCCTCCTCAGGGTGCCTGGGATCAAACCAGCGACCTCATGGTTACTGGTCGACCACCTTTCCTCTAGGCCATCCTACCACCTACCTATGTGGACTAATGCTCATATCAACCATAACTTGACAGAAGTATTCATCATTGCATTAAGGGAACCATGTGTTCGGTACACTCTGTACCATTTATCCACTCCTACACATACACAAACAAACACACACACACACACAGACCCACAGACACACAGACACAGACACACACACTCTGGGCTGAACTGCTGAGGAGGAGGTCAAAGATGCTCTGGAAACAACCTGCTCTGCGTCCTAAGAAAGAAAGAAAGTCTGAAATGGTCAGGAATACACACACACACACACACACACACACTTCTCTTACTATACTTGTGGGGACTATCATTGACAAGACATATTCCCTAGCCCCTAACTCTGATCATTAAAACTAGATGTCTAAACCCAACCCTTTCCCCACCCTTAACTGAACCTTATTCTAACTTTAACCTAAAAAACAGTCCTAACTTTCAAACAGTCCACTGAGAAGCACAAAGGACTATGCTAAATGCCCTCCCAGTTCAGAAATGTCCTCACTACAAAATGTTGTGCAATACACACACAGAGACACACAACACAAACACACACAATATGCACAAGGTTGGCTCAGCCCTCTGGACAAGCGGCTTTACATTAAAACCTAGAACTGCCCTCCCCCCTTCCACCGGCACTTTGTTGTGCTGCTTACGTAACTGTAATTTTCATTGCTTGTACAGCACATTAGCAAACTCAAGTGCAACTTGTTCTGAACCAATAAAAAAACAATTTGAACACACAGAGGATTCAGTTGATCTGAGATTTGTTTTTTTCTTCATTTATTTTATAACAATTCTTGAAATTAGACACAATATAGTGAACTTCAGTTTTATACATCTAATACAATTTAAACAACAACTAGGACATCTCACATGATGCATTACTTCTAACTTCTGACTTCATTTAGCTCTTCTTTTTTCTGTGTTCTTCAGTGGATTTGTTCATTACTGTGTTTCCTCTTCATCTTGCTCCTCCCACACAAACTCTAAATTGCAGCCCTGCATCTTGGCCTTAAATAATCGATTCTGCTCCTCTGTAAACATGTTTTTCCAATCCCCGATCTTGCCTGAATTGTAGAAAGGGAACAGGGGGTTAAGTAAAAAGGGTTATAATGACGTTTAAATAAAACCATAGTACTTTCATACAGTATGAACCGCATACCGATCGTCCCTATATAGGTCTGTGTTTAAAAACATTACAGATGTAAACAACCCTTTTAAATTATTTATACATTATTCACATCACATTTTATTTTACAAGAAACTCAGGAAGCTGCTTCGCTGTCTTGGAAATGGAAACTGTTTTGTATAGATGTACCCAGAATTAGAGTTGCTGAATGTTGAATGTGTTTTATTTAGGCAAAGGAAGGCTAGATATTTCCCCCATGGACATATTAAAAGGTCTTTATGCTAAGCTATGCTAACAAGCTGCTCGCTGTAGCTTCAAATTTACAGATAAAAGTGTGATATCGGTCTTCTCTTGGCAAGAAGTAAACAATTGCATTTCCTTAATTTAACAATATTAAGAATGTATTTCATTTATTAACGCTTTGATGAATGATGAGGAAGCACTAATAACTTTCCAAATATTTTTGTTTTGTGACACCATAAAAATATCGCCACAGGTTATTATAGCCTTGATGTGGACATGAAATGTGACCAGGTAAACCAGACAAAACATTGTTCCGTCTCTGATTGTTTCATTTAAAGGATAGAAGAGATTAAAGAATCTAGTAATTATGATGAAAAACATTTAATTTCTCTTGTGGATTAATTTTGGGGGCCCTTTGGGAGGTTACAACCCCTTGGGATCCTCTGCAGCAAGAGGCCTATTCCAGGTCCCAATTTTGATAGATATTATTATAAATGTTTTAACATTTGAGGGGTTAATTTGAAAGAAAAGTTTGACAAAAGACTCATATTTATTTGCATGCGCAAAGGGAAGGGAATGTAAATCAAAGTGGGGTTGGTTTCTTCACTTTAAAAATGGTAGCAATCATTCATCTGTGTATACTAAAACAGAGCCAAACCTTTTCTCATGAAGGAGCCCTTGCTATGGTCCATTATCTCTTCAGGGATCAGGGTGTAGTTGACCATCCTGTTGGTTTTCATGTTGCTGAAGCTGCAGTGCTTCACACAGCTGTTGACCTCTTCCTCCACCAGGGGACACTGTAGCAAAGAGCTAACCCTCTTTATGGTGCCAGGTAGGTCCTTAAAGCAGGAAGAAGACAACAATGGTATTAATATCATTCAATAAAGGATATAATCAGATACATCTTACAACACTTCAATGCATGTGAGATGTTTGCAAAAAGTTAAAGGAAAGCTTTCAATGAAGAAGTGATTGCTAAAGTAAACTTTTATTGCCTTTAAGACCTGCACGAGCCCTTGTGAATGCCGAATAAGTAACTTAAGGGAATTTGTACGCTTAGTGTCTGATTTACAGTGTAAGTTTATAGACATCTGGTGTCTGGTCATCAATTCTCCTTTACCAGTGACATCTCTTCATAGGTGATGTGAAGCATATTGTCTGAAGCTGCTGTTTGACTGGTCCAGTCTTTAATGTGGTCGAACCAGGAGCCAAATGTAACTGTAACAAATAAGGTGAAAAAATACTACACATTTGATCAAGTAATAGTACTCACAGAACTGAATTCAGCATACTCTTCAAAAAAATCTAAAAATAAATCCTGACATCTACTCACGTGTGCCCTCCAGGAATTGATTTAAAAACTCAGGGAAGGAGCCAGCATCGGGGAGGAACTTGGCCATTTTGTGGAAGTGGTAAAAGGACACCACCACGTCTTTGGGGTTTCTGCTCACATAGATTACCTTTGAGAATGTGCACAGAGCCACAGTATCATGATGTTTTTACTTCATTTTCAGTATATGGGAGTTTAAAAATCAGGTTACAATAGAGAGGCAGACAGTCTTCCTTTAATGTAAAACACAACATAAACAATACATCTTGATATGTTACCCTTCAAAGTGTCTTTTAAATTCTTTTTTTAGGCAAGGCTACAGTGCAACATTTAAAAAAAAAATTAAATTGGCAATTCTATACTACAATTTCTTACACTTATTGATCAACATAAATACTGATATAACTGCAATACACTTATAGAGGCTTAAATTATGGTTTAGCGGATTTGGCTGTCATCTGTCATCAACATGTACATTTTTACCTTGGCTTTGGAGCCCTGGAGGGTGGGGCCCAGGAGGTGATGAGGCAGGTGTGTGGTGATGACTCGAGGTGTGGTGGATGAGGCTTCCAGTACAGCAGCACAATAATGTTGCTCCAGCCAGGGAGCTCGAGTCCAGTTTGGGACAGTTTGGGACAAGTGTGGGTCCCCTTTGCTGGTTATGAGAGTCAGGATTTCCTGCATCCATGTGGTGCCTGTTGAGAGAAAAGAGAGAAGCATCTGTGAACTGAGATTCATAAGTCCACTCATAACATCAGGAGATACTAAAGCCGTGTATCCTGATCCCTTTGTCCGAAATTCTTACCTGACTTTGGATAGGAAACAATGAGGACGTCTGTGTCCTGAAATGGAAATTCGAGCGCACGCTGCAAGGACTCCTGGGTGTGCAGGTGTCCAGGAAACAAAATACCATGAAAATTCTCCAAGACGTCCAACCTTGCCATTCCCAACCTTGATGTACTGTATGTATTAGCTTTTTGTGTGTGTTGCCCCTTGATTTGGTTATCGTTTTGTGTTTTCCTTTCTGTAGTTCTGCCTGTATCTGTCCGACTCTCTACTCTGTGTCCGTCTCTCTACTCTGTGAGAGCCTCCCAGGAAGATACACAGGCTTAACTGAAAAGAACTATTCCAACTGAGGCTGGGCACCACACAGTGGGTGTGTCTAGCATCTTGTCAAGGAAGATTCAATTACGTTCCATTAGGTAACCATACAAAGGGAAATTAATGTATCTTACAGTTTTTTTCGATTGCTAAAGCACAGTGGGCACAACTAAAATCATATGTGCAAAACTCTTAACACAGTGTGCACCACAAAAGTCCATGGGTTCCAAACTGTGTTTAATTTTTCATTCATTTCACACAAAATGCATTCAGTAACCACATTTACCAAAACTCAAGAGCTCTTCTACCATTCATAAACAACAACCTGCAAAACACTGTATTTCTGGCAAAATGTTCAATTGCTGCTCAGACACTGTTTTCGAAACTCTCAGGAACACATTCAAAACAAAATATTTGATTCTACATTTCCTTATTGAAATTGTGGAAGAATATTACCAAGAATATGACTAATATGTAAAATAAATTGCTCATTGAATTTCAGCTAAAAGCACAAAACTTGAAAATAAAATATTACAGTATACATTTTTTTTACAGCCAGGATACAAATCGAAGGGCAGGAAACTCTCCTGTTTTTGTAGTTGTCAGGGATAATGTGGCGTTCCACTGAATCTCAGACTGGTTTGCTGCCCTAAACATACTTCCGTACAGAGAAAAAATACACGTAAGATACGATGTTTATCACTGTAAAATGTGAGGCTCAATGCTAAAGATAGGGGACCTTACAGTATTCACCTCCTATGTATGAGAGATTAGACTCCATTACATTTAGTTTTTCGTATGTATTACAGCCCTGAAAAAGGAAACTCTTGAAACCAAACCTAACAATCCCTTTTCAAAACAGTTTTTAGCATCAAGATGATACACACAAGCACCATTTGAATTACTCTTTCAAAGCAGCAACAGCACGTGGATGTGCTTCATGCAAAACACAGATGTCTTTAGAACTTCGTAAAAATATCTTACAGACTTTATATTGATATACTAGCCCACTGTAAAGTTCATCTAGACACATACAAATAAAAATAGAAAAGCTTCAAAAAGCACATTGCCTTATCCACATTACATGCAATGCCATCCTCTGACTAGGAAGTGGAAAAATATTGCCTGTTGTCCAGTCCAAATGTCCTAGTTATGGAGCTACTGTGTAGCAAGTCAGGTTGGACTCACTCAGGCCATGAGATACTGAATCAAATTGCTCTGTTTTCATTCACTCTTGTTTTACCTAAACAATATGGTATGGTCAAATGAAAATATGTTACTCTCACAGTATTTTCTAATGAAAGTGTTTTATTTGAAATCCCTCAAATCATTTATACTTCAAATATTTTAAAAATCAAAAGTTCATCTTTTATGTTTTGCTGCTTGTTGTTAGTGTTTTGTAGGTCTGTGTGTTGTGTGTGTCAATGTGTGTTTTTCATTGTAACATGTTGCCAGTGTTTGCACCAGTGAGCTTGTTTTGAGACATGTATGAAGAGTTTTGTTGCTGTGATTGACTTTTGGAGGTGCAATTAACTGATTTGCACAGATGGGTTTTAGTGATGAACACTGTGTTAAGAGTTGTGCACATGTGGTTTCAGTTGTGCCCACTGTGCTTTAGCAATCGAAAAAAACTGTAAGTTAGGCAATATCTACTGTGTGTCTACTGTCCAAACAAAATGGTACATGAGTTGCAACTGAAAATAGGTTAATTTTACAATAGAAATAAACTCAATAAATCAAAAGGGATGGAGAGAAACATTGACTGACCGACACCAGCTATAAGTAGCCAAGCACTGGGACTGAACTGGATACTCCTGATGAACCGTCTTTGTCCTCCAGCCTCCTGCAGGGAGAGCAGTCAAGAGTGTGGGGCGTCATTAGGCGTAGCTACTGTATGTGTGTAGTAGATCCTAGTGTAGGATTTAACACCAGATTTTGAGATAGCTGGATATTAAGCGCATGAGCCCATTGTCTTCACAATCCGTTTGGACAAAAAAGAAAAATCCAGTTACCTTAGGAACGGAATGAACTGTAACAACACATGATGCTCAGTTCATAAATGTATCATATCTGTGTCGGCTTTTAATCTAGTGAAAAGGAACTCTTTCAGAGTCATGTCATATTGTTGTGTTTTTTTGTCTGTATTCAAATAAATATTTTATACAAATTGAACCCACTTTGTTGTTTGTTGTCCTGGAAAATAAGAGATTATCACTCATCAATACTAATTACCCATATCCACCGAAATGTAGTAGAGAGTAAAACTAAAAACTGATTAGTTTTAACTAAAATACTACAAAACTAAATATTAACACTGAATCATTCATATGTATCTCTCTGAACTGGTAGAATGGGTGTCATTTACTGGAGACCATTATTAACTATTTGGAAGAGCAGCCTCTAAAGATAAGATGCTAATCGATGGGGGCTATAAAGCAGTGCTTTTATGTGGGGCATCTTATCTGTTGTTCTATATGTTTTAGACAAGGTAGATAAAGCTGTTAGTGTAATGTTCAAGCATTAATTTTGTATCATAACACAATGTATAGAGTTACTGATACACTGATTGGTATTTCTTGTGGTGTTGATATGTCTTTCCTGATTGAATAAGAAACATTCAGGCCTTCATAACTTCAAAACATCTTTCAGTTCGCCATAGTTCATTCGTGGCCATAATATCCGATGCAACACATCATGACAGCAACTCAACAAGTGATTAGATAATATTATCCTTTATTCCTTAAAGATCTCATTATACTACTTTTCTGGTCTAATTTCTTGTTAAAAACTGCTATAGAGCAACCTGACACAAATCACATCACAAAAAACCATGTAGATTTTCGGGACACTCTTCCTCTCACCCTAGCGAGCACAGCAGTCTGCTCCACACACTGCCTTGAGCTTCTCTGCCCCCCCCCCCCCCCCCCCCCTCCTGCAAACCCCACTCCGTTGTGATTGGTTACCTTCCTTCCGGAACATTTCCAGCAGCGAGCGGGGAGATTTCTGAGAGAGGAAGGTGGGGGCATGGCCGGAGCTTGCCTGAGCAGCATTACCATACATAGAAACATCCGGGTACGTGACGACACGATACCCGGAAATTTGAACAAGTGAATTCTCGACCGGCTGCCCTAGTGTTTAGTGCTCTGCATAACCACCCCAGACGGTAAGCAGGGAATACGTCTAAATGCATGTACGTAATTATTTGATACGCTAGTATGGTTAAACATGACTATAAATCATTATAACAACGTTTTAGGTCATGAAAGTCGAAAAGTATCATAGGTCCTCTTTAAATCTCAACCTTGAGTTCATACTTTGACCCTGAGATAGTTCATATTGCGTTGAGCATGACCTGCCTGTGGATGTTATCTAATTTCCTCTCTTCACTCAAATAACTACTATTAACCAAAAAAGGAAAAAGTATTTTTTTCACTACATAAATAATATGTACACAAAGAAAAATTAAGAAGAAAATGAAAGCTGAATTTTTTGTATCCAAAATATGTTGATTGATTGTTTAATTGTTTGTTTGTTTTTTAAGCAAACATGCTTACATGCAACTTTAAATTTGGTGTCTACTATGTCAATTTTGACAGTTGGTAAGTTGACTCAACAAAACAAACTACTTACACATATCAATGACATATGCTTTCTGAGATATATACAATTTTCTTTATGATTCATTATGAAAATAATCATGATTTTTGCACAGTAACAAGGGCAACAATTGCAAAAATAATGTGTAAGTCGAGGATGGTGTAAAGTAATGGTTAAACAGACCTGCTGTTGTATTACTCACGGGAAACCCATAATCATTTTAAATTTCATAACATAAGTGTTTGAAAATAATATACTGTATATCCTCAAACTTTCTGTTATTTCCAGGTTAATATGAAAATATTTGAGATTTTTAAGGTGATCTCAGACTTTTGACCCCACTGTGTAAAAACATTAATACCATAAGGGTACCTTTTTAGGTCTCTTTATCATACAATTAAAGCTGTGTAGCACATTGTTAAATCACGAATTTAGTTCAGGATTGTGTGTGGAATTATAGTAATAATCACTTTGACATACAAGTCTAACTTCTTAAGGCTCAGTCTTCAGTGAAAATGGTAAAGTGCTCCCAGACCGTGAAGCTGGTTCTGCTTGACAGTTCTGGAAAAAAAAGGTAACAAGTACCATATTAGCCGAGTCTTTTAAAGGCCTCAGGAATGAGACATGTAACATTGAGAGGTATTCTTGTCCAAAGCAGGTGTTGTGAACTGAATATCAGTCAAAGGGTACATTATACATTAACCAACATGTATTGGCCAACAGCAGTAGTGCTACAAATGTTTAAGCTACTGTGCTGCATTTATGACTGAACTGTAATGAGAAACAGATACAAGAGAGAGGAGGAGCAGTGAGCAGAGTTGGTGTGCATAATCAGAACAAACAGAAACAGGCAGAAGACTGGATAAAAAAAATCTGCATTGATACAATAGAAATAGAAATAGAAATGCCATCCAAGGCTATCTCAGCTGTATATTTGGTGTTGTGGGTCATTTATTGTGCTGTCGAATCGGCTGAAGACCCGTACATGACCAGAGCTTTGAAACTGATGTCCGAGACCCCACTCATCGATGGGTATGTGGAAACCTCTTTGGCTCAAAGTCAAATGTGCTTTGCATTCAATTGTGTTGTTTGCGGTTTACTTTATGAAAAGTATGAGGACATATTTTTCCTGGACCAACTTATTGGGATATAAACTCTTGCATGTGTACACTCCAATCATTGGTGTTTCTTGTAACTTCTCTTTGTGCGTTGTCTGTGTACCTGGTTGAGAACATCTAACAATGTATATTGCCTGCTGCTGGACATTGGTTATGGATTCAACTGTAGTATGAACCTTGTGCAATATGTGCAAACCCACAAGCAGTTGGTTAGGACATGTATTTTTAGGATAACAAGACTTATTGCTTAAAAAACTATTTTGCTATGATGGGCTTTGCTCTGACGCATCCATCTTCAATGATGTACCACATTGATCTTTATTAGGCCCACTTTTATTCACTATTTATATAAATGATCTGGATCAAAATGGATGTTAAATTATGTATGCCGATGACACTGTCATATACTGTTGTGCACCTGCTCCTATACAGGCCATTGAATACTTGCAGAATGCTTTGATTGCGGCCTAAATTTCCCTACTGTAGCTAAAACTCTGTAAACAGCTGAAACAGCTTACTTTTAGTTATTTTCATTTTTCCTCTTGAGCTTTATCTCTTTAACTATGTGTTTTCGGGGGCGACATTAGCTCAGTTGGTAGGGCATCCCCCCCATGGGCCTCGGCCAGCAACGGACCCGGGTTCGATTCCAGCCCGCGGTCGTTCTCTGCATGTCGCTCCCCTGTCTGTCCCATTTCAACTCTGTCTCTACACTATCAATAAATCATAAAAATGCCAAAAAATATCTTTAAAAAAAACTATGTGTTTTCATTATGCTGTTGCAGCTGCCTGTCCTGGCCAGGTCTCCCTTGAAAAAGAGATGTTTAATCTCCATAAGTTTCTCTTGGTTAAATAAACATTATTATAATGCAGATGATGAAGGTTTTTTGAAAAGGCTATGTGAGGCACTGACTCTTTAAATTTCTGATTGCGCAGACATAATGACCTGCCTTGGCAACTTCGAAAGCAATTCAACAACCAGCTCAACAAAGTGGATCTTAACACACTGAACACAACACACACCAACATCCCCAAGATCAAGGAAGGACGACTGGGAGCGCAGGTATGGTACATCCAATTTGAGTGTATCCATTTACAGTTTTTCACAATTGCTTAAACACATTTCCTGATAGACTACCTCACTTTTTCAAAACCCTAAACACAAATCTCAAAACTCAAACACAAAATGCACAATCCTTCACTTCTCTTGCAAAAGCACACTTTACCCTCAAAACAATGATAACTCTTCACTAAATGGTGTTTTCTTTTAAAATGACAAACACACAAATCATATGACTAGACATTTCTAGCACTCATTGAACACTGGTGTGCAGAATGGAAAACACTATAGTATAAATGCAAACCACTATATGAATGCTTTATCAGTAGAATAATGCCTTTGCATGTTCATACACTTTCACCTACAGTAACAACAAATGCTAACACACATGTTGCAGAATAGTTTATTTTGCCATTTCAAACAAACACAATGAATAGGTAGGACTGCAGTTCAAGCAATTCAGTGTGTCAGTATAAACTAAGAAACAATTACTGTAAAATTAGGGAACAATGGTAAAAAAAAAACAGCGTTGTAAGGAATTGGGTGGCTGGATTATGAATCCTTTTATGGATACCGCCTCCTGTTTGCGTCTGGCCACATCGCCTCATCAACATCACACTCAATGTCATTCTCTGAGAAGCAACAGGGAAATGATCACCTGATATCCAGTCTAAATCTCCTAATTATGGAGCGACTCAGGTTGGGCTGCACTCTCTGTCCAGGCTCCCTTATTGATAGGCCATGTTATATGATCTAGATTCTAGAATTTCAAACACAGTGCAAAGCATATATCGTGTTTGTAGGGTTGGTGCTTTGGTTTAGGGCATAGTTACAAAAGTTAGAGGTTGTGGTCAAGGCAGTCACTTTTAGTGTTTACAGTATTCGGCAAAAAACTGTATTTGTACCAAAATGTGCAGTCTACTGTAAATCACAGCAAACAGGAGCTCATCTCTGACCCTTCTATAGCTAACTACACAAAAGCCTGTTGAGTTTAGAAATTTGATTGGCAGTGTGTTTTGTGTGAATACCATGAGAGAGAATTCAGGAAGAGTGTGCAAGATATAGAGAATTGTGTGTAGTGTTGTGAAAAATGTGTGTTTTCAATTGAGAATATGAGTCTAAGGCAGGAAATGTGTTTGGAGTTCAGCAGAATTGGTTAAGCAGTTGGTAAATTAGTTTCAAATTGTGCACATTGTGTCTGATGTTCCAAAAAATGGGTTTAAACAATTGAGAAAAACTGTAAGTGATTTCTTGCACGTGAATTATTCAGATGCGGGACTGGGATGCATCTGTGTTATATTTTGAAATTGAACCATGCACATACCACTCTATGTTATACTGTTCATGATAATTGGATGAAACTCATCTCTCAAAAATTCTCCCTCAAGTTTGTTAACTGGTACTACACTAGTTCATTTAGGTTGAACATTATTTTTATATAATGAAGGCTTAACTAAATTAAACATTAATTACGAAAGCATGGCATTAATACAAATATCTTTATATTGAATAATTATACATATTTAAAAAAAGGCGATATGATGATTTTACTCTTTCTCTCAGGTCTTTTTTAATGTGTTCAGTGGCATTGTTGAGAATTGCCTGCGTGTATTTCATTTATGAAGCCTGTGTCTGCAGGGCCGCCGCTCCCTATACGCAGGGTACGCAGAGTGCGTAGGGCACCAAGTTCCTGGGGGGCCCCCCAAAAAAAAAAAATTATATATTTTTTTTCTTCTTTTTTTATGAAAAAGGAAAAATATATGATCCGGGGGGCCCCAACATTGAGGTTTTTTAAAAAACTTCATGATGATCATTACATTACAAAAAATATATAAATTAGTTATGAACAGGCCCATAGGGGGGCCCTTAGCCAGAGATACTGATAGTAACTTTTCCTGTTGCATAGTCAAAGAGCTCTGTCACTGATGTCAATAAAAGGGTCCACAAAGGAATAGCCTAAATATAAGTATACTCATCAGAATGTAACAAGATAGAAATCATCATGGGCCCCTCAACTAGTAGGGGAGAAATACAAAGGCAAGTTAAAAACAACAGCATTACTAGCTCTGTGTAAGGGGCTCCATGAGGGGCCTTGAAGGCCCCCTCACACATACACAAATAAGCTTTCTATGTGTGAATTCTAAATTGTTCATAAAAAGTAGCTATCCACCCTTTATCTGTTGAAATGGCCCCTCCATCATAGAACATGGATCTGCAGACCAATCTACTGTACTGTTTTTACAGTTGCAGAGTAAGGAGTGCTGCCTGTTTAAGAAAAATCTGAAAAATAATGTTCCTTCTGCATCTCAGGAGTTGATATAGCCTCTAAAATTTCCTCTCAAAGTGCACCAGATTGATGCATTTTACTTTAAAAGGGTAAAAAGGCATGCCCCCGAACTCCCAACAGGGTCCCTCCAACAATATCCCAAAATCCTATGGGAAACACTGACTTCCTTAATATGTTTTTGCCATTAATTGTATGTATCTGTATGGAAATATCAGTGTACCTGACTGGATATTTACGAGTGGGGGGCCCTTTAAGAGTGTGTCCCAGGGGCGCATTATCTCATAATCCGTCTATGAATTTATCACTCAATTCCTTTGCAAAGGCAGTTAGTAGGATACGAGGCAACTTTTTTCACAAGTTAAGCTGTTCTTTCTATTAGTAAATGCTGTTTGCAAAAACTCATCACTACAGCAAATGTGCCAAAAAGTAGTCGCAGAGATCTTGCAAGGGCAAAGAAATTCCGCCTGCGCCCTACGGGTGCGAGCATCTTGGTGTTTTTTTTTTGTTGTGGGGGGGGGGGGGCACCACTGACAATTTAAGCTTAGGGCACCAAAAGCTTAGCAGCGGCCCTGTGTGTCTGTGTGTCTCACATTCCAATTTTTTTTTCTGAAATCACAGCAGTCCCAAAGAATTCATAAATTTTCTTTGTTCCTCTTTCAGTTCTGGTCAGCATATGTTCCTTGTGAAAGTCAGTACAAAGATGCTGTGAGACAAACACTGGAACAGATAGATGTGGTTCACCAGATGTGCCAAAAATACCCAGAAACCTTCATGTTTGCTACCAGTAGCCAAGGTGAGATAATTTAGGAAGATATTTAACCTCTACTCTTTTCTTACCTGATTCAACAATTGTCCTCATGTCTGCACTGCACAGACATCACAAAGGCCTTCAGCATGAACAAGACAGCCAGTCTGATCGGGGTGGAGGGGGGTCACTCCATTGACAGCAGTCTGGGCACCTTGCGCACCATGTACCAGCTTGGGGTCCGCTACCTCACTCTCACACACTCTTGCAACACCCCCTGGTAAGAGCATAGGCACAGCGGATCTTCATTTTATAAAGTAACCATTGCTGCAAAACAAATGTAGTTGAGTACAAAGTAGCATAACATTTAAAAACCCAAGTACTGCACTAAAGTACAAATTTTGAGGTACTTGTAGACAATATACTTGTAAATGAAAAATACTTCACATTTAGTGCCCATATTTGTGTCTATGACACACTTAAACACACTTGAGAAAAGGATTCTACTGAGGACAGTCTAAATTAATAGTTTAACACAATAGTTTGGAAGAATACAAACGTTACTTTGTCCATTTATTGAAGATACCATTGTCTTAACTGATCTTTCAGTAAGGCGCAGTTCTGTCTGTATTACCACCAGACATAATGGACCGTTGTGTTGTGGAGAGTGTGGGGAATTCCTGCAGCTCTGCAGCAGGATCAGATTATCTGGAAAAGCCGGTTTAGTAATTAAATATGTTGCCAGATCACTGAGCCATGCAGCAGAAGGTCACTTGGCCTAGAGGAATTTTTTAGGAACAATTTTTTTTAATGAACTACTACATTTTGTTTTTGTTTTTTAGTAACAACTACATCGTAATGCATTACCTAATACAAACGTTTAGTTTTTTTTTAGTTAACACTAAATTTTTTTTTTGCAGCTAGCTACTAAACAATATATATTTTTTAAACTATGTAGTAGGTAAAGTGTTACCAAAAAAGTCTTACTGACAACTCGTTAACTGTATCTGTGAATTTTCTCACCTGCGTATTGTGAATTATTTAGTCTATATGAGTTAAGAATTGTGTACTTAATGAATATTTTAATTAATATCAATGTGCAGGGTACAGCATGAGGCCTTTTAATCACCTTAATTGGGAATAATCTCAATGAAAACTTAAATTCTATTTTCAAGGCTAGAAATGTGATCCCTGTTTTATTTTTGCGTATTCCAATAAATCCAATCTAATTTCCTGTGCTGGTTGGTTCAGGTTTTTCATGGTAACAGTGTTTTTTCAGGGCGGATAACTGGCTTGTCGACACTGGATCAGAGCCATCTCAACACAACGGTCTGTCCCTATTTGGCAAGGTCAGTGAACGGATGGGCAAATTATGCTTTTAAAGTGTAATAGGTTACACATTAGTGACTAAAATTTGTACTTTAGGTTTGCCTCAAGGATTTTCATTGAACTTCAGTTTATAACAGGCATGAGCAAACATTACTCATTACTTAAATTGTGTAAAATGAAAAAGGCTGTACTCTCACAATTGAAATGAGTAATTTTTCTAGTTTAGATGTACATTAGCAATCAAAATAACAACATTGTCTTCTTACATATAAATGTAAGAAATAATATAAGCGTATAAATGTAAGAAAATAACAAAAATAAGTATATAAATACAATTGACTTTTTTTCTATTATGGCCAATCCCCTAGTCATTTTAATAAAGGTAATACGGTTACACTTTACAATAAGGGTACATTTATTAGCTGGTAGTTAATGCTTACTTATAATGCTTATTAAGCATTGTTCCATTCATTCTTATTAAGCCTTAACTAAGCAGTTATTAACAGTCAGTTAATGCTTAGTTATTGCTATTAAGCATTAACTAAGCATTTACTAAAGGTTAATAAATGTACCTTTATTGTAAAGTGTTACCGGTAATACGTTTATGATATAACAACCTGTATGCTTGCCTTTAACAGCAACTTATTGTGGAAATGAACCGTCTGGGGATGCTAATCGACCTGGCTCATGTGACTGTAGCAGTGATGAAACAGGTGCTGGACATGTGGGAAGCTCCAGTCATCTTCAGCCACTCCTCTGCCTACGCAGTCTGTCCAAACAAGAGGAATGTCCCTGATGATATTCTCAGGAAAGTGGTGAGGATGTGTGCATGTTTGTATGTGTTTGTGTTTGTGGGGTTCAAGACCCAGAACACACAAGATGGAGAGACAGTTAAGGAAGCAGTTGGGCGATCACCAGGCTGAACCTAAAGTCATGGCTCCCTTTTTGGAATAAATCTGAAGGGTTTTGAGACAATTAATGGGGGAGGTAAGAAGAGGAAACAAAGTTGTAATTCTGGAGGAGTTGACAAGAGCTGGGTCGGAACCTATGCAACCTTCTGTGTCAGAAGGGATGCATCTTTCTGATGTTGTGCAGCACAATTGGGTTGTTGCAGCAATGTTGGCAGTGAGGGAGAGTTGGTCGTCAAGTGATCACACCCAGGTTCCTAGCAGTCTGGGTGAGAACACCACAGAATCGTAAATGGTGATAGTAAGGTCATGCACAGATATGCTGTTGTCTCAGGGAAGGCACCTGTAAATGATCTTTTGGCACCAAAGGGTTGAAAGTGTTTGATCAGCACCTTGTTTCCAGTTGAAACTGATGGCATGCATGATCAGCAGTTTTGTTGCCAAAGGCAATACAACTATAAACACGAGAGCTTTTTATACTTACTGCAAAATAACAAACGGATAAAAAGCAGCTTGGTTATCACCATGAGACAGGCAAACAGAGGTCAATACCCTCATTATATTAGTGTTTGTTCAACTTGGTGTCATGCTCAGTTTATGTCATACACCGTTCCCGTTTAACACCTTCAGTTCACCATAGCCTCACCTTTACCCTGCTTGACAATGCAGAACTCAGATTCCAGACCAGAGTTTCTAGTGTTCGCTGTCATGTAACATCCTGCCTGTCTCTCCAGAATGAAACAGGAGGAATCGTCATGGTGAACTTCTACAACGACTACGTGACCTGCAGCAAGACGGCTAAACTCTCAGACGTCGCCGGTAAACTTATTGTCATGACCGTGAAAACCACTGTAAACGGTTAAATAAACATTAACATTTATCTTTCTTTCTGTGTCCATCCACATGTGCCATGGTTACTGCTTTCATCCTAGATCACTTTGACCATATAAAGGAAGTGGCAGGGGCGGGCATCATTGGTTTTGGTGGAGATTACGACGGGGTCACAAGGTGAGTACGACACATTTGTTGGCTTAAACAAAAGCTTTGTGGAGCACTACACTGGAAAGCTTAGCTGAAACAGTGAATTAAAAAAAGAAATAAAAATGTGTCTTGATATTAAAGTTAAATCTAAGTTCTGGGGAAGTGAAATTGTATATTTCATGCATTCAGACTACCAGAGGGTCTGGAGGACGTGTCCAAGGTGCCCAAATTGGTGGCTGAACTGCTGAGGAGAAATTGGACTGATGAGGAGGTCAAAGATGCTCTGGGAAACAACCTGCTCCGTGTCCTAAGAAAGACGGAAATGGTCAGGAATACACCCACCACCACACACACAACACATCACACACACCACACACACACACACAAACACACACACACACACACACAACACACACACAACCTTGAGTGCTAGGTTAGTTGCTGATATCACTGTCATGACAAAACACCCAACTACACATTTACGAGTGAAAAAATTACTTTCAAACTTGGGGTGTAAAGTTTGAAAGAGGTGGTTGTTAACAGGGCAGGGAGAGTCTGCACTTATAACATATAGGATTTATTGTAGATAAATATAGAGAGATCTTTTTACCTGTGAGAGTTCACCTCATGGAAAATGGCAAGGTCATTGTCGTGTGAGGATGAAAGATACGTATTGTATGTCCATTGAATTGGTGCATATGATTAATCCATGTTGGATTTATTTAAGCACTTCCGTATTATCAGCCGAATAAATCGCCATTTTGGAAGTATATCTATTCCCTTTATTGCCAAGAGTAAGATGAGAGGATCCAAAGTGCTCTTATGGTTGAAGTTACGGCCAGCAGCTGATTAGCTTAGCTTATCATTTAGTCTGGAAACAGGGTGATGGTACAAAATGTAAAGTAAAGTTTAAAACGAAATACACCCCATCAACATGGTTTCTTTATTCAGTCATACTGTTCAAACTACCACACATACTGTATAGATATTAAAGTTGATCAGAAAAGCAGTGAAAAAGAAAATAAACTTATGTGTACACAGAGGTGCATTCAAATACTTAAAGGTGCTACGAAAACTTTTAAATATTTCTGAAACAGTCTAATTTTTTCCTCTGATGATCAGAAATGCCAAGCAACAGCAAACAAGACCATCAGTGCGAAGAATGCTTTTTTTTTTTAGTTTTTCTCCTTTGTCATGGGTACGCTCATCCAGGAACTACAGCTGGCGTAGTAAAAACACTACCGCTTTTGTCCAAAGAGGGTGCAAGAATAAACAAAAACTGAATGTTCCTCGGAGCACCTTTTAAAAATGAGTTATAGGGTTATGGGATTTATGTTATGCATATTAAATACTAATGGAGGTGAAAAGCAGATGGACCCTGATGTGAGTGAACGCACACACCTGACACAGTGGCGTTGTCCGCTCCCTGACGGTCTCCTTGATATCTTTGTACATCAGGTCCGTGACGGTCTGAACGGCACGAGTCCAGATGATGTTCCCATTCCATACGAGGAGGTGAAGAACTCATGTAGGACGAGCTACGGTTACCCGAACACTGATGACACGAGCGCTGGAAGCATCAATCCACTCAGCACGCTGGCCCTTCTACTCACAGGGACCCTGCAGGCTCTCGTCGCATTATCACCTTAATAAGGCTGCTTATCATTGCCACTAATAGGGTCTTAGTGGAGCAAGAGTCTGTCCACAAATCCAAATAAAATCTGAAAACGTCTGTTTTTTTTTGTTTTTTTTAAAGATATTTTTTGGGCATTTTTATAGTCCCCCACGTCTGTTTTAAACGTAATGATTTTCCCACATTTTATCTCCTTCTGCAGTTAGGCCTTAGCCTGGCTCCGCCCGCCCGCCCGCCTACTTCCGGCCAAATTTCATTTTCCCTTCAGTAGTCAGTCTGGGTGTACAGCCCATTTCCCAGATTCTCCGGAGAATCTACGATCGTGCCAATCAGCGAACAGAGCGAGTCGCTGAGACCGCTCCAGTTTCAGTTGAATGCTGCGTTGCTTTATACTCGGAAGAAGGAGATTTCCGACTTGCTAGTTCCGAGTTCCGACCTGTCTGTGTTCCAGTGCATCTGCTCGCGAAAGTATGGACGCCTAAAACCTTTCTCGTCCAAATAACTAAACGTTAGGCTCTAACAAGTTACTGTTGCCAGGTACCGGTAGATTCATAGACTACAATATTGTAGTGAAGTCGGAAATTTCCGAGTTCCCTGTCCAACTGGAAGGCACCATCAAAAGCCGGCTCATGACACACGTGATGACCAAACGTGATGCGATTGGTTGGCTAATCCAGAGTGGCACTGGGCAGATCCAATAGTTTTAAACTTCGACAGACACCCGCCTCCAAGTGAGTGAACGTTTGCCAATTACAGCACTGCCAGACCTTCTGTACAAATGAAATGAAGTACGATGGTCTGGTAGCACCAGGCTAGTTAGGCCTAAGTTTCACCAAAAAACTACCAAAAAACAGCAAATGACAACAGTGATATGGTTATGATACTAAAGAAGCACATTGATTATCATAGATTTTTTTAATGCACATACAAATACAAGAAATGATCCTCATCAATATACGGACATTTTAGTAGTGCTCCATTTGCCCATATTCGGAAGAGAAGAGCTCCATCTAGTTCTAGGAGGGTACAGTCTAAGAGATGCAAAAACTGTACATCCCCTTGTGATTTCTAAATATCTTTGGGGGAGATTTGCATTTTCATAATTTAACTTAAAGATTAAGTGCTCCACTTAAGGGTAGATAACATTGATTTGATTTAGTTCTGTAGAATGATGGATAAAAAACAAATTGTTATTTCTTAGTTCTTTGGGTTTTTACAAGACAAGGACAAAACTGGTGTCAACATGAAAAATGGTATTACGAGTTTCTCTGACCAACTGTAGGACTTTAAGTCTATATAAAGCAACTTTGGTAAAATTATAAATTGACTGGAAATGCACAGACAGTAAGCCATTACACGTCATGGAAACCGATCAAGGAGTGTCTTTTTTGCTTCACACAAACACACGCACGCACGCACACACATACTTACAGCAACCTTGAACAGTTCAACATTCTTAAACAGTCCCACTTTACCAGATGTAAAACAAAATATTAATAAAAAATCTTTAAATAATCATCTTTAAATAATGCTGTTTAACATAACAAAGTGGTTTACAGAGTAGACACCACGACTCCATTATGAGCCTGTTTGTATCTAGTGTTGTTTTCCCATACAGATCACATCCAAAAGTTTGACCAAATACTTGTAAGTGAAATATTTAAGATTAACAAGGTTTGGTTTTGGCACAAGGAAGAATTAAAAAATGTTGGAGGAATATTCGTCATCATATTCAATTATCAGTGCATCATTTAGCGCCCTCTTGTGTGCTTCACAAGTATAACACTAGACTCTACAACAACAGTGTGAGCCAAACATGTGGTGCTCCTCAGGATCCTCTCAGCACTGAGAGACAGCTGATGAATCAGACGGAGAGTGACTTAATGACAATGGTGTGAGTTACTAAATGTGGAGAGGGCTGCTGTTCCCATGATCAACAGCCAACTTCTCCGGCGAAAACTTGTGTCTGACAATTCGGTTTGAATGTCTCCACAAAGACAAGCAGCGTCACTTTGACTGCACTGGCCAAAGTGTAAAGAGTGAGTTCATTTTTTTAAGTGAACATACACCCCACTAAAAGTTTTTATGAAAAAAGAAAAACTTTAGCTAAATAAGACCTACGTAACGTGACCTGAATTCACATGAGAAAATGCCACAGCACAGTAACAGCTTCAAGTTACGAGAAGAAACTCATATATTGCTGTAAAAGGAACAGACTTGGAGCCCTCGCTCTAAAGTGCACTGCGTTCAAGCCGTGGTCGGTTCTTCCGTAGAGTTATGACCAGCCCGTGGCTCAGATAACAACTAAATGAAGGATGGCGGTAGGCTGTCTGTAGAGGTATGTCTAGAAGGAGATCAGCCAAGTCTGTGTAGAGAGAGGATGAGGAAGGTCTGGGAACAGAGTCAAAATATGACCTCTCTCAGTATCTCATTCCCCTGTCTCTGTGTGTCGCTGTCCGACAGCAGTGGGGGCTGAGTTGGCACGGCGATCCTATAAGGCAAATTCTCTTTAGTCAACATCCTCCTGGTGGCAGAGACTAAGCGGGAATAGTTATCCGGGTTGTACTCAGACAGAGGGGCTCGCGGGGGGCACAGCAGCGGCAGGTTGTCCCTGTCTGTGCGTGGCAGGAAGAGTGGCGGGCGGCGCTGGCTCTCTCCCTCCTTCACAGAGTCAGGCAGAGGCTTGCGTTTGCTCTCGGGCAGCAGCATGATGCTGAGGATGGAGAGCACGGCAAAGGACGAGAAGATGACGTGGTGGAGGAAGTAGCCGCCATTGTTCTGGAGCTCCATCAGGGAGGAGGCCGCCATGCCAACACAACCCGCTGCCAGCACCAGGCCCAGGCAACCACCTCTGGACAAGGAGATTATAGAAGACAGAACCAAACATGATCAGTGTCAAGGTGTAGCTATCCGACAATATTTTATATTATGTTAATGTCATTTTTGAAGACATTATTAATCAATCACAATCAATCAATAAATCATCTATCTATCTATCTATCTACTATCTATCTATCTATCTACTATCATCTATCTATCATCTATCTAACAGGAATAAAGTGTGACTGCTTTGAGCGGCGAACTAACATTCATTCAAAATTTGTTTGGTCTGTTATGGAATTTGTCTACAGTTACAAAACTATTTCTACAGACACTTTGGTCAAAATTATATTCACTTACCGAACCACTGTGGGCATCACCTCACAGGCAAAGAACACACTGAGCATGGCGAGAGCCTGAGAGAACAGCAGACCCACGACAGAGAGCACCAACACCAGGCCGCCACGCAGGTCTGACAAATGAAAGGAAACATCATTTTCCCGTCTGCCGTACGAGAAACTAATGTGATCCCAACATATTTTAAATCAGTATGTCATAAGAATTACATTTTCAAGAGCATGGGGCAAGATGCAAAGATATTCACATCAAGTCCCATGTTCGGTCCTGACCCAAAGGATAAGATCATTATTTACAGTGTTACCATCTTACCATTCTGTCTTGCAAAAAGTATAAGACAAATTACATTTTGACACGTTGTTTCATAACTCAAAACTCTGGTTCACAAATAAGCCAACACTCTACAATTTTTAAGTACTATTGTCAACATACTGTATGTTGTGGTGGAAGAAAAAGCAGAAATTTGAAAAAATAAAAGGAAAGACTTTAGGATGGCTCTTTATTTTCCAAATGTCAGCTTTTTCCATCCAACACAAAAATAGGTCTCTCCATACAGTTATAATAAGTTATGAATAATAACTTTTGTAAAGAAAATGTACAGATGTACCGTACATTGTGTGAGGGCCAGCAGGATCAGCGATGACAGACCAGTGATGATGGCAGAGAGCAGAAGCATGCCACGCCGACCAAAATGATTGACAGACAAGCAGATGAAGATGCAGGCAACCGCTCCGGTTATCACACGGAGAAAGTAGCTGAAGTAGAAGTTGGTGGTATAACTGTGCAGATTTCTGGTGAAACAGTACTGGATCCCCGTTCCAATGAACCTGGAGGAGAGCTGATAGGGTTAGGACACACAAATCCATTTATCATGAAACTAAAATTTCAAGAGGGGCAAAAAAATCAGTTAAGTCAGGTTAACTTTCCCTTTTATACACCGATAATAAAAACTCACAGCGTGAAGCTGAGGATAAGACAGTTCTTCCAGATAACTCGAGTCTGACGCAGCTCCAGAACTGAAAAGTACCTGGGCCGATAGTCTTCTCCGTATGCTGAATCTATCTCTGTAACAGACAAAGAGAAGAATTCAACGTATACACAAAGATCCAGAGGTTTTAAGGGCTAGGTATAATTCTACAGGGGATGGGTTATAAACTATTTGTGACAAATGTGTAGTGTATAACAAATTGCTATGAATACAATTATGGATTAAATCTGATAACCATGAGCCCAAATAACATGCACTAAAGCTCTAAAAGCTATAAAAAAGGAAAAGGAAATAGTTTCAAAGCCTAAATAATGCATTATGACTTTTCAACTCATCCTACACTCTCTTAACCTAAAGGTGGAGATTCTGCAGAAATCTTTTTAGTTAAAATCAATGAATATCTCCTCACGATCCATACTGTCTGTACTGATCCACGTAGCTATCAGTAATGCTATCGATATAGGCTAAGATTTATCACTATGAAAATACAGCTAGAATGTGTTTTTAGTAGTACTGTAGCAAGTGTGACAATAAGCCAGTACATATTTAAGTATGTGCATAAGCTACTAATCAAAGCCAAAATATTAGCTGATCACTAGCTTAGTAGCCAATATTGATAACATTGTTGCTAGCTAGGGTGGGTCTGTCCATTACATATCCGTTTACAGAGCTGAGGCTGTGTATTAAACACCAGATTTTCTTTCAGCGCACAAACAGTATGGATAGGTAGTAGATTGTTAGGAGACATTCACTGATTTTGACAAAAAGTGATTTTGTCAACAAGCGTTCTCCAGAATTGCTGACTCCACCGTTAACCCCCCTGAAAATGTCTTTACTGACGTCCAGAAGATGAACTTTTCACCTCAGTGATGCACCGGTGTATTCAAGGACCCTGTGACATCACTGATGGGTGTAGTCACAGGTGAAGCAGGCTCAAAAGTTTTTAAACAAACAGGGCAGAATAACACTGCTCTTCAGCTCAGTGTTAAGTTACTTTAAACTGCTTACATTTAGGCATTGTAATGCTTTTATCATTGCTCAAGCAAATTCACGAGAACTAGTTAGGAGAAAACAATAGTTCCTGTGCAGTGCTGGATTACTCCCACTGGAGAGCTGAGGGGCCAGCTGGGGCTGCAGTGTGTTTTTGTTCAGCGGAATAACAGTGTAAAGTCTAACAAAGCAGATTACCATACTGTATACAAATCATTATCTTTTCTCATAACCGATTAATTCCCCTTAAACTTGAAAGAAACATGCTGTCAGCAGAATGAACATGCTCTAATGTCATTTCAGGCTGAATTACCAAATCATCATATCGGTGAGGTTAGAGGTTGTTTCAGGCACAGTTTAGGGCAGTGGTATGATTTTTTTTTAGATTTGAGTAATGGATTAGTTTTCAGAAAATGTATCAGCAACTATTTGGACCACTGATTAATCGTTCAAGTTATCTTTTGTTTCACAAATACAAAAATAAATCATTGTTTCTAGGGTTTATGGATTAGAGACATCTCGTCCGCACTTTATTTAACTTAATATCAAGATAATGCTTGTTTTCTTGCTTGTGTCCACAATATACATGGCGTATTTAAATGAACGTTGCAGACGACATAAATGGTTTTCCAGAAAGAAAAAGACAGTTTGCCTGTACCTGATAGCAGGGTTTCACCGGGGTAGATTTCATCTCGCAGACACACACCTTCCTGGTGGAGAATTCCTGAAGGCTCCTCTTCAACTGCGGGATCTGAGTCGTAGCCAGCAGCCACCGAGGAGACTCTGGAAACACTGACGCACAGCTGAGGAAAACAACTCTGTTAGCATATCTCAGAGAGATACAAAGCTCCAACATTCTCTGGAACATCAGCACAGAAGGTGAGAATATGAACACATACAATACAAACTACAGACTTCGAACCCACTTTACAACTGAGGTCTTTTTAGTAAACACTGTTTAAATATATGTGTATCTTGGACTCAACAAGACTTCTTGAATGAATAACTGAAGGGAAGTTGGATGAAGGGAGGCGGTGAGTGTTGACAAGAATTTTCAAAATAGGATTTGGATGTGGTTAACTGTGAACATGTTTGCAGGGTGTGAGCTTGGAGCAGGAGAGAATCCAAATTGCAGGTCAAACATATCAAACTGTCACAATGTGAGTCTAGTACAGAGTGCCACTATATTAAAATGAACTGCCCTTAATGCCTCAACAAATATACACATGGTGTGTCCACCTCAGCGCCCCGTATACTGTCACCTGACTCACCACCAATAGGAAAGCAACAGGAGCAGAGGCAGAGTGGCCACAGCTTGGAGAACCGGCCAATCGCGGCACAGAGCAGCGAAGCCCGGCAACAGCAGCTCTGCCAACACAGAGAAGAAGCTGCTGACCATGGCAACCATGAGCCGATGTGGAGGGTCACAAAGCTCCAACCCTGAGAGAGTGACGAGAGCAGGGATAACATCAAAACACTGCTGAAGCAAAACTAATACATTAGTCCATAACCAATCCATTGCCTTTCAGAACATGAATCCCTATAAAGATAAGACTACTGGCTAAAACATGTTAGAGGAAGTGTTTAGATGATTCAAACGTCATGTCAACACAGGCCACATTGAAGATCAGTATGATGGACAGTAAAAAGATGTGAGGTGCGCATTTGGACTTGGTCATGTGTAACATGGAATCCTCTCCTTCACTTTACTGCAACCTCGTTTGCAGCTTGTTTTGCGAGTTTAAAAGTTAAGCAAAAGTCTGCATACCCTCTGAAAAGACACAAGGGCATGGTTGACCTTTAACCTGCTTCCCCTCAGAGCTCTGGTTCTCTTTCCAGAGAAGGGGGGGGGGGTGGTGAGGAGCTGACTTCCTGATTACTTCCTGGCCTTCGGTTCTGTCCTGCTATTGTTTTCTCCTCTCCGTGGAGGACGTTACAGAGAAAACATTGCTCTCTGGCCTTCATCCCCGCCCAGCCCAAAACCCAAAGAAACAAAATCTGGATTCACTCTAGCCCTGACCTTGCAGGAATGTGGGAGTATGTGTATATATCCAAAGCAGACGTAAATGTGTACGTGTGTATTTCAGATGATATCACTACCTAGTACCACCTCGTCCGACGAAGGAATGCCCACAGTTTCTACAAATGCTAACGAAATTACATCCCTCTCTCACTTCCCTTTTGTTTAGACAGTTCCAGAAGAAAAACACACAGTAGTTCGATGCACTTTGTATCTCTGTAACAGCCAGAGGGATCTTATGATAGACAAACTTGTGCTGAAGAAGGGGGAGCTAAATATTTGACACAGAGGGGGGTTTTACATCGGAGAAGACAGCTGAAAGATAGAAGTAAAGAAAAACCAAGCAGCTGCCTGCTGTCAGTCAGGGTTCAGCACAATCACATGGCAATACGTCATCATCAGCTGAGGTTCCCAAGAACTCCAATAGTCTGTCCTACACATGTCCACCTTGCAAAGGCCTAATATACTGCACATAATATAATTATTATAAATATAATAATATAAGTCCATATTTTAGACTTTTTTCAGGAGTCAATTCAAACATGTAGCCTACAGCAATAACAAGAACTACAGTGTCCCAAGCCATGCAACATACTTATGATAACAGTATACTGTTCTTGTAGTTAGTATACAAAAAAGTGAATCTTTAATAAATTGTGACATTAAATTTGAGATTACCTAAAGCATTTTTCAGGTATTCAATGCATTTAAATCCTGTAATTACATCTCTGTGTAGTGTTTTTTTTATTGTTGATGACAGGCTCCGCTATTTGTTCACTGTTTCCAATTGCTTTCAAACCACAAAAGGATTCATGGGACAAAAAGGAAGCATATAATCCAGTGTTGGAGTTATTGTGATTTGGAAAATGGCTCATCCCCTTTGCACCACACAATCAGATCATGTTTAATTGCAATTATTATTGACCAACTTATCATTAAAAACAACATCAGCTTGTTTGGCTGTGTTGTCAACAGATACAGCAGTTACTCTATTTTTATATTTCTGCTGTGTTTCAGTTGTTAGTTGAAGTCAATCAAAAACCCTTTGTACTGCAGGTAACCACATGCGTCACCAAATCAGCCAGGACTAAAACCCTTGACTTTGTAATAACTTGTAATACAAAAAGGGGAGTTCAATGTATAGGCATTAAATATGTTTTTGTCTAACAATTCAGTACATCACAAGTATTTATTTTCACTTTCTTGCATTAAGAATAAACTAATGCCACAGTTTATACATTTTCTGGGTTCAGGGTTGGTCAGTTTGAGCCTTTAGTATAGTATATAGTATAGTATATAGTATAGTATATATATAGTATATATAGTATAGTATATAGTATTATTTAATAGTATTTCTCAGAGTTAAATAATCAAAAATATTCTCCCCTGTGCATCCACTGTACGCTCTTAGTACCTTTATCTAATAAACCACCATTAATAATGTGATCTGATGACAGTAATCACATAAGTGTTTACGAAATGAAAGCCTGAATGATGTCAGCAGAACGGATAACATACAGTACAAGACTTTGTTACAAGGTCGGCAAACAATAAGTGACTTAAAACGAAGAGATGAGTGATTTCAGATAATCTCCTGAACATTACGAGGTTACATTTATCTACAGCCTCTCATAACATAACTACATTTGACAACAGGATAGTTAACACAACATGCAAACACATTTATCATAGATCTGCCTCTTTGAAGCCACAATTTGCCACCACCAACTTTCATGGTAAAATACTGTCAAATTGAATATAAAGCCTGCATTTTTTTAAAACTATAACTCATTAATCCTACCTGGAGAGACAAATTATATGTATGAAGTATTATACAAAGTAAGAGGTAAAGCATCAGCTCATTGGTGATAAAACAGAGATAATGTTGACATCTTCAATCACACAGAAACCACAGAAGCTACTTTTTTTCTTTTACCTGTGATGTGGAAATAATTGTAGCATTAAACATTAGACTTACTTTATATTGTCTTTCAGTTCTTGAATCTCAGACAAGAGAACTGAAAGTATCAAAACTAAAAAGGTTTGCATTGGGCATTTGTATTCAGTGTTGATTTCATGATCTAATACTTTTATTTTTCTTCCAAAGAGTAAAGCATTAAAATAAACTGTGATTACTGACTGTGCATTTGCTGACAATTTGCTCACACATTCAAGAACATTCACATATCAAGCAACGTGACAGGATTATATTCTACGCTGGGAATGACAAGGCCATAGATTATTACATTAACATTATGTAATTGTTTACATAACATGAGTTTTTCTGTAACAGAAAGTACTGTACGTGTATTATCACGATCTTTGTGTTAAACACACTATGACTGGAGAATCATCCAAAATATAAGACAAATCTAAATAACATACTCTTTAATATTGAGACCAAGACATCAAGATATATGGGGTTGAGGAACTTTCAACCCTATTGCACTAACTCATCGCCTCTTATTTCACTTTTAATCATGTTTGTGTCCATTTTGCTACCATATGTTATTTATTTTGGAAGTGGTGTACAAGTAACAAATCTAAACAGATTAAACAAATAAAAATATGACATTTGCATTAACAGCGCCAGCAAATGACTCAGAGCAAAGTGCCGGAATCCAAATGTGCTCTCTAAAATAAACAAATAAGTTAGGTAATGCACATGAGGAAGCTGATTATTATTATTATTTTTTTTTAAACTTCCAGAGAAGTAAATTACTGCCGCGGGAAGCTCAGCCGCAGAGTAATTTGGACAATAGTTAAATGTGTGAATACTGAATACTCACTGGCAATGTATGAGGACAGAAAGACCCCGGCTAGCATGGCGCCCTGAAAGAGCCTCAGCAGCAGGAACACCACAGCACTGTTGGACAGACACACGGCCACCCCCAACAGACAGGACAGACTGAGGGAGAGGAGGAAGCCTCGACGACGACCCAACCTGAAAACACACATGAAACATTTATCACCTCTCAGTGACAAAACATCTTTGAAACTATGGAGCACCAGAAGTGTCCACTACAAAATAAAAATAAAACTCATATAAATAAATTGTAAAATAAACTTTTGAAATAATCTCCTCCCTAAAACGCAACCAATTATTATAAAGGGGTTTAATGGGAGTTGATTTTTATATATTATTAGTTATTTTTAATCCAAAACGGCAACGCTGTTTTCCATATGTTATTTCATGCCACTTTTTTATTTCTTAATGTCACTTTTTCATAACAGTGATGGTTTCCCCACCCTCTCTCCTTTCAGCCAATCACATGTCCCAAGCTCAGCAACCGCTAACAGATTTAGCCAGTTAGTATGTAACGTACATGTTACAGAAACAACAATGCCATTTATCAAATGTATTCACATGTTGATCAATGTTATAATAATGTTAATTATTTTATATTGAACACTTTGGGGTACCATATAAATAAGGATTATAACTTACCAGTCACACAATGTTCCAATGAAGATGTATCCCAGAATCCATCCTGTCATGAAGCAAATATGCTGCACAGGGATTTTCCAGTAGTCACTGCAAACCAGGTTCCACTGCACGGAAGACAAAGACGTACATTGAAACAAATAGCTTCTTAAGTTGGAAAGAAAAGGCTTCTGGAATAGAGAGCACTGCCATTCCATATAAAAAGATACCACTTGTTTTACAACATTAAATGAGCTTTACATTTATTTGATTTGTTTTACCTGTGGTTCGCGGTCATCAACGTTTTGACATACTTAAAAAAACTGTATGTGTTTTCTTCTCACTTTTGTCTAAATTATTTAATTTATCAATGGAACCTGGCTTATTCTACACTTCTATTAACAACCAATAATGTTTAAGTCCACCTCTTGGACTCAACCCTTTCTATTTAGTTCCTTTTGTTTTTTTGCCAGACTGGCATACGGCAAAGCGATGCAGTTGACAGAAAAAAACTGCTTTGTGAGACGCATCAATAAGACTGATTTGAGACTTGACCCAACATCACTCTATGTGTGCTTCTTGTTTGTCTTCTTAACAACATAGTTTCAGATGAGAATGTGCTGCTTTTCGAAAGATGACACTCAAAAGCCAAGAGGGCAAGAACAGCTTTTCACTTCTTTCTTGTTTCATCTGGTGCTTGTATGACCTTTTCAACCAAATTTCGAGTATGAGCAAGTTGACTATCACCAGCTGAAACAGAAGAAAACTGAAATAAAGGGAATCAAACTAAAATCTTTGCTTCAGCACATGGACGACAGTAAAGCACATGTGATTTGGAGTTTATATAAAGCACACTCCAACAAAAACCTGTGAGCGACGTGTATACATCCTAAATATATGGATGACTCCAACAAAAGGTAAATGAACAAATTGTCCTCAGTTAGCAACCAGTAAACTCACAAACATGCAGAGATTTCTGTGAGAAAGCAGGAATGTAGATCATGCCGCTGCTAATTGAGTTAAGATGTCTGCTGACAGTGTTATTACATTAGAGCAAAGTAATGCTCGAGGTAGAGAGTGGAAGCAGCTCTGCTGGTGATTAGTACCAGTCCCTTCTCTCTTTTCCTACTACTGTATGTCCTCTGTCTGTAGTTGGTATTTATAGACAGCGAACATTTTACATATATACATAAATTGGTACAAGGTTTAGGATCAGAGCGTCAGAGTCAAATAGTCAGAAGATTTTATAAAAGTTAGAACTAAGGACAGTCTGAATATAAACTTATGAAAAACAGAACTGAAAAAAACATCTAACAATTTGACACAAGGATAGACTTTCAAAAAACTAAGTAAAGACAAACTTTTTTAAATCCTACCATTCTTGCTCAGGTTTGTTATATTTTAGAACACATTCTTTGAACAGACCGTTTGTTATTTTAACCATTTTAGACCATATGTGTCTGATATATAAACATTCATCTAATAATTTGGCAGCATGTTGTCAGATTGAGCGGAGTGGGGAGCATCTGGGTGTTTGGTGTTTTGTCCTCTCTAAGGAGCATTCAAGGCAGCTGCCTGGAAAGCACTGTTGACACACACTTGACCCCCAAACTGTTCCATCTCAGTTGACTGCTGCGGCAGACCCTGCAACATAACCCCCTTCTGTACAACTGCATGTGTGTGTGTTAGAAGAGAGGGGATAGCGAAAAATGTAATTTCGATTACCTTGTGTGACTTACCTTGCATGTGTTAATTGACTAAAGAAAGACTTACTTAAATATGTACATGTGCATTTTTTCTAACTTGCTATGGTTGAATTTTGACTTTATTTTTCTATCATATTTTCATGTTTCTTGATCTTCTGCAAGGATCTAATGGTGACTTGTACACTTGCATGTTTCCAAGCCTACTGTCACTGTGATTTTAAGCTTCTCACGTCCACAGATAGATAGAAACATACTGTTGCTGCACAGTAGATCACAACACAATCTTTGGGGGAAGCTGTCCCTCTTTCAAAGCCCTGATAAAAGATACAAGGGGTCAACTAGTTAGCTGTTGTCTGAACTGTTGGTACATTAGTCACAAACATTACCAAGAATGTTGTATCAAGTCTTAACAACATGTCACTTATGCCAAAGAGGTGGGGACCCTCACCAACACAACCCCCTTAGAGATGAGACCATCTGTAACATTAACCCACTCTGAGGTGTTTCCATTGTTTTGCCTAACAAGTGTATTTCATGGCGATGAGATCTGTTCAATTTTCCTTTACTAAAGTTTTCCTATGATGCAGCTGATGACACGAGGAGCGGAAGCTGGTGAACGAGGTGTTCAGGGTCTCAGGAAGGAACACGGAGGCCTTAGACTTCCCAGCGCCAGAGAGGGTTTAGGGAATTGGGGAGGGGGGACCAGGGGGGGGGGGGGTTGAATGCTAACTGCCAGTATCTATTTCCTTGAAAGCTATGATACACAGACAATACTCTGAGGAGAAGTTGATGGGCAATTACCCATAATGACTTGTTGTCCTGCTCTCCACTGAAGAGCGGAACTCTCGCTGCTTCTTAACTATACTGTGGTGAAGAGACGCCTATGCTCTGCAGTGGTTGCTGCTTTCCAAAATGCATTAACACAAATGCAGTGGTGACGTTTGAGGTCTTTGTACAGGGTCACAAAGAGCCAGACACAACTCTCTTATCAATATGTGCAGCCTGGATGGATCCTTGAATAGCTGAAGTCAAGGGAAACACACTGGAGAAGATAAAGTTATTGTTCAGGATTCACAACATTCAGGAAATCTCACAGGCACCAAGGCCACAACAGATATTGACTGCCCTTGTTTTTCTACTTTTGAATACTTCAGTTTATAAGCTTAAAGAAGATGTATGTATTTATATTTACACACACTGTATTTCTATGGTCTGACAAGCAGCCGTTTGTCCACAGCCTGGTTGAGTTGCTATCTATGTTCCTGGGAAATATGGAGTGCCAGGCCAGCAGATAAGTGAGAGTGAAGTAAGACTAAGTTTGACTGTGCGACATGAGCAAATATTGACCTATTGCTGTGAACAGACGTCTTTGTTGCCACACATGCTTCCAGTGGAGATAAACTGCTGTCATTGAGATGCTGAAACCAACAAAGGTCAGAACCACCATCTTGGAGCAAGGCCAACACATTTCATTAGTTGTTGAATAAAAAATGGTCTTGTCTATGATAAAATGTATGTGACTTTAGTAATTAACTGTAATGGTGTGAATAGTAAATTAGATCAATCCAACAAACCACAGTTGAATGGGATCCAGATAAACTTGGCTCTTTAACCTGACTTCAGATAGACACAACTGACTTCAGATGAGTTTTTCCTCCAATTCATCCCTGTGTGTTTCTGCTTTAAAGCGATCCAAACTAAAGCCAAACGCCAACACGGATCTAACCTCCAAACATTCTCTTACCTCAGTGACAAAGTTGCTCTGGAGCCCCGCTGCATGGGTGTACTCCCAACCTGTAGTGCAGGACACCCTCTCCCTGGGCATATTTTCGGAGAAGTCTGACGTATTTTGTGGGTACTTGAAGAGTTCACAGTGGCTGAGACCGGTGCCGTTTTCCCAGGGGATGGCGAGTTTGAGGTATCCCTGTGTGGTGAAGTTGCTTAGGAGGAAGGTGGAGGGCAGGAGCCGCGGGTCGGGTTTACAGTGGTAAGAGTCCGGGATGAGGGTGTAGAAAACGTCGCTGAATAAGTTGAACATGACCGCAAAGTTTGGGAACCAGCTGAACACGACCACGATTCGGTTGTAGCGTCCATAGCCGCCGGTATGCGGGAAGATCTTCGTCTCATAATCCATTTGACGACGAGTGTTCGCGGTGACCGATGGTTCTGTTGCCATTGCGCAGTGAGTGCGCACACACCACTGCTGCCGCTCGCCGCAGGAGCAGGTAAAGCGTGCGAGGAAGAGGAAAAGCAGGAGGGCAGAGGCTTCTGTGGATCAGATTGCACGGGGTTCCTCCCATGAGACAGCTGTTGCTGCTGCTGCTTCAATGACTCATTTCTGTATCACATTGGAGTCACCTGAAAACAACTGAAGTTACAACTGTAATTTTTAATCCTAGTTTTTGATCTGTGCCTCCAAGTGACAAGATTATAGAATCGATGCAGGTAACAGGGCATAGTAAAACTTATTCTACTTTATATTCGCTTTTCATTGATAAAAATATTAACTTTTGACACCAGAAATGAGAAAACTTTCAACTGCTTAAAATGAAATTCTATAATTATTGTTGGATAGTAAGGATTAAAAGGATATATCCTATTCCACTTTAGACAGAAAAAAAAACAATATTGAAAATCAAATATCCTGTATTTTTTAAGCTCCAAAAAAAGTGAATCCTACATTTCCCATAATGCAATTAAACAGCTTCTTGTATCAGATTCCCCCTTCCCTTTAATGGCCTCTATTCAATTTTAAGACCCCACACCTACAGTTTAAAATGCATACATTATTTTAAAATATTTGTTTGCATCCAAACATGACAGTTTTCACAGGCTTAGTTCTGTGTACACACAACCCCACACATTTGTTTGTATGTGTGTGTGTGTACACTAGGACAATATATTATATACTATATGGAAATGTGTGTTAAAAATTCTTATATAGGGGAGAACGGGGTAATTTGTCACATGGGTTGGATGTCACATTCGTTATATCTCACCACCAGAGCGCGCTAGCTCTGAAATGTTGATATAAAAAAGGTCCAGAATTGGGATCAGAGGTCACATACATAGACTTCCTTGGAGGAAGACAGCTGCATTTCAGGTGAGAGGATGGTTGCGTTCCGAATCGCATACTTTCTACTATATAGTATGTAGAAAAAAGATTTAGGATGTCCCGATTCTTGTGGCCAGATTTAGGATGGTTAGAATACCCGGATGGTCTACTTCATGCGGCCAAGATTGTTAGTGTTGAAAACTGCATCCTATTTGGGCGATTCTGACCCACAATCCAGTGCGCACGTGAAGTGACGTAACATCGACGAAGCCTATAGGTCCATGTTATGAAAACAAACGGGGATGCGACGGATATAAAAGCAAGAGGCAAGATCAAGGCGCAATGTTATGATGAAATAAGAGAGAAAAGTATGTCCCAATAGTATGTCTACTGCATCCTAACTAGATTCTTTTTATCGTCGGATGTAGTATGTAGAATAGAAAAAAGAAAGAGTATGCGATTCGGAACGCAACCGATGTTTTGTGTTTTTCATGTCAAATTCAAAATATTTTGCTTCTCAGTATTTTTCTTCTAGGCTTTTACACAATGGGTTTATAACAAAACACTTGTTACCCTCAGAAAGTGTGAAGGGTAAGCTATAGTTTAGATTGTTGTTAGCAAGCTAATTAGTTGTCAGATGGTTGTTGGCCTTGATGCTAGCAAGAAATTCAGGTTGGGGTTGGTCGTCAAATTTTTTGGGGGGTTGGTTGTCACATGTTATCTCAAGGCTGCAGCCAGAAAAGGAACCCAATAACGAAAGAAATTGTCAAGCTGTATCCTCACTGACACCCCAGAGAAGGAAAGAATAGAGCAGGAAAAGGCAGCTAGCAAGCAAAAGAAAAAAGGGCAACAAAATCAAAACAACCCAGTGCATCCCAAACTAGACCAGCTGCCAAGGCTACAGTAAGTTATGTAGGCCTATTTGTCAACTTGACAATGCAATTAAACTTTCAAATTTGGTTCTGCCTCATTGCCTTCTTTTTAAGATTTTTCCCATTAAGATAACATTGTGACAAACAACCCCATAGTGTGTGACAACCGACCCCTTGATGGGGTTGGTTGTCACAATGTGTCAGAGTGTCTTTGATGGTAAATTACTTCTTCATTACAATAAGTTGGAAAAAAAGAGAGACACACATTTCAAGCCAACACCTTAAGCTTCAATTTAATGTAGGAATGGCTATTGACAGATGTTTTGGTGATGAGCAATTCTCACTAGAGTAAAAAGTGTGCCTACTTACCCCGTTCTCCCCTACATTCTTTTTGTTTATTACTTTTTAAACCTATTTTATCGTTGCAAATGTAATTAAATTTTTTCCTGATTTTACCCTTGAATGTTGCTGAAGTGTTTTATTAAATTTTTTATTTGTATAACTTTGATGTAAAGGACATACAGCTTAGTTTGAATAAATGTTGACGGACTGGTTTTTTATGTGAAAATCTGGGCTGTTCCTCATGACATGTCAGTCATTGTTGAAGATAATAATGACATGAACAGTGATCTGATTTTGGCCAGACACTTTCACATGTACCAATTCTGGCAGCATGTCAGAGACGGTCAGACATTCAGATTGTGAAAAATATTTTGCTTGTACTAAATGTTTCTAAACCAAATGCGGTGGCCTCATCCTGCGATGAACAGAAACATGTCTCATGAATACCCAAGTCCACCACTATAATTGGTGCTTAAATTGAGATACAAAGTGATTTTTATATGATTATGCATTATTTTAAATTATATTTCTGTTATATTTGCTTTATGATGCAGTTGAATACAGTTCTTCAACCTTTACTTCATGACACAGACAATGCCAACACAAAATCAAGAACCGAAGGACTGCTGGTAATATTTCAAAATTTTATTAACGAACATAATCTCTGAGGAACAACAGCAGTTCTCGCGCTCTCTGTACATGCAACTGTAGAAAATAACAATTTTGAATTTTTATGTTTCAGTTTAGTCTTTTTTTCCCATCCATCCTCATTTTCAGTTTCTCGCGTTTTTATTTTTTTATGTCTTTTTTTCTTTATTTTTTTGCAGGAAATCAACAACAGCTAGAGGTGAAAGTACTGGATTTCTGTTACAGCACTGATGAAAGCATCAACAACCCCCTCAAATACCCCCCCCCCCCTCTTAGCTGCTCCAACAATATGTACACAAATAAACTACATTGTACAAATAAAAAAATGTTACATTGTTACATCATAATCACCTGCAGCAAGCGCACGCAGCTCTTTGCTGTTAGAACCCAACATTCTATGCAATTTTTTCAGACTAGTACAAAGAGGAGGGTGCAAAATGTCCTGGGAGGTTTTATTTACAGAGCTATGTACAGTATGTCTCTTTCACGCATCAACAAGAAGGAAAATTTACACAGCGGAGACCAACTTCAACTCAAACATACCACAGGTGTCAGAAAAAAATATATAATAAATAGGTTATTTCTCACCATTTAAAGAGTAGTTCTCCATGCTTTTTATTAGTCATTTGCCACTCTAAAAAAAGGAACAAAGATGTAGCTACAGTCTGGGTTTTAATTAAAAAACAAACTAAAACTAGAAAAAAAGGCTTGAAATCGTGATTCTAAAGAATGAAAAAATAGCAGTTATGTATCTTTATGTCCAGTACGAAACAAAGAACAACAAATAACAAATCTGAAATAAACATTATGAGTGAATGTGAGGAGAGTAGAGGTAATATGTTGCTGACTGTCGGGCTAGCAGCCGTATCACCACGGCCAAGTGCTCTACTGTGCATCTGCAGACTGATGTGTGTCAGTGTCTGTATTAAATTTGTATCCGAAAATCACTCTTTAGTTAGTCAATATTCACACTGGAGAATCAAAGTGGATGGATGTGTTAAGTCTATTGCTTGGAGCGGCATTGTACCGCAGACTGGTGGAGAATTTGCCCGTTAGTTGTGTCGACCATCACCATTTCAAGCCTTTGTGGTTAAAAAACGACTGATTACAGAAGTAACAACAAAGGCAGGGGGGGCTTAAACAGTAAAAGAAAAGAAAAAGGGTGGGGATGGGGGGACACATGAAACGGAAACACATTTGATGTCTTGTAAACAATAGTGAGAGGGTGTGGTCGGTATGGGCATAGTAACGGTATACATTCTGCTTGATAAGCAACGTGATTGACATGCCACGGGTGTTTATGCTTCACACAGGAACCAAAACCCCTAAGATAAAACACAACAACATTCAAAAACTACATACACTGAGCTAAAAAAAAAAAGAAAAAAACCCACACACAAACACAAAGATCCTGTGAACAAAAAACACCTTTAAAACCATCTTCCCTAAAACGGTGTAAGAAACCCAAAACTAAAGAAAAAACTAAAACTAGACAAACAGGGGTTTAAGATAACCTAATGTGTATCCAAATGTGCATGTATACCAACCAGGATGTGTGTATCTCTCAAAAATATCCAGGACTATACATCTAGCCACCTTGTCTGCACAGTGTAATAGCAACAACCATTGCACCTGACTAGACATACCATACACAGCTATGCTGACTGACAGTGTGTAAATAACTTAAACGTTTCAGAGAATATTGCCATCAGGATACATGAGCAGCTCTCACACACAGACAGACAGGCAGCCTGTGTGGTAGGTCAGGGAAGCTTTTCAAACCCTAGACCCTTTTAAAAAGTAGATAATTGATATAAGTTATCACAAATCTAAATTTTAAGGGGAATTTAAAATTGAGGACAATTAAAATAAGCTTAAAAAATGCTATTCCCCCTCCCCGACTACGTGTGTTAAATGCCGGTCCGCTTTTTGGTTCATTTTCAGAAGATTTAAGTCTTGTAACCATCTACTTGGGCCTTAACCAAGAACGTAGTCATGGCAAATGCCGCCAGACAACAGAGTAAAATGAGGAAGTAACCTAACATTTAAGATCCCTGACAACACCAGTCAAACCCCTTGAAGATTAAACATTAAAAAAAAGAGCATGTGACTTGTTTTTTGCCTATTATGATTTCACCAATGACCAAACCAATCTAGGTGTTGTACTGGAAGCCTATAAAGGGAATTGCGCTCTCTGTAGGCTGTACTACAATTTCCATATATTTAATCAAAGGCCATAGGTCTCATGCAAAGCCGATTAGGGTTCTGTAGTATTCTGACACTCTGGCACCATCCAGTGAGTAAAGTTGGAACAGCACCTTTAAATAAAGTTGATATCCAAAATAAAACAAGGGGCAGACAGACTGACAACAACAATGTTAACAGTGCGTTTGAATAAAAACGCTCAGTGGCTGTTACAACTGTTTGGTCTATTCACTGTAAAAAGCAGACAAGCTGGGAGAACAGAACATGTGCTAAAAGACCAGTGTCCTGTTGGTTTTAGACAATGATGTTTTGTGATGATTAGAAAGGATCAGTCCAATTTAAAAAAAAAATTAAAGAAAAAGGAAACACGGAAAAATAATTCTAAACCATTCTACATTAACATGATGGTTTTGCTCGTGAATGACATCTCTTTTTAACTTTCATCCCACCCATATATATCTATGTGACTTTGCCCAACAATGAGTACATTTTTTTTTCACTGAAAAAGGCATTTTCTTGGTTCGAATTTTTTCAGATATAATTGTGTAGTAAAGCAATGAATAATAATCTGTCTTTTCTTTTAATAAATCCTTAACAACTATTCTGCTACATCTGAGGGACTATATAGTGGTAGGCCTGTGGGAGGCCGCTATAATCCAGAAGGGTTTTCTGTCAGCTATTTGTGAGTTGTGGTGATCCACGTCCAGTTGCCTTTCTTAAGCCTGGACTGAACCTAGAAATGGGATCATACAACTGTGCACTGGAGTCTTTCCAATACTGACAGAATCGTGTACACATTTTGGCCCATGGTTATGAGGGCGGGGGGGAAAGTGCTGCCCAAAAGTGAACTGTACATAAAAAGATAATTTTTATTTCTTTTGTTTTTTCTTTACACTTAACTGAGTGATATTACAGTACATAGGTTATTTACAACTGTGCAGTAATGTGTGGCAAAATAAATTATCTAGAAGGCAGCAAGAATACATTGGTTAACGAATATAAAAACTGTACATCATTTACGGAATACAACTTTTTTTCATTTTTCTTGTGTTTTTTTTCCATTAAACTAATATTGGCTCTGTAGTGTTTCAAGTCACTTTCTCAGAAACAATGAAATGCCCAAGTAAAGAAATAGACAAAAACAATATTTCTCTCCTGCCAAACCACAATTTCTCAATAGTCTCTTTGAATCTCAACATTCGTTATTTTTGTTTCTTCTGGTTCTCCTGTGGTGTTTTTGCAGTCCATGGCGGTCTGATGTGTTTGTGTTTGGAGCAAGCTGGGTGGCTGAGGAACACTCCGGTCTGTCCTCAGAGATCCATGCCTGTCCTCTTCTGTTTAGGCAGGCTTTGAGAGGCTGCAGGGTCAGTCTCTTTCTCTCAGACACTAAGCCTTGACCTGCGCACACAACTATCACTAACCCTTTGCTGTATTCCAACCTGCTGCAGGCTCTGTTGCACTACTGTTTAGCGAGGCCTGGTGCAGTGTGAACAGAGAGGGCGTGTACGGTCTTATAGCCCCAAAACCATCAGCGGATGGTTCTAGCCTCCTGCTCTGTCCATCCCAGTTGTCATGCAGTAGATACACATTGACATGATGCACCACGGCTTTGTTGACTTCTTCTGGGTCAGCACTGGACTGTAGTTCTCCTGGCCCACCAGGAGCTCTGGGACTACAGGGGAGGCTTCTCCTCAGGTCTCCCTCAGGACAGGCACCATGCCGTTGGGAGAGCTCTTCTCCGACACCTCCTCCCAGTGTTGGTGGTGTGTCTATTGAAGCAGGGACCAAAAAACAAACTCAGAAAATATATCTCTGTCCCCGTCTCACCGTAACTGAGCACGGAGGAGTTGTGTCCCGATGTCAGAGCCTCAAAGCAAAAACTGTTTCTGCTTCTCACACTCTGATCAAACAAAAGTGTAAAAACTTTAGGGATGAAAGTGCAAGTTGTGTTTTTTTTCTTTTTCCCCAGTAAAAACATGTTTCCTTCTTCACGGAAGGGAATCGAAAGCAGGTTTTCCCATCTTTACTATTTTTCTATAGAATATAATTTCTTCCTGTCAAAAGCCTTCTTTCAAACTTGCTAGCCCTTTCCATTCGTTCTGTTCAACGAAGTCTCTTTGAGAAGAAGTGATTCAGACGATGTTTGCTCTTTATCTGTGAGCACAGATGTGTCATGCAGGCAGCAGGACAAAGTCGTCATTGACATCGACCATTGGCACGTAGAAGGACGGCACTTCGTTGACACAGAGGGACTTGTGCACTGCTGGGTCCAGCTCCTGGACCTTCAACTGCCACTCCATCCTTTGCACTGCATTGAGGGCTGCTGCCTCGTGCTGTTGCCGCATCAACAAACATGTCTGGGGGAAGAGACACCAATCATAAATCCACTTTGTATATACATACAAGATTATTGTATCAATGTCAAAAACTGAAGACATAACAGCACATGCAGAATGCCGATATTTACCTTCATGCGGTCATATTTGTCATCCACATCCTGGATCCAGGAAATAAACTGACGTGCGTTGAAGCGATCTCTCACAGATTTGTTCTCATCACCCTGAGGAACATACACCAAGTGACATGTGAGATAAGGTAAGGAATTACTAATAGTTGGCTGCCTTTAATAATACAATTAGTTGTAATTGACGTGACACTTGTGCATATTTTTACCTTTCCTATTTGGCTCTCTGATGGCATATTGTATACTTCAGAGTCCAACAGCATGGTGCAGGCGCTGAATGGCACAGCCTGATTGGCTATCGTCCTGGCTGCTCTGCAGTGAACCCTTAAAACCTCCTGCTCACATGAAACAATCAGTTTCTCCTGTGAACAGTGAGCAAAGGAAAGAAAACAAACGTTAGATATGAAGATGGATAACAGGCTGATGAGCCTGGTTGGTCGGTTTAAAAAAAATGGGTCCAATGTTTCACAGAAATGGTCTTCACTTAAGAAGGGGAGAGAGATTAAATATATACATATGCAGTTCAATATGACACAAGGAGTAGGGGGCATGCAGACTGCATGTGCATTTCTATTAAACATAGGCTTTGATCTTTAATCAAAGAAGGGGTAATATCGTTCAGTGCACATGTGTGCAGCTTAAATATGACAGCAGGGAAAGAAAGTGAGCAATAAGTTCCTTAAGAGAATGATCCTAGATCAAAGTAAGGTAGTTCCTTAAGAGAATGATCCTAGAAAATGATTCAGATATTATGTTCCTTACCCGTTCTATGCTGTGTTGTAACCTGAGCTTCCCTCTTATTGCCTCCTGTTGTCTGAAGAGCTCCTTCAGAGGTTCCGACAGTGATGGAGGTGGAGCGATCTGATGAGCAAATGCAACATTTTATTTGTCATATCATATTGGCCATGCAAACATCAACTAAGTAAAACAGTTTTTAACCTACTAATTACTTTATATAATTAGGGAAAATGATGAAGACACCATAACTTACAACAGGTACGTGAAGCTTGCTAAGGGGCTTGCCATCCAGAAGGTAGGAGCCAGTGTAGGTCACGTATTCAGCGTAACACTGAGGGGCCTGAGGGGTGATGTAGCACAGAATCTTCCTCTTTTCCTCAATCTTCTTCCTGATCTGCAGGTACTCAAAGTAAGGATTGGATCGGTCACTGTGGTAGGGCTCAATATCATCAAGTTTAATGGCATTGACTACTACAGCCAAAGTCTGTTGAATCATTTCCCTTGTCTGCTGCATGGCTGTGTTAACCAGCTGGACCTGGACCTGCTGCCCTGCAGAGCGTGGAAATCTCCTCTTCCGTGGGTGCTGGGTCTGAGATTCCTCCTCATCTATGTGGAGGGGGCGACCTTTTGTCGTCTTACTGATGACCACTGAAGCAGATGTTGTTACAGAGGCAGTAACAGACAATGCCGAAGTTAAATTAGATGCAGTGGAGGTGACACTGATAACTGTTTCTTTGTCTTTCTTTGGAGCTGAGAGGGAAGAGACAGTGGTTGGTGTTGGGGTTCTAGCAGGAATCGGAGTGATGCTCACTGCGGGACTGGTCGTTACAGGGGTTGCAGCTGCAGTCGAGGTTATTATGCTGGAGGTAGGAGGGACTAGAGTAGCGGCAGCAGGATTGTTCTTGGCGCGATTGCGGGTCATCCTTTGAGGGATTTCATCCACCTTCTTGGGGACATCTACAATGGCGGGCACAGGGGTCGAGATCACTGGTGTTACCTTGGATGTGGTCTCTTGAGTGTCTTGTAGTTCTGCTGGGCTGGGGAGGGTTACTGCCACTGGAAGCTCAGGGAGAGCACTGCATGACATTGATTCTGCTTCAGGCTCAGACATCTCCTCCTGTCTCATCTCCTGCGTCACAGCAGACACTGAATCCATGGGTAAATGCAACGACTCGCTGAGGGGGTGGATCTGTATGTTATGTTGCGGATTGGCATCTGAATTCACAGGTGAATACAACATATTGGGATCTGACTCATCAGGTCCTCTACAAGGTCCTTTTCTTTCCAACACAGAGCCCTGTTGTTGTATAAGAGAAAGAGAGGTGTTGACTGGCACACTCTGAGGCTCAGGGTCCAACTCTTGTTGGAAGTTCACATGTGGGGACGGTTCAACAAAGTCTTGAACGGTAGGTTCCCCAAACCTAGGTCTCCAGCAGGACATGGATTCTTTGCCGGGCTTGGTGAGTCCAGTTCCATTATGTCTGGGTCTCCTCTTTCCATATTGGTATGTCTAATGTGGCTCGGCACAGTCTTATTGTGGTCAACCAGTTCTGGGTCTCGACATTCAGCTTCCTCTGACTTGTCTGGTAGTGGTAGGTCGGGCAAAGAGAACGGTCCCAGGTCATCCAGTTCATCTGCCTCAGCCGAGAATGGGTCTGCCCAGGGCACCACTGGCTCAGGGTGCACAGCTGGAGCCATGTGGTCATCCGCACTGAAGCTGTGTGTGGTCTGTCTGCTGTCTGGTTCCACACAGGGCAACTCAGGTTCCATCTGTTGACTGTCCTCTATGTTCGGCTTGTTACAGTCCTGGAAGAAAGACTCCAGTCTATTGGAGGATGATGAGGTGTTTAAATAGTTGGGTTCCCCATCAATAGCCGGGTCAGACCTCTCTGGAGACGGAATGTCGGCCACAGCCTCTTTCTGCTCATCAAAGTCCTGTGGCTCCTCTTTGTGCCATCTATTCCATGTAGAATAGGGGGGAGTGACAGCCAGGTGCGCAGTCAAGTGTTGAATGTCATTGTCTGAATGGGAGTAAGGGCTGGTTATTTTGGAGACAGCAGCCTCTATCTCCCCATAGGTCCTCTGGGGAGATTTGAGGTCCATATCAGGGTTCCAACCCATGCTGTGATCAAAACAGTTCTCTCCGTGGCTGGGTGCAGAGTGTATGGGGAGAGCTGGTGGACCTCTGGATCCTGCTGGTCTGGAGACTCTGCAGGCCAGCTTTTCCTCAGAGGGTCCTCAACTTGAGGGGAGAAGGAACATGGTTCCCTTATTTGTTGTGGCTCCTCCACTGCACAGTCGTCTCGATCAGCTCTCTCATCCACTTTGAGTATTTCCTCATCGTCTTCTTCCTCTTCCTCTTCTTCTTCTTCTTCATCCTCTTCTTCTTCTTCTTCTTCATCCTCTTCCTGTTCTTCTGTGACAGAGGGAAGATCTGACAGGACCAGATTAGGCTCACTGTGGTGTGGTTCAGAGCTATCATCAATGTCCAGGGGTGGCAAAGCAGCAGGAGCAGGGGTTGGTGGTGCAGCGAATGTCAAAGCAGGGCTCCTGCGGGTCTGGCCTGTGAACTGGTGTTGAAGGTTTGGGCAAGAAAGGATTGAATACATTTTCGGGAAGGTGTTCATTAACCTCTGTGCCAGCAAGAGTTGGTTCTGCCACATCTAACACATGACGGGTGGGCTCCTGCCGAGGGGACAACATTTTAATTGGTGAGAAATACGGTGATGACAGGCACTGTGATCTATCCACAGTTGCTGATTTGTCCTCTAGCATTTGGGAGGAAGATGATGGATCAAATTCATCAGAGGGATCACTCTGCTGTCGAAGGAACTTGTCAGCCTCAGCCTTGAACTCCTCCTCCAGAGGCCTGCAGACATCTGAGGATGCAGAACGGCTGACAAGTGGCAGCTGGAGGTTCTTGGCAGGGGTAGGACAGGTGCCCTCCTGAAAACTCTGAGAGTACCTGCTGGGTGGACAACAGAAAGGCCAGAAATTAGAAAGTATGTCACATTCAACAGAGTTTAAAACACAAAAAATAATCAAAACAATAGCCCTGAAGAGGAGATTAATGTTAAAATACCTTTCAAAGAAGGATGGAGAGCAGGCATTCATTGACATAGTCATTGCTGATGAGTTTTGGCAGTCCGGCCCGTCCAACATTATGTCAGGGTAATCCTCTGCACTACAAGATGGTGTACGTGGAGTCTGCATTACTTCCTCAAAGCTTGGGCAGGAGATGACAGATGTTGGTGTTGGGACACCAGTTGGCCTGTTTTGATCCGGCCTGGGTGAAGCTGGAAGGTTCTCATTAATTTGATGGCCAGGTAGCCACTCCTTTAAAGTTTGACTGTCAGTAGGCTGGAACTTCCTGCTGGGGGACATCATTTGGACTGGGAGACCAACATCCTTCAACTTCTTCTCTTTGATACCAGACTCTAGACTGTTGGATTTCTTTGATGACAGCTCACTGCGGTTTTTCCGTACTTCCTCTGTTGATTTGGTTTTATCCTTGAGTTTGGGGTCCCCTGACTTGGGTCTCAGTTTGTCCATCTGCTTCATCCTTTCTTTATGTCTCTTGTGGCGCTCTTCAATCTCCTGGTCTTTGAGACTCAACATCTGGCCAAAACTTGTCATCTGATAATCCCCATCCACCAACAGTTTTTCACGAGGACGATTATCTTTCCGGACTGTGTCTTTAGACTGACTGAGCTTTTCGTTTTCATCTTTAGCCTTAGATTTACTGTGGTCCATTCTGTTGTCTTTGTCCAACACATCTCGATTTCGTTCTTTTTTAATATCAAATTTAGGACTTTCTTCCTTTGACCTATCTTTCAGAACGGTGACCTGTGGGCTTTCTTTCAACCCCGACTTTACATCCTCTTTGGAGTGTTTAAATGACCCAAAACCATCAATATACTTATTCTTCTCCTCCTTAATTTTTTCCTTATGTTTCTCCTTTTTCTTTTTGTCCTTTATCCTTTCACTGATGACACCAGTAGATTTGTCCTTTTTTGACATCTCTTTTTCAAATTCCAATGTTTTATCAAAGTCGTCTTCACCATCTCCCTTACCGCCATATGGAAATGTGTAAGGGTCTGCCTCCAGAGGCATGGGCTCTTTTTCTAAAGGTAGGCTCTCTCTGCGGCTGTAAGAATCTCTGATGTCCTCTGTCTTGTCACGTTTGTCTCCTTTGTCCTTCTTGACCTTTTCCTTCTCCTTGTCATGGCTTTTCTTGGACGAAGATGAAGATGAATGTCGATGCCTCTCTTTCTCTCTGAATTTGTCCTGGGGTGTAGATATGGACAGGGAGTCTCTCCTGTCCTCAGACACGTCAGACAGGCTGATAGCGTCGTAGAAGGTAGGCTCATGTCCTCGGTCAGGGAAACTATCTGAAGATATTTCACTGTGCTTGTCATTGGAGTCATCCTTGTAGTCATTCATAGCTTCCTCCTCCAATTTTTCTAAGAGGGACTTTTCATTTTCACCACTGCCTTTTGAGGGTTTACGCTCCTTAGAATGGTCCAGCTTATCTTTATATTTGCTCTTTGTCTTTTCCTCACTGGTGTCCCTTTTGTCCAACAACTTCTGCTTATTTTTCTTGTCTTGGTTGGAGTCCACTGACATTCTGTCTTTTCTTTCCTTATGTTTTGCATCAACACAATCTTTCTTGTCTTTGTTGTGTTTCTCCAAGGAACCTTTCCTTTCTTTACCTGTGTCAAAAGCTGACTTTTCTTTCTTCTTTTCTTTGTCTTTTGCCTTGTCCATGTTATGTTTAACATCGGCAGAGCATTTTCTAATTTTTTCTGAAGGGAAGTGATCCAGCTCATCCTGATCGGGTGTTGAGTCTTTTCTGATGGAGTCAGATACGACGAGTGCCACGCCACCGTTGTAGCTGTCCTCATCATCATCACTTTCATCAGTGAATATGTCAGCTATCTTGTACCAAGTTTTTTCCCGGATTTTCTCAGTTTTTCTTTCCTCCTTCTTTACCTCCAAGAAATCCTTCTCCCTATCAGCATGTTTGTCTTGAGAGTTCTTTTCTTTCTTGTCCTTGGTCTGTTCTGAAGACATCTTTCGATCTTTGTCTTTGCCATGAGACTCTTTGTGTTTGTCTTTGGCTCCATCCTTCTTGTCTTTGGTGGCCCGTTCTACATCCTTTTCCTTGACAGTTTTTTCTATGGAGCTTTTCTCACTTTATCCTTCTCTGGATCAGCTGTCTTGTCTTTTATTTTGTCTTTGTGCTTGTCGGCCTTCGTCTTTTCTCGCTTTTCAATTACTTCACTCTTTTTTTCTTTCTCCTTTCCAGAGTGGTTTCTTTCTCTGACATCACATGATTTACCAACAGCTTCAATGTCTTTGAAGAAGGTATCATTGCCATATGCATCTCTTATAGATTCCTGCTTGATTTTTATCTCCTTTCTTTCCTTCATGAAATCCAATGAGTCTTTACGGTCGCGACTGTTCTCCAGAGAATCCTTGTCCTTTTTGTCTTTGACGGTTTCTGTGGACTCCTTGCGCTTCTTTTCTTTTTCAACTGAGTGACTGGAGTTTGATTTTTGTTTTTCTGACCAGTCTTTTTTCTTTTCAACTGTCTTTTCTGAAGAGTCTTTGTCTTTCTTCTTAGAAGTTGCTTCTTTCTCTGATCTTTTCTCAGTGTGATCAGATTTCTTGTCCTTTACTTTGTTTTCCTTTCTCCTCGTCTCTTCCTTAACAGTCTCAACAATTAGTTTAACAGCATTGTTGGATTTGTATTCCTTATACTCTTTGACAGGAGCGTCCCAGCTGTCATCTGCAGAGAGGGAGGAGTCAGAGGACATCTCTGAGCCCCATCTGTCATGATGGTCATCTGAGGCACTGAGCTTTGTGTCCTCCAAGTTGAGGAAATGGTTGTTGACGTCATAGCCTTCATACTCAGACTCTTCCTTTGGAGCTTTGTCTTTCTTACATTTCTCCTTCTCCTCCTTGGTGTTTTTCTCCTTGTCCACCTTAAGATGCTTTTCCTCTTTCTGCTCGCTCTTCCTGTCTGCTTTTGAGGAAGACTTCTCCTTGGACTTTTTCTTTTTCTCCTCTTTGTGAACCTTTTGTTTTTCCTCCTTCGGCCTCTCCTTATCCTTGACATTTCTATCCTTGTCAGATTTTACAGGTTTCTCCCGCTCCTCCTTATTTGTCTTGTCCTTGGTGAAGTCCTTCATTTTCTTATTTTTCTCCTCTTTAGCTGTTCTTTGCAGATCTTTTCCAGATGACCAATCCTTATCCTCAGACTTGCATTTTGAAAACCTATCCTCCTTTTTTGAATGGTCTTTATCGTGTTTGGATATCTTGACCTTGCTCTCAGCTGGTGATTCTGACTCAACAATTAGGGACTTCTGCCTTGAATCATCAAAATCAAAAGAATAGCTCTTGACAAATTTCTCATTCATGTCTTGGTTTAGCACTAGACTAGGAGCTTTGTCCTTTTCCTTATTCTTGTGCTTGTGCTTCACTTTATGCTTTTTCAGCACTTTGCCATCTACATCTGTTTTGGAGACCGCACTCTCTGCATTGGAGTTTTTGTAGTGCTCAGAATTCTTCTTGTCTACTGTGTTACTGTGCACATTGTTATTTCTCTTTTTGTTCTCCTGCGCTTTCCTCTTCACTTGTTTTATTGACTCAACACTGGAGTCAGCAGAGGAGTAGTCAGACTCACTGGTTAGTCTTGTTCTGACTGAATCTGAGAGGGAACTGACGTCTGACCATGTAGGAGATGACACAGTCTTCCAGCCATCTGTCCTCCACTGCTTTGGATGCTGTTCTGCTAATGATGGTGCTGGTTTCTGAGAATTCAAGTTCCCATGGGAGGAGGAAGAGGATGCATTAAAGCCAGGTGATTCTTTTAGGCTTGTTGCAGACAAGTCCTTTATACTATTTGAGCCCTTGTCATCCTCACTCTCCATATCGCCACAATCAGAGTCAGATGTACAGAATTTGTCATTGACTTTACCAAACTTGACTTCTTTACTAACATTATTTTTACTCTCCTTCTTCCGCTTCTTTTTGACTTTATTCTTGTCTTTCTGTTGTTTTGAGCTCATGCTTCCAGAGTCTCTAGTCTTGGTATTTGTTTGCTGGGTTTGTTGACGTGACGTAGGCGCTGGCGTGAAACACAAAGTCCTATCATCCTCGTCTGAACTGTTACTGTCAGAGATGATTCGCCTGACAGTTTTCTTTGGTGTGAGCGAGTTGCTTTTGGAATAGGTTTTGACCTCCGTCTTGGGTACGGAGACTAAGCTGTTGGCCTTGCCGGTCGGTTCCTTACGAAATTCTTTTTTCAAGAGGTGTTTATCGTCCACAGGTGGAACACGTTCCTCCTCATCGTCCTCATCAAATTCGTATTCATCTTTGACCGGTGTGACAGCAGCAGATTTCGAAGGGTCTGCAGTTTTCCCTTTCGACTTCACACCCTTCTCAAACTCTGAGTCTGTGTTATTGCCTTCTACAGAGCTGGATGGGGCAAATGAGGGGGCATCTTCCTCCTCTGATGATTCTGTGAAGGAAAACAGGCACAATGAATAAACATTGTCATTTAACAATTACAGTCCAGTCCATCTACACTAACAACGTGTAAGAGTCAAGTAACTGAGGTGACTTAAATATGTTATACTATTTACCTGATGAACTTTCTTCACTTGAGGTGTAAGTCCCTTTCCCCAGCAATAGATTCAGCATAGTCGGAGAGTTGGCAACCTTCAAAGCTGTTTCACCTCTCCTGTTGCTTTGCCGTGGGTCCCCCCCATAACGTAAAAGTAGCTTAACCACCTGAAACAAAATCAAATCAAATATTACATATAGTGCCATTTGAGGGGTGATATTACAAAATAGTCTTGTGGTTCAGATCTTAGCGGTCAAGATTATAAAGATAACGGACCACTTGCTTCATGGATATTATTTAAAAAGTCAGAATAATTACCTGTAGTAAAAACCCTAGAAACTGACCATCTCTACTACATTAGTCTGATGATACCTGGTTCTATATTGTTTAAGACATGTTATTTTGTTATTTTCTATTTTGGTAATAACCTAAACATGGTAAAAACAAGTGCATTCAGATTTAAACTGCCTTTATTGAGAATGCATTTTTTTTTACCTTGAAATGTCCATTGTTGGATGCATCGTGTAGAGGGGTATCATCATCTAGACCCTTGGTGTTGACCTCTGCTCCGGCTGCCAGCAGCTGCTTGGCCACATCATAGTACCCCCTGTTGCACGCCTCATGCAATGCAGTCCAGCCTAAACATGAGAAGAATTACAGTGTGAGATCAAAACATATGCAACATAAGAATGAACATATACCTCTACATGCACAAAGTAAAGGACAGTTTATAAAAAGAGCATCTCACCTGCAAAGTCTTTTACATTCACATCAGCTCCCTCGCTGATGAGCTCCTTGATGCGGCGTACCTCTCCACGGATTGCTGCTCTGTGCAGCCGAGTCTCCCCTCTCTCATTCCGTTTATTCACTTTGTCTTTGGTTTTAGATGCAGAGTTTGGCGTTCCCTTCTGACCCATACTGGACTGTGACTGATGCTTTGGTGTTGTGTCTGTAGGTAGGAATTGGAAACTTCACTTGACATATCCATTTCTAATGGCACATTTCTTATGAATTGACCATTATTGTCGTCCCTAATTTGTCTGCTACTACTAATAACAGATGGTTTGAGGTGATTACCACCACAAGGGGGCAATCTTACTCCAACCATCGGCATCAGAGTGGTTGGAACTACTTCACTTGAGCTCATTTCATCACATTTACAAGATTAAACCGAAGCCTTAATCACATTTACATTATTGAGTTTGCACAGATATTTTCCCAAATTATATTTGAAACACACTCAGTTATTAATCTGTGTCCATGCCTTCAGGCATGCAACAAAGGAATGAATATATTTGAAGGTGGCTATGCATTGGTCCCAACCAGCCTTATTACATCTCAAATGTCAACAGTAAGGAAAATCAAAAAACAAATGATCATGTAACAATAAAAATAGTTCAGGTATCCAATACAATCATAGCCCAATGACTTTGTCTTCAACAAAATACATGTACCATTTGAGAGTAAATAAGGAATAGGTTAATGTTATGAATAATAATAACAGCAGGATATCATGTAACAAAAATAAATAAAAATAAATGCTTGCAGGCCTTAAGCACTTCGCTGCCTTCTGTGATTTGGCTCAGATGCTGAGATTGCACCATTACTTTCAGACTAATGCAATACCACCAGGACAGGTGGTTTAATTCCCTTGATGGCACCATTCTGTATTTTAAAAAGAATGTGAATGAACAAATGTGAAAAAATAAGGCAGCCAACCTTGAAATTAACCGAAAACAATACACTCCATGCCTCAGCCTCTTTCTCTTATAGCCCACCTTCATTGCTCTTCCACATCAACACACACACTGTCTACAAAGCTCGGTCTGCCACCCGTCCACAGAAGACGTGGCATCCATGATAATCACGCACCTGGACTGTTGACGGACTCCTCAGCTGTCATTTGCATGAGCAAGGCCACCTGCTGCCGCTCAGAGAGGGGGTACCCAGCCCGGATCCCTGGCATCCCCATTCCAAACGGCAAGCCCGCCTTCCGGGTGTTGGTGGGCTCCTTTTTAATACGCTTCCGCTCTGGACCTGGTTTCTCTGTAATGACAGTGAGTGGAGAGAAGCAAAGTTAATCTTATGCACCTTGCATGTATGCATGCACTCGACCACACAGTAATTAGCACACAGACCAACCAATTTAATTTACTGAACCTCCGCAGGAGGGGAGAGTATTAGGTATATTATTAATAAAATATAATAGACATTCATTATAATTTTGAAATTATTCATTGGGTAAATGTTTTATCTATCTCTAGTTTGTTAGGAATAAGAAACAAAGTATAAACACTTAGTAGTTGGTTATAATGTTTGTTTCACAATATTCCACACTATTTCTATTAAAACATAAAATTGTTCAATTTATATCATGCCATTACAACAAACACCATCACCTATATTTCCTCTACCTTACTTCTTCCACTGTTATGACAATTTAGAAAAGCACATAAAAGCACATTTAGAGAAGCACAATATTTTCAATTTACATGATTTAACAAACAGTGCTCTCATTGCTACACACACTTTACTCTAGTGTGGCAAAAGTCAAAACAAAACCTACTTGCTCACATACTACATGGTATGTTGCCCAGTATGCGAGAGGTATTTTGGTAGCAGGGGGGACTTGTTGTGTTAATACCCAGCTGTCCCTGATGCAGGGAGGAGCCCACAAGCAGTGTGTTTATGTCAGTCTGTCTCAAAGCCAATCAGCCAGAATGGAGAAGAGAGGAAAGAGGGTGCGACTTGGCAAGGCTACGGTTATTACGAAATAGTTGGTTTACATTTCAATTCAAAGTGGCCTTGCCAAGGTCACCACATGCCCGCCTGCCTGCCAGGCTTACTGGAGACACAGTGCTACTGGACAAAAGCAGCTGCTCCAGAAAGACACACCCAGCAATTATTTTCAGTGGCAACATACCATCTGATGACCCTTACAGAGGGTAAAGCTACACATGACTGTAACACTTCATCTCTGAATGGGAACAACTCCCACAGCACACAGGAAGAAAAAATAGCAATAAGTCTCCTACCACAAGGAGAGAAAAGCAAATTCTAATGTGCATGTAAAAGACATAAGCAGTGCAGTGGATGTGTCTGAGCCTGATTTCTTCGGTGCTTTTCTTATTGGAAGACAGGCTGCATTGCTCAAGGCTACAAACACACAAGTAAATAAGGCAAGAAGGAAGCATGGCGTTTCACGCTTCCGGTGGCTACAGCCTTTCCAGGAAAATATTTTTCCAGTACCAAGTACAGAGCTGATGAACTTTCACTAACATCTGTGAACACTTACAGCTAATGTGCCCCCACCCCTCTTTGATCCACTCTCACGTTCTCCAAAGCATTTGCCATTTAGACACATTCCTTTTTCTGGGACTTTAACAGCAGGAACCACAGAAGCAGTCCAAACATGTTTTTTTAAGCAGCAGAACAGAGAAAGTGCTACGCTAGCTTTTCCAGGCTACGTTTACAAGATTGGGAACCAGGTAGTCAGTTATAACCCTGATGCACCCATGCAGAGGAAGGCTACTTTAGGACATACAAGGCCAAAGTCTCTTATACAAGATTAATCACCAGTGGCAGCAACTGGACTGCTTATCTCTGAAATTGATCAGACTTTAGGTAGCGCAAGTCTACATGCAGATTGGACACTTGGTCAATTTGAAACAGTGATTCTGCCTGCTCCATTTTTAAGCTTCACCAGCTAGGAAAATCTAACACATTCTCAGACCAGCAGCTACTACACACAAATGTTTGTCATTTTAATTAGACAGGATGTTGTGGGAAAACAGAACAGAGCTACACCAAATGTGTTCCACATGTTTATAAAGGAAGGGATATGATTTTGCTTTCATACAGTTTGTGTTTGGATATGCACCCTGAGAATCTAAGGAACAAAACAGACGGCTTCATTAAATATGCCCATTATCACTGCTTGGATCAAAGATACACACATGTGCGTATTGATATACAAATGAACCGACTATAACACAATACAGTGTGTCTGCTCCCATAGTACACATTTCTGTTGGGTGTCTAATTATGGAACACTGCTTATGTGTCTCAGTAAAATGATAGTGCTCAGCTAACAGACAGGTTTGAAACCTAACTCAGTACTGCCTGAAACTTGACTAACAAGATAAAAGAAAAGAACAATAAAAAAGAAAAAGCAAGCCAGCTAGGGATAGTCTCCCATGAATAGACTGCCTACCTGAGCCAAGGGGAGGGGACCACATCAAACATAAATGTCTGGTTATAATAGAGTAACAGAACAATGCTAGAGTGTTGCTAACGCCAAAACAAAGAGACTGTCTGGTCCAGTTCGCCAACAAACTCTACAACAAGAAGAACCACTCTAACCAGCTCGACCAGGTAGGATTGCTGTGAAACAGTGTTCTGTTCAGGGACTAATAAAAAAACATGCATAAACAGGAAGTCAAGGGAGAAGAGGCAGGAAGTGGCCAACAGGATGTTTTGTCAATGCTTTGTATTGAGCAAGAGAGGCTCATAAATATACAGTGCAAACATAGTGTAGTGTACAGTGCCCTGTCTGTCCTCTCTGCCTCACACAGACGTTTAAAAAAACAAACCATATTGCACATTTATCATAGAGTGTACATGTTCTACCTTTGGTTTTATTCACAGGCAGCGGGAGTCTGTGGGACAGAAAGGCAAATCTCTGTGTGTTATAACAGGGGTTTGGGGTGGGGGAGTAGGCTGAAGATTTGGTAAATTGCAAGTCCAAATACACAAAAAGAGCATCTGATTATTATGACCACGGCAACAGTAAGTCAGCACTATTTGTTTGGCCAATAGATTCAAGATTCAAAGTGTTTATTGTCATATGCACAATAAGAAACATGTTCTCAGTCATACATTGAAATTCTTCCTTTGTTTCCCACAGACTGAATGCCAAGAATAGGCCTTCTGTACCTTGTAATGGGAAAATCTAATCCAAAACAGTCCTTCGTCATGTAAAAGTTTTTTTGATTGTGCTGTCAGGCATGTTTCATTCATAAAATAACTTATTTTAACACCTCAGGGTAGGGCGGGCTTGGGCAAAATCAATATCTCAATATGTTATTTAGATATATATCTCGATCACTTAAAACCCATATATATTCGATACGATATATGATATATTCAAATCTCCTCAAGAGCACATCCTAAATGCTCAATTTAATTATTTTTTTGCATAACATCACACAGTAATATGATTTAAATAGTCTCTGCAAAATGTGTCTGCACTAATGATGCATTAGGCTACATGAAACAACATCTTGTTTATATTCTTTAGTGCTTTCCATTGGAACAATTTGAAACTTGCACATGGCAAAGAGTTTGCACATTTTATGGATTATTCCACATCCTTCACCACTCCCATACAATACATCCAGCACTATTTTATTTGTAAACAAATGTGTCTTTTTCAAATTTACTTTTAATCTGTAAACTAGGAACATTAATTATGACTCATTACAACCACTTACTTATTGTTTATCACCACCAACCCCCTGAAGATAGCAGCATCACTTTATATGCAGAACAGGTTTTGCTCCATAATAGTATGTTTTATTTTATAAAAAATACAGGCACATTTACTTTTAATAGACTTTTCCGGTACAATTTGATGAATAAAACCTTACTGTAACCGAAAATGAATGCCACTAACGTTCATAAAGCGGTTGGTGTAAGCTTGGGGTTACAAGCATTGTAAATGACAAGCTTTCTGTCCTCTTATTTCACCGCATTGAACTCGTGAAAACAGAAGACATGCTGATAGTGAAGGGGCTTTGTGAGCGGCTACTTTCCTGTTAGGCGTACTTCAAAATAAAAGTCAACTCACGTTTGTCCAGTGAAATGGTATTAATGTTTAGCAGGTGAAATGCTTTTACTGTGAAGCCGTAGCCTTAATGCTCCTTTTGTTGAACAGTAACTTAACCGCTGCGCGCTGAACTATGGATAGTGTTTTTTAATGTAGAGAGAGAGCCGAGTCCCTGGCATATAGAAGCTCAAGCTACACACGTTTATTTTGCTAGAAAAACCGGCAGAGCACAAATCTTTCCCCAGACAAAGTGGCGGGTGGTCTCAATAACTTACTAATCGCTTAGACTAAATTGGCGAGTGTTATATTTGAGCCCTGCACGACACTCTCCGCTGATCACAGTGGTTTTGGTTTCTTGTAAACACCGAAACCATGGTTTTCAATGGTCCCGCGGAGACACCGTGCATGTTATGTTGTCTTCTAACTTTATAACTCGCGTGTGGGTATTTTGACAGCAAATGTTATAGACTACGCAGTGAAGTGGAGCCGTGACGTCAGCGTTACCAGGGAAAATGGTTTCGGTGTTTACAAGAAACCAAAACCATTGTGTTTTCCAAAAAAATCCTCCCTGGTAGTTGATCTCAAAAACTTGCGGTTTCATGCCTGCGTTTGCTGTTTTCATGTAAATGATATAGTGCATCCGCAAAAATATTTTCGCGTATTCACCGTTTCGTGTTGTTGTATAAACAACATAAGGAATGCTGAAACAGAAGTCCTGACTTACAACAAACTGGCATAGTAACAGAGATAATACATTTCTCCATCCCTGATGAAACCATTTGGTCAGTCACTGCAGACTGAGACAAAGTAAGTGCGCTAACGTAATGCAATACATCCTAATTACATTTACGTACTAAGAGGACAGACAGATGCTAGCAACTGGATTGTATAAACTGTTAGGATTGTGCACGAGCATGGAAATCTTACGCGCATCTAATGATCATAAACACAAGACACTATTTAGAGTCAGTTCTGTTAACAATATTTTGCAGAGAGGTACAGTGACTCTAGCCTGGTCCTACCAGACCATCGTACTTCATTAATTTGTATACAAGGTCAGGAATCGCTCAAACGACAAACGTAAACTCACTTGTGTCTGTTGAAGTTTAAAACTATTGGATCTGCCCAGTACCACTGTGCTAACCAATCGCATAACGTTTGTTCGTGACGTATGTCATGCGCCAGCTTCTGACTACAACTGAAACTCAACGTCACTGTTCTCAGCCACTCCCTCTGTTTGCTGATTGGACAGCCACAAATCTGGAACTGAAAAACCCGCGAATATACCACAGACCCAAACTGACTACTGAAGGGAAATAAAATTGATTGGAAGTAGGTAGGCGGACGGTGCCAGGCTACAGTGACTTGGGAGTGAAAGGATAAAAGGACATTTAGCCCAACCCACTAACAACTCAGGTTGTTAGCATACAAATAGACAGTGTGCAGCTATTGTTCCTGAGATGGGGGTTCACACCTCTCCTTTCTGGGGGGGAGGGGCAGCTGATGAAAACTAAAAGGTAAACACTATGAAACCAGCTGGTGAGGATACAATAATGATATATGTAAAGCTTAGATTAATGCTGAAAAAACAGAATGCTAAATATTCTCTTGCAACATAAATGTAAGCATAGAAGAGCATGACACGCAATCAAAAACACTACAGGGATTCAAGAGAGCCTACCGTCAAAAGAAAACAAGTCAGATCTTCCCAATCAAACTTTCCACTCATTCATAATAACCTTGAGTTACAGAGTAATAACACACAACGCCACATGTCTATAAAGTCACGTCTAGTCTTAGCACACTTGACCCCAAACCACAACAGTTGTCTGTAGCCGCACAAACATTTTTAGCTTTCCACTCCTTTTTCAAGTGCAATCACAGAATATAAACCAACGTAGCGACTGGACCAGCGCCAAATATGAAGGCTGCTACCAACTCCTATGAGTTGGACCTTTATCACCTAACTAAATCCAGAACCCTTAAAGCCCAAAGTGAAACAAGCATGAGCAGTAGTCCTTCACTCCCTAATTAAAGAAAACACAAAGATGGACCTTACCGATGCTAGACCTGGTCAACCTGTACGTTGCACAAATTACCACTTAATTGGTTCATGATTTTGTGTGGTCCTCCTTTCCTTTCAAATGGTGAATTTAGACAAGATTCCTTGGTTCTGCTAAACACACACACAAACACACACAGCCAAGTAGATTGAGGGGCACTTTACACGGTGAAAACGTGAGTTTTCCCGTTTTTGGTTTAAAAAAAAAAACCCCGTTCAGACACAATTTATCTGACATCTTCACCCGTACACAAAGTTTTCAGAGGAAACGGGCCGAAATCGCTGAAGTAGCAGCCATGCCAAGCCAATAGTCAGCGGTGACACAGCCTAGTAGATAGCTCTTCCGGTACAATTTGATGCATAAAACCTTACTGTAACCGAAAATTAATGCCACTAACGTTCATAAAGCGGTTGGTGTAAGCTTGGGTTACAAATATTGTAAGACAAGCTTATTTCACCGCATTGAACTCGGAAAAACAGCAGACTTGCTGATAGTGAAGGGGCTTCGTGAGCGGATACATTCCTGTTAGGCGTACTTCAGAATAAAAGTCAACTCACGTGTGTCCAGCGAAATGCTATGAATGTTTAGCCAGTGAAATGCTTTTACTGTGAAGCCGTAGCCTTAATGCTCCTTTTGTTGAACAGTAGCCTAACTTAACCGCTGCACGCTGATAGTGTTTTTTTAATGTAGAGAGAGCCGTGTCCCTGGCATATAGAAGTGACACACGTTTATTTAGCTAGAAAAACAGGCAGAGCACAACTCTTTCCCTATTTGCTTGTAGGAGCGATTGGTGGCACGATAACAAATTCATCAGCAACAGCACAACGTCCATGAGCACAATGAATACAGCTCGGTGATCCGCCATTGTTGTTGTTGTTTTCCAACTGGCGCACATGGACCTACAAAGACGGCGCATGCCTATTTCCAAACGCAATGCGCATGTGTGAGGGTGAAGCCGTGACGTCAGCGTTATCAGGGGAAATGGTTTCGGTGTTTACAGGAAACCAAAACCGTTAAGTTTTCCAAAAAATCCTCCCTCGGAGGTGATCTCAAAAATCTGCGGTTCATGCCTGCGTTTGCGTTTGCGTTTGCTGTTTTCCTGTAAATGATATAGTGCAACCGCAGAAATTTTTCTGCGTATGCACCGTTTTGCGTGGCCGTGTAAAGTGCCCCTGAACTAGAGCTGGGAGCCGGATCACTACTCAAAGCCCAACCCCTCTTTTACAGATAACGCCCAACTACTTCCTGCAAGCTTGAATTCCTCCTTGAATCCAACTTAAAAGTCACAAGGGGGGAGGGGCTATCAAAACATATGAGTAAATGTATCCAAATAATCTCTTACCTGAGTCAGAATCTTTATGGTCTCCATTAGCTCCAGCAGTGAAGGGCAGCTTCCTTTTAGAGGCCTTCTCTTTCATCTCTTTGACCCCATCACTGCGATCCAATTTAGGAGTCTTGTTTGACAACACTTTATCCTGTGAGGGAGATCAAATCAGATCGTGAGAGAGGAACACTTTATGTCACATGGTTTAGGGGTAACATAGCTGTACTTGTCTACTTTTGTTTTATGTGCCAATACAGACAGACAAGTATGAGCTAACTGTGGATTCTGTAGCCTTCTCCTCTAGTTAGTGCCATTATCTGTCCTCACTCTTTTAGCTATTATGGGAATTGCAGAGCAAAACTTTTCCATGGATTTTCTTCCTAGATTCCTGGTTCCCCGGCCACAGCACATAGAGCCTGGCCAAGGGAGAGGAGGCTGAGCTGACGCCTGCTCGGCTCTGTGGTCTACAGTTGCTGGAAACAATCACAAGCCCAAGTCTGCTATCAACAGATGTAAATACTTATGTGTTTGTTTGACTTGTTTCTATGTTGCATTTGGTTGCTCAGATAGTGACAGTGACTTGCCTGAATAGCAACTTTACTACAGTTAGAGCTGAAAAGACATAGCAAAAAACAAACACGTCAGGAATTGCTTAAATGCAATATTTGAATATTTTGTTAATGCTATAGAAATGTTTTATAAACTGAGACAAAGAGACTTCTTTACATTGCTTATTTGGTCTGAAAATCTATCCAAAATACACAAATAATTTAATTTACAAATCTACTGTAAAGCAAAGAAAAGCCGCCACTAAAAAAATAAAATAATAATAATAATAATAGCTAGAAAATTCCCCCGGAAATGTTGAATGTAGCTTGGCATTCGTGGCACCTCCGTCGGCCTGGCACAAAATGCCTTGGTGAACTACTGCCACACTCTTTCTGAAGTTGAGTCCCATGTTTAGGGCTGATTGGACAGTTGGTCAAACCTTCATGGCAAGTTAGCAGCAGCAAAGGCCCACTCTTGTGAGGATATTTTTGTCAATGGCGGACATTTTTCTAGAGCTATCTTGCAAAGATTTTATACACATGTGTATGTCACTCCCCTCAGACTGTGTACAAAAGTTTGTTGATGATAGGTTGGAAATCGAAGTAGATGTCACGTGACTATATTGCAGTTCATGCAAATTAGGTAAAATCCATCATGGCTTTTTTGTATAGCACCTAAAGCTATACTTGTGTAAGAAATTTAAAATCAATCGGAATCAGATCAAACATCGCATTTTTTTAAGGTAAATGGTTTTGTTTTTTCTGGCGTCGCGGGCAAATAGTGACTCAAACGTTAGGCGGAAGAATAAGAATACTAAGAAGAATAAAATGAAGTATGAGGGATAGCAATATGTGCACGCCCTCGTTATTCTTGGCCATGCACATGATAATAATAATAATAATATCGCTCATTATTTTTATATAATTTGTGTTTGACTGAGGCACATGTTCAAAGCAACACTGTAATGCTGGCCCTGTTTTCTCAAAGCTATTAACATCAAAACATATTAAAAATGCCTTGCCAGTTTTAATGTAAAGCGTAATCCTAATTGTACCATTAAGAAGGAATACACAAAGAAAATGCTAAGAAAAATAGCTGATCAGACTTGGCAGACGCTCAATAGTAAATCACCAGGAATGTATGAAGGCCCTTAGACTCCTTAGAAACAACTGATTTCCTAAAAGAGTGTAAAGTCAGTTCACCTTACAAAAGTAACACGTCTCACCCAGAAGTGCACATTTAAATACTCTCAATCACCAAAAAACAGACAGTGGCTGTGTAGTTTTTTTCCCACCACCACAGGAATTACACATATTTGCACTATTTCTTTTTTGACAGCAAAATATTTGTTGTCCCACGACCACAACATATTTCAGTAAATGGCTGTGCTTGCAGATTACAAAGTATGTATTTTGATGTGAGGTTTAAGAAGTTTTCAATCAGAATGCCTTAATGTACAGAATATTTAAAGTCTCTTAATGGAGAAGCAGGAGCTGGTCAGGAGCAATGTTTACACGCTCACTTCATTTCACTCAATTTCTCTGTCGAACCTTCCGCCCCCTTACCATTCTCTCTCTCTCTCTTTCCTCTGGGCAGGTTTTCCATTATGTGTCGACTCTTTGAACTCCTCCTCCTGCCCTGCCCCAGTCATAAGACTATGATGTCATGGTACAGTAGAGGCTACAGTTAGCTGATCTCTCTCCCTTCCTCTCTATGTCTGCGTCTCCACTCAGCTACATAAAGGATTTTTTGGAGAATGCACGCAATTAATGAAAAAGAATAATGCGCATATCTGGGCATGTGCAAAAGCAATAAATCTAAGTGGGGAAACTGAGAAGAAAGGGAGTATAACAGTGAATGTGGACCTGAAGTGGTAGAAAAGGGTCAAAGCACCAAAGCTCATCTCTGGAGTTAGACTGGGTTTTTTTTAGCTGAATTTTCTTTTAAGAAAGCATCGACAACAAGAGACTCCTCAGATCTGCCTTCATAAGACACCCGGTTTGATGGTATCCTAGCAATGCCTGCTCTTCTTTTCTCACTCCGTTTTCCACCCACCCCTGTGTGCGCTTCATTCCCTCCCTCCCTCCCTCCCTTCCTCAATGCCAGAGTCTGATGCAATCCTTTGCGGAGGGCAGTAAATCCATGCCTACATAAGCTATACCTCTACTCCCTCCGTCTCTTGGTGCTGCTGCTGGAATCTTATCATTTGGCACACACCATGACATCATCAAGCTGCGCCTACAACTTTGTTCCACGGCAAACAACATAACTGTACCTGTGTCAAATTAAGGGAATGCTACCGTTGCAGCCTGCAGTTCAAGACCAAAATGTTATTTAACAAGGATGTCTAGCTCCAAAGGCGCCTAAGAATGTGTAGAAACTCTGCCTTCTTTTGCCTTATTTTCACAGGCACAAACATGGCACTATTTGTGGAAATTAGTATCAAACAATATTTTGTCCCTTTGTGATAGTTGTGCATTACAGTGTTCCTGGCAGAACTGTGAAATGGTAACCCCAAGCACACTCAATTTGCTGGTTCAGGTGGTCATTGCTAAAATGGTAAATAAAAACACATTTTCTGCAAAGGGTAAATAACAGAACATTCTTGATCTTCTTGTTTCTGTTACAGGGACCACAGCTAGGTGTAAGCTGGGTGCTACATCGGCACCAGTAGTAATGCTGCTAAAGGAAACTATTAGCTAAAAAAATTTAGTTTAAGCTAGTTTTATAGCTCCATTCAAAATATATTAAATCAAATCAAATGACTTCTGATATAGATAATATCTAGCTGGACTCTCTAGTTCTGCACATGTAGCATATCCAAGAAATATAGTCAGAAAAAAATCTTCAATGATCGCGATGGGATGTCACTTAAAACATTGGTGGAATCAAAATGTATGTGTGTGTAGGTTTTTCAGGCTTACCTTCTTCCCACCCTGCTTTTCCACCATGTCGGTGTTGAGTGGGAAGTGGTCCAGCTGTGGGGTTTTAGAACCCCCACCTTTGGGCATCGTTCAGCTCTCCCCACGCCAAGCTTCATTCACGCTGCCATTGCGTCATCATCAACCGTCTGGAACAAAGAGAAAAAAAGAGAGATGGTGAGGGAAGTTAGTGACTAGCCACTACGCTTCTTTGAAAACACATTTACACACTGCCAGACAATGCAGCCATTAGCGGTACATAAAGCACTCTATTTTCACCCATTACAACTCTGCTCTGGAGGAAAAGCAGCTGAGAGGATGCACAGCAGGCTGGTTTGCAGCTGTGGCAGGCAAAAAGCTTATCTATTCTCCAGGCTGAACCTGTCTACCATTAAAACCTTAAAACATCCTCGGTTATCTTTTTAAAAAGCCAGATGAACTGAAATCCCTCAAAAGAACACAGGCATACTGTTTAAATCAAACACATTCACTAGCAGTCGTATAGTGGAATTCAGGAATGACAACAGGACAGACCACGTCAGTTATTGCATAACCTAGAGACTGAGAGCTTGGAACAGCTGAGGAATGCTTTAGGGGAACGTGACTGGCACGTCCCAACAAAAACCCAAACAGCTACTTACCACCACAGCTAGCCACTAGTTTAAAAATGTAGGCTTTACCCTATCCTAAAATCATGGCCAATAGTCAGTTAATAAGATGGACCATACCCTCGGCCTCCTGACAATAACAACAACTCTACCTATTATGAGTGACTGGTTTTTATCATGAACTATAATGTGCTCGGTGTTTTAATTGTCTACTCTGGTCTGTGTGCAAGTTAGGGCTGGCCCGAATACCATTTTATAGGCTTCGAATATTCGTTAGATTTTCCGAGTGAATATTCGAGTACTCGTTCTTAAAAAAACACACATAAGAGGAACACAATCTATTCTTCCTCCATCTCTCTCCCTCCTGCGCTTGGTACCGCTTTAGTTTGCCTCGCTCTGGTAACATCATTAGCCTACAGCTGATGAAAGGTCAGCGGCCAACTAGGTCAATGTTCAAATAATTCGATAATATATTTTAAATTTAATTGATTTGATTTATATTTATTTCGTCCATGGATGTCTTCCAACAAAACTCATTTCAACATTTTCACAACATATAATATATTTTAAATGAAAAGTCTAATGTGTATTTTACAATTATTGTATAACCTTGTGTATCTATATCATTTGCTGACGAAATATGTTGCAGTTTGAGGTGCTTTTGCAAAACAAAAAATTAAAAAAATATTTTTGGAAAAAAATAAACAATAATAATATTCCGAATACTGAATTGAGCTCCGAATACTAATTTATCAAACGAATACTCGGATATTCGAATAATTCGGGCCAGCCCTAGTGCAAGTACACAACAACAACAACAACAACATGTGCAGTACTATCCACCGCCTTCCTTCATGAAGAGAGGGCTTCTGCTTCACAGGGCCATGAATTAATCATACATGCCATCCCTCCACTCTCTCCTCTATAATGCACTTTTTCTTCTGAGTGCGTCCAAGTCTGATCATCCTTGTAAATGACTGAGTGAGTGAACAGATGAGACCGTGGCCGCATCATCTTTTTTTGTGTACCCCGAGACAGTGGCACTCCTATCTTGCTCTCTGGCGCCACTTCCATCAGCCCTCCCCCTCCCCCTGCTTCCCTTCCCTCTGCAGTTATCCTATTCAAAGACTTCTATTTATATCCCTCCAGTCAAGTCAGTCAAGTCAAGACACAGCCAGCCAGCCAGCCATTCAACCAGAGAGGCATACAGCTACAGAGGATGTACTGCTCCTCTATAACTGGTGTATGGAAAGAGAGACATAGCAAACCACAGCCACCCTCCCCTCTCTAATGGCTCATTGTTACTGGCTCTTTGCTCCTCACTCTAACCTCCCCTAAACTCCTACCTCTCTCACCACACCAAACAAAGTGGCAGGAAGGTCGACCACTCTCAGAAATAAACAAACAGTGCAGCAACTAACACACACACATCTCAAAGTGGGACAGCTGGGCTAATTGCTGCACTATTTTGGGACTACTACGTCTATGATGGGCGGTTATTGCAACAGAGCATTTAGCTGACATGCGAAATACAGGAAAATAATGTTTGCGAGCTAGCAGTCACACGAACGCACACACAAGGAGAGGAAACTCTGTTGAAAACCCCAGGCCTCATTTCCGTCGTAATTGAATCCCAGGCAAAAGATGCATAACATCTGCTAAAAGTGTGTTTCACTCAGTGAAATGTTGTTTCCACTTTACAGTTGATTCATTTCTTATGTGTATTTGTGGGTACATCATGGTGTGAGTATTTTAAGCAATTCTGACAAAAATAAATACAACTGTACTACTTCTGTTGGTTTCCCTGGGAATGTCAATTGAAGGCACTCTTAATCAGTTTCTTCAGCGTATTTCATATAAAGGCCAGGACAGATGTCGTCGGGCTTCTTTTCAGCCGATTCAACATGTTCAATGGACGTCGGGCAGTCTTTCAGTCGGAGCAATTTGATTGGTGGAGGGCTAGCGAATCAGTGAAGCCCGGAAGTGATGAGGCGGGTAGCACAAACAGCTGACAACAGTCTCGCATCGCTAGCCATTGTTTTAATTTGTTTGTTTGTTTCGTTCAGCGAGTACTCGCATGCACCCTTCTTGACTGCTCGACACTCTCTGCTAAAAATGGTGCTCTTTATGGTCTAGAGAGCTGTCCCATCATTTCCGGCTTCCGTATTTTTTGGGGCCACAATCAGAGGTGGAAAGAGTACAAAAATATTCTACTCAAGTAAAAGTATGATTACTTGGATTAAATTTTACTTAAGTAAAAGTAAAAAAGTAGCTGATTTAAAATGTACGGTATTTTGAGACGAAATATTAATGAATATATATATATATTTTAGAAAGACATTAAGGGACACTTTACACGGCCACGCAAAACGGTGCATACGCAGAAAAATTCTGCGGTTGCACTATATCATTTACAGGAAAACAGCAAACGCAAACGCAGGCATGAAACCGCAGATTTTTGAGATCACCTCCGAGGGAGGATTTTTTGGAAAACTTAACGGTTTTGGTTTCCTGTAAACACCGAAACCATTTCCCCTGATAACGCTGACGTCACGGCTCCACCCTCACACATGCGTAGTCTATAACATTTGCTGTCAAAAATACCCACAAGCGAGTTATAAAGTTAGAAGACAACATGAACGGTGTCTCCACGGCACCATCACTGTGATCAGCGGAGAGTGTCGTGCAGGGCTCAAATATAGGCTAACACCCGCCAATTTAGTCCAAGCAATCACCGCAGTAAGTTATTGAGACCACCCGCCACTTTGGCTGGGGAAAGAGTTGTGCTCTGCCTGTTTTTCTAGCTAAATAAACGTGTGTCACTTCTATATGGCAGGGACACGGCTCTCTCTACATTAAAAAACACTATCAGCGTGCAGCGGTTAAGTTAATGTTCAACAAATGGAGCATTAAGGCTACGGCTTCACAGTAAAAGCATTTCACTGGCTAAACATTAATAGCATTTCACTGGACACACGTGAGTTGACTTTTATTTTGAAGTACGCCTAACAGGAAGGTATCCGCTCACGAAGTCCCTTCACTATCAGCATGTCTTCTGTTTTTACAAGTTCAATGGGTGAAATAAAAGGACAGAAAGCTTGTCTTTTACAATATGTGTAACCCCAAGCTTACACCAACCGCTTTATGAACGTTAGTGGCATTAATTTTCGGTTACAGTAAGGTTTTATATGCATCAAATTGTACCGGAAGAGCTATCTACTAGGCTGTGTCACCGCTGACTATTGGCTTGGCATGGCTGCTACACTGCTACTTCAGCGATTTCGGCCCGTTTCCTCTGAAAACTTTGTGTACGGGTGAAGATGTCAGATAAATTGTGTCTGAACGGGTTTTTTTTTTTAAACCTAAAACTGGAAAACTGTCACGTTTCACAGTGTAAAGTGCCCCTAAATAAGCTTTCAAGTCAGGTGTAAGACAGGGGTTGACACTAAGGTTTCAAAAGCACTTGCCCATAGGGCAAGTACAGGTAATGTTTTACTTGCCCGAATGTCGTGTTCACTTGCCCAAAAAAACTGTTAAACAATGATATATATAGGCTAATTAAATTATACATTTTAGCGAACCGTATCTCTTAAATGCAAACGCAGCTTACTAGTCTCATCCTGACCACATACAACCAACAACAATTCATATAAGCCTAGATATCATGACATCACACTACACCAAGCGCTTGGTCCTGCTGCAGCATCGTAAAAGGGCCTCTTTTTGCCATGCACCTGGCCTGGTTTTGGGGTCTCAGAAAACTCAGTCTAGCTCAGAGTCAAGCTGAAGGTAAGCTTCCACACAAAAGTGTTCAGAAAAATGTAACTTATTTTACTTATTTAAAACGGTCACATTGTGCGAAAAAGTGATAGTCTGCCATAAAATGATTAAAGTCCACCATGTTAAAGCTATTGCCCAGTTATACTGTAAGTAGGGAGGGGGATCATTAATTTCTATTCATATTGATACCATTATAAAGACTCCACAATCCAAATCTTTATTGATTCTTTTCTATTATTTTGTTAAGAGAACTGGTATTATTGCTTTAATTGCTTATAAGATTAGAAGAGCTAAGGATAGGACTTTAAGCAGGTCATAATTCCATATTTAGGCTAATGGCAGCATACTACACACCTACTAATAATGTTATATTGCTGGGGAAACAAGTTTTTCACCCAAACTGTATTATTCAAGCAAGCTTCTCACGAAAAGCTTAAATTTCTTTTTTTCTTGATGTTACATTTGAACACATCATGATGTCATTTTATTGACCTGTGCCTAATAATCATTTTACTGAGCCGACCTGAACACATCACATTTGAACCGTTTGCGATTTTTTTTTAAAGCCAACTAGTTCTTATCCTGCAGATTTTAATATGGATTTAAAAACTATCACATTTTTTAACTGCGGGACTTGCTACACAGTCTCTCGTTTGCGTTTGTTGATCACCGCTGCATTGAATGAATGATGAGACAGTGCCGAGCCCGTCTGCAGCATGGTCTGCAGCGGCAGCGACTCAGCGGACGGATTTTTTTTTTTTTTGGAGACAGAGTTGAAGCGGGTTGAAGGAGTTTCTTCAACACAGTCGAAGGTACAACACTTTTACAGTCTGATGCAGAGCAGTGATGGAATAATTCGCCAAAGTAGGCCTAATTAGTTGAAGATGACCCGACTCTACTCAATATTTAAAATTACATCATGTGACCTACTGGACTCCATAGCGGTATCGATAAGCTCAAACGTTATTGATTTCTGGGGTTTGAATATAGCGGAACCAGGTCCGTAGCCTAATAGAGCCGGCTTTCGGAACGTAGACAGCGAAACTGCGCGCACACAGGCTGTTGTGTGTGTGTGTGTGTGAGAGAAGAGAGAGAGAGAGAGAGAGAGAGAGAGAGAGAGAGAGAGAGAGAGAGAGAGAGAGAGAGAGAGAGAGAGAGAGAGAGAGAGAGAGAGAGAGAGAGAGAGAGAGAGAGAGAGAGAGAGAGAGAGAGAGAGAGAGAGAGAGAGAGAGAGAGAGAGAGAGAGAGAGAGAGAGGAGAGAGAAGAGAGGAGAGAGGAGAGAGAGAGAGAGAGAGAGAGAGAGAGAGAGAGAGAGGAGAGGAGAGAGAGAGAGAGAGAGAGAGAGCGTGATGCTGCTGGCTGCCGCGCGCAGCTGCTCAATAGTAAATATAGCCGATCTATTGTGTGTGAGTTAGCGGGGAAAAAATTGTTTTGCGGACTCTAAAACATGAATAAATAGCTTAGACTACTGACAACTCATCTAAAATCCACTTGCCCTGTCGGGCAACCAAAAAGCAATGTCAACTTGCCCCAACATTATTTTCACTTGCCCCGGGCAAGCGGGCAAGCGTTAGTGTCAACCACTGTAAGATATGACCAACTTACTGACTATTGCTGACTAACAATTGGTCGTCGACCGTTATGGGTTTTCCAATGGGCGATGCCGATAATGATAGGGAACAGGTCGGCCTATAGCCGATATATAATGCCGATATCAGGTTATTCAGATACAATTTTTTTGCATTCATGAATATAACTACTTAATAATAAGAAATTAAATTAAGTTTTATCAAATAAATGTAAAATTAAATTAATTCAGAAAAATGCATTGTCAATTTTACTTGGCTTTCCCTGATGTTTGCTTTCTTAAATATTATTATAAGGGACTTCTGGATTTCTTTTAAGCCACCTGTGATTATTAAAATAGAAAATAAGGATAGAATAAAAGGAAAATAAATGGGTTAAAATGTAAAGAAATGCTTACATTGCTCCACATCAGCCACACTGACAAGGTTTTAGTGTCGGTTTTAGTGTTTTTTTTAATTAATTTTTTTTTAAATCGGCCTCGTGCACACGATGCCGATGATCTCAAAATGCCAACAATCGGACAGATTAATCGGCCAAACCAATTAATCGATCTATCTAAAATAAATAAAACATAGGAGCTGGACAGTTAAGCTTTAATGTTTTATACAAGCTAGACTTGGCCGTGGAGATGATGGTGACTACAGAACAAGTGGCAATGGGTTGGCCAGTGAAACAATCTCTTCCCAATGATGGACAGCACCTGCCAGTGCTACTATGTATCCCTTCCCTCTACATTGCGCGTGCACACACACAGACACACCTTGTTATGTCCCCCTTTCTTTTCTCTCTTCCTCCTCTAGCATCCTCTGAGCCACTCCCTCTGCGGTCAGATGGAGGCCAACACTTCAGCATATTGCAGCATACTGTGTGCACACTCAGATGCCCTGACACACACCACTCGCACACTCAGGATAGACAGATCAGGTTATAGTACATGCTGTGTTGATGTGGGAAACATAACATTAAGACAACTTTAAGACAGCCAATGCTAATTCAAAAACCTACATGCTAAAACCTAGATCACCCAAGTGTGTCTCTAAAAACTAGACAACTGATGAAACTGTCAAAGAAAATAAGGCCTGGCCATTTGATTAGCAACCTTTTTCCAGTTATAACTGTTTTGGTAAAATATGTTGTGTGTCCAGCCCACCCTGCAACTACCAGCCAAACTAATTTGACAATCAGACATAGTGTGTCTTCATGAAAGTGTAAAGCCTTAAAAAAACGGCTAGGTTTATATCATAGGAATGCTAATTATGTTCCAAAATGTAAAAAAACTATGACCAGGTCGATTTCTACTGTACCAATTTTAAGTAACACTGCGAGCAATTCTGCTACAACATGCATACTGGGAAACAAAATACAGCAATGGTGAAACACAACTATGTAAACAAACACAAGAAGAAGTGAATGCATAAATGAAAAGTAGTTGTGTGATCCAACCCCTTGCCACATGACTCATTGTGCAGTCAGAAACACACCTCAAATGTTCCACTCAAACAGCTGAACAACACAGCAGCTGCATACAGGGAAATGCATGTTGCTCTCTGTCTCTCTTTGCTCGTGCATGTTCTTTGGACACAATCAGTTACTCAGCAGCACACTCCCTGGCAGTCAGTTAAGAGTGATATCTCGGTACAGATACGCCACGGCTTACACACAGTTACATAGATGGGGAAGCAAATCTTATACAGGTCAAGGTGTCTTTGTACCAGGGATGTTCATGGTCACAGAATGCAAGTTAAGATTGCACCTTGATGAGGCAATGTTCTACTCTACTTGATCTAAGTCAAGCTTCAGCAAGCAATTCAAAACCAGTTAAAGAGACTCTGTATCTGACAGCGACTAAGAAAGCATGATACAAAACAAATGCAAGTGCACTTGTCTCTGTATTAGCCTAAACATCACATCACATTTTTTGCCCAAATTCCCTTACTGGAAAGAGAGGTTTCTCAGTATCACACAGACCACTGACCAAAGCATTGCTATTTGTGATAAGGTTAGGCAAACTATATATATTATACAGCAATCATCATTCATTACTTACAAATACACACAACCAATGCAATATATTAAAAGAAAGTCTGGTTATGATATTAAAACTGGACCATATCATCCAGCCCTCGTTTGTGCATGTGTCTACACTTCAGTGCCTGTGGTAGTCTATTGACACGCGATATAGGAGAATGGCTCTATAGTAGGACAGCGGCAGCAGCAGCTAGCCAGCGTTGTTTGGTGTGCAAATAAAGCCAGCCTGGCTGAGTTGCTGTATCCTGGCAACCGGAGCCCAGCTTGGATGCTCAGTCCCTGACCTGGGCCTATTCACTTCATTATAAACCTATGTAGAGAAAGAGGAGTGCGACACACAAACACAAACATGCTCACACATACACAAGCGCTGAGAGAAAAGAACTGTGTTCATGCTGGAACAGAACTGTGTTCTCACATAAACAGCTAAGACATGAGCAGAACTACTGTGTTGATCAAAGAACAGCGATCATCAGTACTCCTCCTTGAAGGGAGAAGGCCAAGCTCCTCCATGAGCTTTCAGAGTGCTTTTCAAAAATATTGTGTGCTAGCGTAAATACTCAAAACAGTATATGTACCCAGGACTGGTTTGTTTTTTCAGGGTTGAATAAAACAGGGTTGCATTAGATCTCAATCTCGATTTGAGCAACAGGTGAAACAGAGGGGCATCTGGAAGTGAGAAAGTATATTTGAAATGTGAGTTAGGGGGAGTGGTCCTATTATCCATAAGGCTCTAGGAGTAGAGAGAGCCAGAGAGCCAAGGAGGAGTGAGATGTGGGGAGGAATCCAATCACTTGGACTGATTTTCTATTCGGAGCACGTTCCTTCTCCCTTACACCTCTCTGTTCCATCCAATAACAGCTCAGTGCTTGCTGCCTGCCTTCCTGCCAGTCTGGTAAATCACGCCGTCTTTGCCTGTGACCTCGATAAGATAGTGGCAGGGCGGTATATAATGCTGTATGTAGCTAGGCTGCAGGAAAGGCCAGAAACAATCTAGTGCTTTTTTGGCTTTCTCCTCTCCAATCCCTCGCTTCATCATTGCACTGACTCATTCTCATTTATTCCACCTCTCTTCTCTGAGTACATCCCTCTCATCTGCCTTTCTCTCTATTCTCAACATCTCTCCTCTCTCAAAGGAAAAAAGCCTGACATTGCCTCAGCAACGTGTGAGCGCACACACACGCACCGAAAGCCTGTTACCTAGCAACGCAGGGATGAGACAGATGCAGGCCTATCAGAGAAGCTGGTGATAAAGCCGTGAACGAAGAGAGGGAACCTATTGATAGAAGATAGCCTCTGCATTTCACCTCAAGCAATGTAGATTCAATCACTTTCTGACCCCTGGATCACGGTTAGACCAAACACAACTGTTTCAGTGATTCTCAGACACTACATGTGCTGACAACCACATTTCAAACACATCTAGAAATTTAGAAATATAATCAATATAGATTGAGGAACTACCAATACAACGGAAATAACAGCAACAAAATTGGCACTTCAAATATGAGCTCAGCCCTTTTATCTGCTCCAATTCTTTGGATAGCTTGGCCTTATTTTCACACGTCCATCCCCCCATACTGTGTTAAGCAAGACTGAAGAACAAAGTGTGTTTGGTAGACTTATCTTTCCATGCAGGGAAAGTACCCAGGCTGATTAGGATAACAATCATACAGCGCCAAGCACAAAACTCACCAATATGACAAGAATGTTTCTTGAAGGTTATAGTTATCAGACTATATTCTTTACTGGGTGTGTTGAAAGAATATTTTTGGTTGGTTATATTCAATTAATACTCATCACAACTTCTTTCCTGATTCTGTAATGACTCCTAGTTAGATTTTCCAAGTCTATAAGCTATTTGTGTACATAGCACCAGGTATGAAGCAGCTAGGTGGCTAGCTACTTCCAGCCTCACCCTTAAAGCTGGGGTATATGATTTGGGAGAAAATAGCAGTTGGGATAGAGATTCTAATCCAAATACCTCAACCGCACCACTTGTGTTCTCTCTGGTCCCTCCCTGACACGCTCTACCTGCTGTAGCTCCTCCCTCCGAACGACAGTTATGCAAGTTCATGTCTTTTCAACTAGTGTCTTTCCCGGTTTTTTCCTCGTATACTTGCTGTCTTAGCGGTGTAAGCAGTTGTTGTTAAACAGGAAATAGGACATTTAGGGGCCATTGATTGTAGACATTGCTGTTTGTTGGCTGCCTTAGTGCCAAACTGTCAGACTGAACTGGGTCGTGAACGCTCACACAACTGATGCAACAACGTCGGTGCCAAAGTGAATGGACAGTCCCAACTATTGGTGTGTACATGTGTAACTGTTTTTTAAATCATAACCGTTTAGGAAAAATCAATAAACGAAAACCGTTTTTTAAAGTTTGGTTGGCTCGCGAGCCGACAACGGCCCGCCAGCGGGAGTCAGTCTAATGACAGATCATCACTGGGCTAGTTATGATCTCTTCGAAGTCAAAAAGCAAAATTATGAAATAAAGGCCTCTCTGCCTCTCCCTGTTTATCTGTCTGCTTGACTTTCTCACTGCACATTGTCGCTCCAACAAAAAAAAATTACGTTTTTTCCAAATATTACAGTGAAAAAGTTACCCACCCCAGCTTTAAGAAAGTATTGGTAGAAAAAGTCAATAAAAGCCACATCTGATAAGCAAAATTGTGTGAACAAAATTAAAACAATACCCAACTCATATCTGCAGATGAGGGGTCAAGACATGCAAGATATTAGATAATAGAACCACACTTACTACAGAGAGCCATACAGTTACAACGTGGATGTCTACTGAAGATGGACTACGTAGGACGGATGTATATGAAACAGGAAGATACACCAATACAACCGTCATGTCATATTCATATACAAAATCATCAACATGGGTGAACTTAGTCTAGACCTCATTCAAAGCATCAGATGGCTTAACACCACAGGCTGGATTGCTGTCCAATTCCATACAGAATATTTACAGCCTCTTGTATTCAGGGCCTTACACTGATTGCTTAGGGTGGAAATTGAAAGGGGGGCTCAACTTTGAAACGTCACCATGCTTAATGTTGGGGATGTGCTGTTTTTGTTGCAACGTGCCGCCTTAAACTAAATGCTATCCTGTAGAACCAACCACTGAAGTATGAAAGTGTGGACTCTAGTTTCATCACTCATACACATCTTACAGAAAATCTCCCAAAGATACATGTTAGCTCTATTCAACATATCTATAACGTAAAGGCATATATTCTTCTTACCTTTCAAATGTGTCATCTTATAAAAGGAGGTCTACATCAAATTAAGTTAAGAAGAAAGGTCTCTTTCCTGTTTGGATATTTTTGACCATTTTGAACAGCTGGGGAATGAGGTAGATGACATTGGAAAGGAGTCCAATCGAAGATTGAAACCCATAACGTAATGGTTGTGTGGTATGCACTTAGCACCTAGCTCACTGAGCAAGGAGGCCCCGTCTGCCTATTACTGTAAAGCATGCAACGTGTTAAGATGTGTGTGTGCGATCTAGATCATTATGCTCCTGCAACATACTGACAGGGAAGATAAATGATTGAACGGTGTGTGTGTGTGCCTGCTTGAGAGAACATGAATGAGTGAGTGTATGTGTACGAGTAAGGGGCACTTTACACAACAACACGAAACGGCGCAAACGCGGAAATATTCTCGCGGTTGCACTATATCATTTACATGAAAACAGCAAACGCTAGCATGAAACCGCAAATTTTTGAGATCTACTCCCAGGGAGAATTTTTTGGAAAACACAACGGTTTTGGTTTCTTGTAAACACCGAAACCATTTCCCCTGGTAACGCTGACGTCATGGCTCCACTTCACGTATGCGTAGTCTATAACATTTGCTGTCAAAATACCCACACGCGAGTTATAAAGTTAGGTTATTCTAGCAAAATAAACGTGTGTAGCTTCTATATGCCAGGGACACAGCTCTCTCTACATTAAAAAAAACACTATCCATAGTTCAGCGTGCAGCGGTTAAGTTACTGTTCAACAAAAGGAGCATTAAGGCTACGGCTTCACAGTAAAAGCATTTCACTGGCTAAACATTAACAGCATTTCACTGGACAAACGTGAGTCGACTTTTATTTTGAAGTACGCCTAACAGGAAAGTAGCCGCTCACAAAGCCCCTTCACTATCAGCATGTCTTCTGTTTTCACGAGTTCAATGCGGTGAAATAAGAGGACAGAAAGCTTGTCATTTACAATACTTGTAACCCCAAGCTTACACCAACCGCTTTATGAACGTTAATGGCATTACTTTTCGGTTACAGTAAGGTTTTATGCATCAAATTGTACCGGAAGAGCTATCTACTAGGCTGTGTCACCGCTGACTATTGGCTTGGCATGGCTGCTACACTGCTACTACAGCGATTTCGTCCCGTTTCCTCTGAAAACATGTGTACGAGTGAAGATGTCAGATAAATTGTGTCTGAACAGGTTTTTTTTAAACCAAAAATGGGAAAACTGTCACGTTTTCACCGTGTAAAGTGCCCCTAAGTGTGTATGGTAGTAGAATGTAAGGCACGCCGACTGGATCTACATTAATTAAGGATTGGGTGAGGAGGTAAAAATAAATGCAGAGCAGAGGGAGAAAGCCTGGATGGATAATGAACAGAGCAGGAGAGGTAAGGAAGGAGAGACACAGAGGGTGGATGTGACCTTTCCACAAATGAGCATTATAATGTTTCACACACACACACACACACACACACACACACACACACACACACACACACACACACACACACACACACACACACACACACACACACACACACACACACACACACACACACACACACACACACACACACAGAGATGTAAAAAGCATCTGAAAAAGCATCCTACTTTTGAAGCAGAATGTATGACAGGTTCCAATTCTGACTAAAGTTTTGGTGCAATAAAAACACAAATGTCATTCAAAGGGACATATATCTCAAACATAGCAGCTTTTTAAACAGTAGTAGAAGCACATGGTGAAAACAATGGTCTCATCGTAAGATTGTTTATTTCGTGCATCAGACAGTCTCTTTTCTTGTATGTTACTCTTTAAGAAGATGTGTTTAAAAGAGTACCTCTTGAACACACATACGCAAGTCTGCCTCAGTACAAATGGTGGTTTATGCCACTCTGTCCATCTCCTTTGTTTACTTGTGTTTCTTCTGCTTTCTACTAGCTTTAGCATTTGACATATGACTTATTGCTTAACTCTTGCACAAAAGTGTGGGTTAATATTCACTATAACTATATCTTTAAATACATACACTACATTCCATTGGCATATATTTTTCTGACCTGATTTAGAATAAAAAACCCAGAAGGAACAAGAGCTGGATAACAACCACAAACATTTCACATCACAATTCCAGAGTATCACGATAACTGTCTTTATATGAGAACCCTAACCGTCAGCCCCTTTCTGTCCCTCCGTCTGTCCTCCCGTGAGAACGAGACCAGCACACATACACTCGTTCAAGCTCGTAGAGAAAGGTGAAATGACCCACTAAGAAGAAAATGCATCAGGTTTGCTATCATCTTCTAAAATATAGGTGTAGAGTGGTGAGTAGTAGAATCATGCAACCTTCCAGGATTTACACTCAAAGCTATCGATTAATAATGACAAATATTTGATCTTTTGAAGATGCCAATGAGCTATAAAAAGAAATGTTTAAAAAGTAAATCTAGTCTAGTAGCATTTGTCTTTACACAATTTGATTTTTGAAAGCCACACTGTATTTTTATCACTCTCTCAAATGTATTCCAAAAAGTCTCTATAGAGAAGAAACAAATGAGTAAAATAAATAAATAAAGCCTTGGTTTCTGCGTTGACTAATGAGTAACATAAGTGATATGAGAAAAGTATACATGTGTTGTGCTGAATGTCAGTTTGGTGTTTCGGACTAGTGCACCACTGCTCATATAGAGAAATAAGTTCATCTTGAGCCCTGCAGCTTGGGTCTACTTAAGCCTAGGAATAGGTGTTGCATGTTACGAAGAAAATTGAAGGGCTGGTGAAAATCAATCGGAGATAGAACCTCCAATACATCACAACTGACACTGCTTTATTTTATAACACAAAGACCAGAAGTTGGGACAGGCAGCTGACTTGGCACATACGGAGAGGAGAAGGAGAACCAACAGCATAGACCAGCAGCAGACAGACAGCCAGACAAGCAACCTGATCCCTACCATGACAGAGGAACGCAGGCAGAGCCAGAACAGCATGAACACATGCAGCCACAATAGCAGCCATTACAAATGGAGCCACAGTGGCTAGGCCTCAGAATGGTTTGTCACACACACACACACACACACACACACAACATATGCACGTGGGTGCAGTGTAGCTGGGGACCAAACAGAATGTTAATGCTGTCCTGGTGCAGAGGGGTGGAGGGATGCATGATCCCAGATGAATTATAAATCACTGGGCAGGGCCGGATGGAGGGATGGAAGGATGAGTGATGAAAGGGCTGCTACTGCAGCACAGCCAGCTGAGAGCTGGGGCGGTGCCTGCTAAAAGAGGGGGCAGGGAACCCATGCCAGACTAAGGCTATGGTGACGGCATGTGCATATTCTGAATAACAAGATTAATGGAAGCACATGCAGATTCTTCAGGATGTGTTTGTGTGTCTACATGTTAGTATGAGAGTACAATTGAAAAGTATGTTGAGGCCCTATTAGGGCTGTGCGATATGGCGATACATATCGTGTGACGAAACAAAAACGTCTATCGTTTCATTTTATGCAATATCGTTTATTTCGTTATGTTGTGAATCCCACTCTTTATCAAACAAACTATACATGTAGCTCGCAGTTAAGTTACTGTTAATTAAACCGTAGATTTCCTACAGCGTAACTTCACATTAAAAGCCTTTAACTGGTGAAATGTGAGAAATCAAAGTCAACTTTGACTTTTATTTTGAAGCAGAAACACTTCCATCACACTACTTCCGCCCAACCGCACCAGGCTTTTCTCGCTTGTGTGATAATCAAAGTTCATTTCGGACACTGAAACCCATCGGTAACAGACCTGTCTGTGTTTGCACAAGTGTAGACGAGTATTCCATAAGGAGAGGATCATATATCCCCGCTGACAGAGCAGTTGAACCGACGTCACCCAGGCAGCGCTCGACAGGCTCGCGGGGGGATAGCAGCCAAGCTAGCGGGGCAGTTCGGCTGCTGTCCCCCCAGGCTGTCGCGCGCTTCCCGGCTCGCAGTAATGCGCGGCTCGGCTGCTCTGTCAGCGGTGAGAAGCTCCTGCGTGCTCCCCGGGGCGGTCACCCTCTCCGCAGGGTGAATTTACAAGCCACCACAGCCTCAGCTAAAGTGGATAGCTCCATTAGGCTAATGAGCTAAGCTAGCGAGGAATCCACCAATTCAATCAATTCTGTGCCCTGAAACCCCACACGGCCCAAAACTACTCAAATGTCACATTGCAATTTTCTATTTTGTTGAATGCTTGAACATCTGCGTTTTAATAAAAGCTGAAAATAATCAAATATGGGTAAATACTTTATTTGTTGAGTATATTATTTATTTATATTAAATATTTATTAATTGAATTTACAGAAAATGTGCTATATCGTGAAATGTATCGTTATCGGGATAAGAATTTTCTATATCGGGATATGAGATTTTGGTCATATCGCCCAGCCCTAGGCCCTATACATGCTTTGGGTAAGCTTAGAATTAGTTTTAACTTGAAATAACTTTTATATAATACTACCGTATTTTCCGCACTATAAGCCGCAGGTGTTATAATGTTTAATTACCATATGTAAGAGTTCGTGCACAGAGGGGATTGTTGGGAAAGAAATGGCTGCTTGAGGAAGCTCCCATTTATTAACATTTCAACAAACAAGTTGCACATTTGCACAACGTACGTAAGTGTTACCATTTAGTGCAATAGTAGCTACTAGGGATGGGCACGAGTGTTTTCGCTACTCGAGTGATCGCTTGCATTCCTCGAGGATCAATCGATTCCTCGTTAAACTTTTTTCTATTTTTAGAACGCAACGCATCTGTCTACAGAACAACGGTTGACCGCAATAAAGCGCTCAATGCTTATGTCAAACAGTCACAGTTGCCATATTAAGGATTTTTTTCCACAAGTTTAAAACACATTTTCCTCACTGAAAGTAATTAAATAGACGGGCCACAATTTAAACCAATCGAGTAGGTCTGCGATGGGGAGAAAAAAAGAATGGGCTGTAGTTGTACCAAAAAAAAAATAGCCTAAGTCACCATTTAAAATAAGAAGGGCAGCAGATAATATAAAATGATTGTCCTAGAATTTAAATACATATAAATAACTCACCAAAGCAGATAGTTGTATATCCAACCGCGTAATGGTCACTCCGTGTCCGTGAATAATTACCGCGACTAATTCCTCATTAACGGAATGTTACACCGGTCGGTTTTTGAATCTTATCCCCATATTCCCTATTGGAGGCTTCTTAACTGTTGTTGGCTCGGAGCGAATGTGCCTGAAGTAAGCCTTGCTTCTTCTTTACTTTTTTTTCCAAGCGGAGAGCACCTTGCATGCTCACCTGGAGTCTACTCATTACTAACTGAGAGTAACAGGTGTCATCTCCCCTTTTTATAAACGTAAGTTTATCATCTGCTTTGAAATAATTGGACAGTTCCTGAACATTTTCTGGAGAAGAAAGGAGAGACCGTGTTCAGCTCCGCGGTGCTGTGGAGAACACAGGCTGCGCTGCGGTGGCACGGAGGTGGCAGTTATTTGAAGTTGATGTTTGACACAACGCTCAGTTTATTGCACTTGCATCAAAATATTTTTGTTAAACTTTATTTTATCCGTTTTGTACACGTATATAACATTTTAAAATAGGTGCGGCCGCGGCCCGCCGGCCTAAAGGCTAGACACTAAATAAAAAAAAAATAAAAAAAAAACGATTTTCCTCATCCACCAATCGGGTTCATTTGAAACGAGGAGTACTCGATTACTAACGCCCATCCCTAGTAGCTACAGAACATATACTGTGCTGTGTAACAGGGTCGAAAAATGGGGAAAAAGTTGCGGCTTATATAAATTACGGTACTTGGCCTTCCCTTGTGTTGACTTTCTTCATTATTGCCATAAGGGACTTCTGGATATCTTTCCAGCCGCAGGTGATGATTAAATAAAAATTTAGGATATACTGTTCAAGGTAAATATTTGGGTTTAAAAATGAAAGAAACGCTAACAATCCTCCACAGCAGCCACACTGAAGAGGCTTCCCGCAGTGTATTTTAAACACTGGACCTAAATCACGGTTGCTGCGCAGAAATAACTTGCGTCAACAGGGATGAAATGTGCGTAAGCCTTTTTCACTGCAAACGTTGTTATAGAAATATTCTATATGGAAAAGGGTCAGTATTCCCACGCCAACTTACACCCTTTTACTATCCCAAACCTATAGCCAAACACATACGTTCATTCTAATGTGTTTTATGTTCAAGTCCAAATGCTGGGCAATAAATTACTAACCGACTAGTATTTCTTGTGCTGACTAGTGAGGCAGTGGACGTTTAAGCGTTCAACCAACTAGTCATGTGCATCCCTAATTGTGACCACCTTGTGTTTGTGTGTGTGTGTGCCAGTTATGGCAGCGCACAGCACAGGCTTCCTTTCGAGTCACTTTCGTACATTCTGAGGGTTGTGAGTACGCAATGTCTGAGGATGGATGCTATGCACAGTTTTATAAATGAGGGCCCTGCTGACCAACTTGCACTGTAGCACTTTACAAAACTCCAACCAGCTTTGATCAGGTGAATACAATAACTAACCAAGCACAGTTGGTTTTATTTCAAATCACTTTGGCTAACAACGGCTTCCCACTGGTACCAACGTTGCAGTTCTCCACTATTGGAGTTACCAGGCTAATAACTCAGCAGAGATTCCCACCTTCATCAGAAATGTAAAAGTTCATGATTCAATTTGAACTAAAGCCAAATTTAAATTCCAGACTAGTTGTTATTGTTACACACCCATTGATGACATGTGCATTCAACATGTAGTCAATGCAAATCCAAATACACTGTTGCCATGAAACAATCTTAAGTATTCTACCTAGCCTAGGCCAAACCAACTCTAACCTTAACCTCAGTGGAGTGAATATTGATGCAGCATACAGGTTGACAGACAAACTAACAACTGACCATGTGGGGTATGTGGCAGGCCACAGTCACTCATAATGGAGCAATCAATAAACTCATCAGGTTGTACAGAAAGGCTACAATTAGTGGTTTAAATAGGCGCTCTTCAGGGAAACGCTGGATACTTTCACTGAGACTACAGAGTTACGGACCCTCAAAAACCTGCAACAGTAAATGGTTTAGCCACACTTGTTTATGTAATAACTGAGGTTATGACACTATTGGCATGTAGCATTCATGGCAGCCTCCCAAAATATACTCTGTTAAAGAGCACCATAGCTCGGAAGAACACATGTTTGCGATACCACACATCACAGGGTCCAAGATAAAGGCTCTATCCTGTGAACCTACAGCCAAGTAAAGCTCAGTCACAAACCAGCTAGGGAGTAGTGGAAGAGGACAACAAACATAATATCCCTTGACCTGGACTATATAATAATAACATAATAGACTGGTTGGCAAATTATTCTGACCCCAAACCAGCAAATCGATCAGCAGGTACTATCACTAGGCAACCAGGGTTCCTATCTAAAAGGCAACTAGACCTCATAATTAAGTCCGCAACAGTGTAACCAGTTTGCATGCAAGTTTGAATTAGTATGCATTTATCTCTTAGTACAAGTGTGCATGTATACCGACTCCCTGTCATCGTCCGAAATGGAAACTGCAATAATTGAAAGAAGCACAACCCTGAGGGATTTGTTTTTCCGGTGCTCACAAGGTATCACTTCTTAGCATCTAAGCCTGCAAACAGATGTGCACAAAAACACACACACACACAGCTATCAACATATGTTTGCAATTTAGCCAATTAAAGCTTTAACCCATAACCCAGTGCAGCCCTACCGCAGAGGTAACACAAACTGTTTGCATGTGAGAGAGGAGAGAAGACAAGGGATACAAATAATAAGAGAGTAGAAACAGGGTGAATCATATTAATAGAAAAACAGTGGTGGTTTTCACTGTGTAGTCCAATTCTCTTTTCAATCCATCGTTAAAAAGGCCAACACCTGATAGAAAACTTTAATAGGGATTTAGGAACCAATGCAGCACTTTTATGATAATTTCATTAATCAACTATTTTGCCCTTATAGGTCACATATTATGCTCATTTTCAGGTTCAAAATTGTAATTTAGGTTTCTACTAGAAACTGTTTTATGTAGTGTCCAAAAAGCTCATTATATCTCTGAAGTCGGGACCACACTGGACGTGGAATCGCCAAGAAGCGCAGGCAGTTTCATTTCGCCCCATTGGTGTGGACAACCAACACATTTTCGGAGCGTTTGCACATTGCGCGGCACTTCGAGGCCCCGGCGTCAAAGTGCGTTGCTGAATTCGTCTTTTCAGCCTTAGACAGTCATAGGTCATAGTACGACTCATAGGTATGCTACCTGGGGTATGAATAGATTATAAAGTGCACTTCAGGCTTGGCACTGCATGCTTGATGAGTGCCAATACGCAGCAATACAATGGAAAACCAGCTGAATTGGATGCTGCTCTATAAATTGGCTGAGTGGGCTCTCCAAGTTAGCAAAGGCGCCAATGTCTCATAACAGTCCAGCCAAAAAAGTACTGTACTTCTGCATCCATGATACCAACATTCGTCTTTGGGGAAAAGCAGGGCTTTACGCAAGCAAATGTTGTCCAATAACAGAAACCTAAGGGCCTTCATATAGCGACATTCTATTTACAGGTGGAATGGAAATGTCATAGATTCCCCTTGCTAGAAAAGTTTTTCCAAAGCATGCTTTCATCCCAGGGACATTTATTGGGCAGCTAGTATTACCAACTGGGCTAAAATAAATCCAGCAAGACTGGAGTGTATTGTCAAGAGCCAGTTTGGCTAATTTTATGTTTCCTCTTGATATGCACTTGCTCTTGGCTATAGCCCTTTGCCTGTAAAAACAAACAAAAAACAAAACAGAATTAATAGCTACGTTTGATCTTTTGAATATTGTAAGGCCATTGTTGAGGCAACAAATTGGAATGACAGCATTATTCTGTGTTTATATTAGTTTATAAATCAACTTGCAAAGCAATTTTAAGAAGAGAGGTGAGGTTAAATGGTAAAACAACAACATGCAAAATAAGCTTAAGGAGAGAGCTGATGCAAAAAAAGTACTGTAGATATTGTGTTTATGTTTCCCATTCAGCTGAGGGAGCTCTCCTGCAGACCAACCAGATCAAAGACCTTTGGGTGCTCTCAAAAAGCTGCCAAACAAACTCCTGATCTTCCCGACTTCTTTCTAAGCCGTCCCCTACCCCCACACTCCAAGGCTGGAATTTCCTGTTGATGGCCCAGTGCAAACGCCCACTCCTGCAGAAAACTTACTTTGAAGATGAGCACGAGAGACAGAAGGAGGAGAAAACTACAGAATAGAAATGCATGTCATGGCTGTGCCTTCTGGCAAAATCTGGAAAGTTTACACTGCGGGCACACTTTTTTCTATTTACCCATGCCGGAAAGATAGACTACTTCTTAAATGTGCACAAACGCTTGTGGGAAATACACAAATGTGACGGAAGGGAACACAAGTTGTTGACTGGGCTGTGAAAAAGACTCTGTGGTAAAGACAGAGTATTGGACAAGTTGGGGTCACTTCAGTGGACAGATATTTATTTGATGGAAAAGCAGTTCAGAGGACAAGGGGTGCATTCAAGCTGGGAAAACGGATAGATGATACAAGCGTGTGAATGTAGAGCCCCAAAACCCAGCGTACTCAGGTTTCCTCCACAAAGCGTCCAGTTTACCATAGCAGACCCAACCCCCCTCATCATCTTGCAAACAGATGCACATCCCTCCTCAGCTTCTCGCCCTATTGTGCTTGCCTGGTCATTTAAATGGGCTCCAAACATGTCTTTTTATGTTATGGCAAAACGTTGCATGTAACGGTTGACCAGCATCAGTACTACTAGATACACTCCTAACAGTCAGCTTACTGTGTATGTGATGTAATATCGGAGTGTTTTCAGGAAGCACTGGAGGGGGGGCAGAGTTACGGGGCAGTGTATTTTCCTTCACTCCTTCTGTTTTTGTTCGGTTGAGTGACTCATCAAAGAAATAGCCCTGCGCACTCTTTTCTCCCCAACCAAGGTCTGGCCAATATGAAAGCAGCCCTGGAGAGAGAAGGACAAAGGGACACACATGTGACACGCTAAGGCCATTTGGGATCTGGGTCAGGATAGTGAGCTGGTCCTCAAAGACTGGCGTCTCAATATTAAACGTCTCTGACAGACTGCAGCCTCTGGCAGTTCACCATACCCTTCAAAACACACACAGGAGAAGAGGATATTGAGACAGGCAAGTCAGTTTCATCTAATCTGCTAACTTCAAACAAAAACCCTAGTCTTCATCGATTAAGCCACACGCGTGTGTATGCACACCACACACACACACACACACACACCACACACACACACACACACACACACAACACACACACACACACACACACACACACACACACACACACACAACACACACACACACCACACACAACACACCAACACACACACACACACACACACACACACACACACACACACACACACACACACACACACACACACACCAAGAGGCCATGGTGTTCCACAAAGGGGGAGGGGGGCTTCAGTGTCAGCTAAGAAGCAGAAGGCAGCATTCATATGCAGATACTCTGCCATGTGTGTTAAGGCCAGGACACACCGGCCCCGATAATCGCCGTGTAGAGTCGGAGGGAGCGGGACACGAATCTGTTTGGTGTGTGCCGTGAAATGGTCGTTGTGATGTCGTCGGGCTTCTTTTGAGCCAACATGTTCAATCGGCGAGGCAGTCTTTCAGTTGGAGCAATTTGATTGTGGAGGCTAGCGAATCAGTGAAGCCCGGAAGTGAGCGGTAGCACAAACAGCTAACAACAGTTAGCTATCGTTTTAATGTGTTTGTTTGTTCTTTCAGCGAGTACTCACATGCATCACCCTTGTTGACTGCTCGACATCATGCTCGACACTCTCTGCTAAAATGGTGCTCTTTATGGTCCAAAATATAAATACGTATTTCTATCTATGTTTATGGTCTAGAGAGCCGTCCCATCATTTCCGGTTCTGTATTTTTCGGCCACAACACAGATTACGCGCAGCTGTTATGGAGACATTACGTCCCGCGCAAGCGCAGAGCGTACGGAAAGGCAACAGTCGGTTTGGTGTGTTCTTTGCACTTTTTCGGCCGCGACGGGAAGACTGGAGCTCCCTGAATCGGCAGTCTCCATTTTCGGGTAGTCGGACTGGTGTGTCCTGGCCTTTAGGAGCACAGAAGAAAAAGCGCTTCTCTTCACACTAGAACATGGCTAAACAATCCCTAACAAGGATGACACATAGGCTCACATAAATAGTGAGCTTACCAGTCAACAAGTAGGAGGCTTGAGGACTAATGGAAGTACGCACTACCAACAGACATGCAGTGTGCACTGACCTGGATTTGACCCTACTGGATTGGTCACGCAATGGGTCTGGGCTTAGAAACAATGAGCACATGTGATAATCAAACATAGTATGCATTGCAGGTGTATTTTGAATAAAACATTTAAAAAACTTTTTTTTAGAGGAGGTGAAAACCAGTTCTTATTAATGAAGCTGTGAACAAAATTAAAGACAAGACAATGTTCAACTGTCTCTGATAGCAAACTATAAATTCTCAAAAGTCTGGAGATAGGCCTAAGAATTTCATTTCTGATGCAATACTAAATCTGCTTGCCGTGGCTGATGGATTCAGCATCTAGGTCAGAGGGAATGCAGTGTGCAGAGCAGAAGAGAGGCTAGCGGGACTGGTTGTGATTATATATTTGTATAGCTTTCCCCTTTAAAAATCAGTAAACAGCAGATGGAGGCTATGTACAGAAGAAGAAAAAAAACATTACAATTAACAATTGTAGCATTTTAGAGTTATTATTACTTCAGATAAAATGGTCGTCTGTATCTTCCTTTGCTTGCACACTCAAATGCACTTCTGTTACACAACGCTGAACGTGAGAGGGCTCAAGATAGAGCAACTGAGCGGGGATACGGCTTTTGAAGCATAAAGGAGTGAGTCATGATGACCTACATAGACTGTGGGGGAGGGAAGAGAGAGAGAGAGAGAGAGAGAGAGAGAGAGAGAGAGAGAGAGAGAGAGAAAGGGGGTGGGGATGGGAGAGATTCCTTCCGCATATCAAAGTGTTTACTTGGCTCTGCATATCGCCTTCTCTCTAGGAGGGAGGGAGAAGAGGAAAGCAAGAGGGGGGTAGATAACATTAGGATGGAAAAGAAAATGAGAGGACAGGAGAGAGGGAGTTAAATAATACAATGGCAGTCACTGTGTTGTTATTGCCTCCCTTGATCTCTGCACTTCATGACTTACAGAAAGCACACATTTCCGTAAATCTACCCCTTAAAGCAAAAAATAACATACACCTGGACAAGCCCCAGACTATTAATGATTCAAGCTGGTCCAACATCTATGTGGTACAAACAGGCACACATTTATCAACAATATTCAACCGGCAATCATCTCCTGCATGCTAAAGTCACACGCATTTTCTTGCCAAATAAACTGATCAGCACTGAATTTAGAATATACATGGAGTCAGTGCAGTGTGTTCCCCATGATATCTCAGCTAGAATTCACTCCCAATACCGCGGAGAGCAGCAATATTCCCCGGCTGATCAATACGCACTGCAGAGAGATTCAGTTCCCTTTGGAAGCCGAGCAATGGATCTGGTTTCCTTATCACCTCCACCGCTGCACCCTGTTCCTCCTTCTCCTCTTTTGTCCCTCCCACAGGTTTTCCAATACAATGGAGCAGTTTTCACACTACATGTGGGCCTGAGCTGGGTCGGCCTGTTTAGGAGAGGGGGGTGGGTAGTAGCTTCAGTGTGAGGCACCGAGGGAAAGCAGAGGAGAACAAGGAGAAGTGGTAACACAAGAGGGGGGAAAGCTATCGTTCTTTCTGGAACTGGGACACAAAAAGCATAGCATTCAAACTGTGCTAAATCATGTGCAGTAGAAATTGTTTTCTTATCAGGGAGTATGGGGTATTGACAGTGTTTCGTGTGAAGGGCTCCGAGCGTTACACTGGTGGTAATGAACGTTATTGAATAAGACCATGCTTTGGAATAAGTACAGTGCCACGCAAATAGAAATGATCTTCTCAATGAGTGTTTCACAGTCACAACTAGGGATGTGAATAATGTGTCGACTCAACGACCGATTTTTTGGATCGTGCTCAAGTCGAATCTAAAAAATTTAAATTGAAGGAGATTAATAAAAAAAAAATGTTTCCCCTTTAAATGATTTTTTGGGGAAATGGGAGACATACGTGAGGCAAGTTCACGTGTGATCGTGAGCACCCTGCAGGAGCTTCATTTCTGCCATGTGCACATTCAATTGTCAGCTTCATCTAAGAGTCCGGTGTTGGTCAACAGTGCAGTGCAAAATATGCAGCATAAAGTTATAACATTCGTCTAAGACCGTGATGTTAAATAACCTTCACAAAAAGCCTTGACAATCACCGGGAGACCTCGCCAGTGTGAGCCGCGTGCAGAAAAACGGTGGTTTGTTAATCGGGGATATCCTGCCCGTTCATGTTGTCTAGGGGTAACAGCTTCCACGATATGACTGTATGTCCCGAGCACGAATACACAGAGCCATGATGCCAGACTGACTACGTGACAATAGGAAACGCATGGTGAAACAGTTGCCTTCCTCCATTAATTTCTGTCTACAGCCGAGTAAGTTACAATCACCACCGAAGCATGGACAGCGTTTAATTAAAGCCTCTCATTTTTATTATCATAAGGGCTTTGATGCAAATTCTGAAGTCTGAACACACACAGCGGCAGCAGTGTTGCTTAATGAAAAGCGCAGTTGTTCATTCGTATCAGTAGCCTACCACAACTGTGTGCTGCTGCTGCTGCAAAAAAAGCACACAGCCTTTTTTTTTTGTGTCTGGTAGCCTACAGTAAATCGATTGATTTGTCGATTCATGCCTCCAACACATCGACTCGACTAGTCACAATCTTATTGGCTAACCCTAAACAAAGAACAAGATATGTGGTATTTGCAGATCTAAACATTCATGCCTAAAAGTAGGAAACAATATGCCAATAACTATTTATTTCCAAAATGAAGAAAACACAGTTCTAAAATTACTTAGTAATAAGATCATGTATAGCAAAGATGTTGGATGTAAAATGTGCTCAAATGCACTGTTTTAGCCACTACAGTAGTAACTAGCTTTTAAGAAATTACATTTGCAAGTGATTCATACAACAAAAAATATACAAATGAGATTATGAGAACAACATTACTGAAAAACACAATCCTCTTATGGAGAGAGGCAGACCCCCCGCCCCACCCAACCCCGTGTATCCTTTCTTTCTCTTTCTGTTTTGTGCTGCATCACCATTAAATGCGGCCATGGGAGCTCTGCCAAAGAGCTGTAAACTGCCATCCACAAGAGGATGGCTGTAACCAAAACAACCAACTACGTCACCTTCCTCAGTGCATTTCTGTCCCCTAACTCTCCCTCTCACAGACACACAAGCTGGGATTATCTTGTAATATGTTATTATTATTATTATTGTGAATCCTGGAACACAAACTTGACAATGTAAAAGTATAGAGATTAGGAATTGATTTATGCATTTCTAGACATATGCTCTAAATGTTGACTATTTTTTAAACCACCAACTGTCTGTAAAGAAGAAAATAATGGGCAAGGAGTCAGACATTGGCCTTCGCTTGCCGAGGAATTCATAGTACTGGGGTGGAGAATGGGGCAACAGGTATGGCCAGTAACGAAAGGCAGTGTGTCCATCCCCTCTCAAAGCAAGGCCCTCTTCCTTGTTTGCATGTTTTCCTGCTTCTCTGCCTCTGTGCATTTGTCTTTCTGTCCGTGCTTGTTTATTTATTCGGCTACTATGTCTAAAGGACAGAGGGTGTCATATACGACTTGGTATCACTGAGCAGGTTATTTTGGTACCCTTCCCAACTTTCGACAGGGGACATGCAAATAAATGAAGAGTCGCACCGAGCCGCACAGCTCAGCGGAAACAAGGCTATATGCTGTACACATTGTTAAACACCCTGAGGCAAATTGTTATTTGTGATTTTGGGCTAAATAAATAAAAGTAACTTGACTGTTGTGTTTTGTGTGTGTGTGTGTGTGTGTGTGTGTGTTTGTGTGTCTTTTCTTGTGGTGTTTTGGCCAAAGGGGAGATGAGGTTAGGGGAGACAGGGAGGACACAGGAAGCAGCTGGGGGAGGGGATAAGACGCACTAAAAGGACTGGTGAATTATTGATGAGAGTCAGCAAGCTGGCCCTCTGTACTAATGCACGGACACACATACACACTGAAGGTACACACAGGCATTTACACAGAGCATGGATATTGTTACACATTACATCAGCCGTGCCTCCTCCTCGCTCTTCTTCCTCAGCCACCACCCACCTCAGACTCAATTTAGCCTGTCTGTCCTCTCGTCTCTGTACCTCGACCTGTCTCCTGCCCTCTGTCACGCCTTCCCCCGTTCCATCTTTCACCCCCCTCCTCAAGCCTTTTCTCAGCACACAGTCAGCGTATGAATTCAGCTGGACGATAAGAAACTTATTTAAGCTCTGTCTCACTTCTATCTTGGAAAAATCCAAATGCCACACCAAGCAAAGAAGCTTGGAATAATGAAAGATTATAACTATAATTTGGGTCATGCTGCTAACCACAAGCTCTCAGTTCATGCAGAAGCTATAGGGGGCCTCTCTCCATGAAGAACACTGTGTAATGCAGACCAAGGCCGACACATGATGGTGGACAACACATCTATTCCACAACAACACGAACGGGGGACTGAACCAATCAGAAAGCCACTCTACTCTGCACTGTGTGTGTGGGTGTGTATGAGAACAGAGAAAGAGGGAGAGAGTGTGTAAGTGTCAAGGGGCCTGCAGGAAATGTTGTGTCTGAGTCCGGAGAGCATGGGAAAGCACAAGGATGAAGAGGTTGGGGAGAAATTAGGGATAGAGAAAAAAAAGGAAGAAAGATACATTGGCAAGTGTTGAGCCTGCTCTGTTTTAGTGTACAAATAATTCATAATATGAAGGCAGCAGCCTATGTTTTGATAGCGTGATGTTGTTGGAACACTTAACCAGATCTCTTAAGAGCCTTAGCAATCTGCTCAGTCGTCCAAGAGACCCCTCCACATGGGCCAGAGAGAAATAAGACAAACACATTTCAAAAGTAGCTTTCCCAAGATATGAACAAATTCTCTGCACGTCACTACAGTACCCTTGCTCTGCCAAGTCAGAACAAGAGTACGGGAGGAAGGATAGAAGAAAAACAACAAGAGCATAAAAAAAGAGCATGCAGTGGTAACGGTTATACGATGTGTGTATGAATATTTATAGCAATTTTGACAAAAATAATACTGTATACACGTAAAGCGATGGAGCTAGGCAGTTATATTCATTATGGCAATTCTCATAATGGTCAGATATCACAAGTATATCTAGAGATCAAAACCCAATATGCAATTATTACTTGCATTCCAATATTATAATATGCGACAAGAATTAAAACGTCTCGAGGATTCAGCATTGAAAATGGTCTTTACTATATGTAAACATTTGGTGCAAAGGCATTTTGGAATTTCCTTATGTGCATGTATGCAAGCAGAGCACTGCATGCTGAACTGCGCAGAGCATATCTGACCTGCATACAGAGCTGCCTAGCTCTGCCTCAACATTGTTGTTGCCTGTAGAGCTCTGGTCTGCCCTTCCCCCATTCCTCTCTCTCTCTCTCTCTCTGCTCTCTCTTTCCCCTCCCCCTGACTGCGGCAGGCAGGCAAGCAGGGCAGATGGTATCCTAGCAAGCAGAATGACCCTGGTGTTCCTGCCCCTTGTTTTGATCCTGCAGTCCTGATTGTCCAGGCCTAATCCTACACTAGCCAGAGCTGCTGGACCGCTGCCAGCACTCTTATTAAGCACACAAAGGCTTTTCATTACAGTTAGGGTGCTAGCTAGCTCATCAGCCTGCACACCCTACGTCTGTGGCATCACTCAGCTGCTTTCCTCCATCCTTATTCTCTCAAGCTTGTCTCTTCTACTGCTCACCAACTTGCTTTCACTCAAAATATATTCAGTAACAATACACCTGTCTCCCCCTCTTCCATCCCTCTGCTTCCTGTTGGGCCTGCTGCTGCAGCTCCTCAGCTCCTGCTTGTCTAGTTTGTGTCCTACATTTTTGATCACCAGGGAAAGCACCGTCCAACTGTAGAAATTGAGATTGAGATACTGTTAGCTAGGGGTGTAAATGAGGGTATAATTGTAATGATACCCTCATCTCACAAGACAATACGATACTATACAATATTTTAACACTGATTAACCTTCTCTACACAAATCCATTTGAGCGTTTTTTTTTTTTTTTTTTTTACACACTGTCGCTTGATGCCACAAAAAAACAACACAGGAAACCCAAAGAAAACACAACAGTGCCTCTGTTCGCCGTCTAACAATAGTGAACACAGTGAAATATACAGTGTGAATTAAAGGCCTACTTCACCGGTTGGAATATGAAGGTGTATTGAACTCGGAGTTCCTATTTAGTATAAATGTGCAAAAAAATTGAAATCGGATCATCTTTGCCTGAGAAAAGGCAGAAAGAGTGTTTTATGGTCTCACTGTCAAACCCTACAGGTTTCCTTACTGTGACATTACAGTAAGGGTCAGGAATAACAGGACAGCTGGGCCAAGGGAAGACTAATGCCTCGTTTCCACCAAGTAGAGCGGGTCGGGTCGGAGCGGCTCAGAGTGGGACAGCTAACTTTTAAGAATATCGGTGTTGTTTCCACCGCCGACCCTACCCTTACTGGTAGGGCGGGGTTTATGACCCTACCCTTACTGGTAGGGCGGGGTTTAGGCTGGACTGCGATAGCCGCCGCCAGAATGTGGGTCAAACTATCGGGCTGTGGAACAACTGTGGTCAAGCCAGCGGTCTCTTGTTTTTGCATGGTCAAACCAGCCGCTTCTTTATTGAGAGGACAGAGACGGCTCGGTGCAACTGATAGAGACAGTGAGCGAACAGGAAAAACACCACACAATAAACAGTGCCGCGCTCACATTTTCGCCAAAACACACTGACTCTCTTCACTCTAGCCGAGGTGACTTCACAAGGCGGAAATGATTCTTTCGACCAACTCAAGCCAGCGGTCTCTCGTTTTTGCTCGGTCAAACCAGCCGCTTTTTTATTTATTCCCCCCGTGTTGTTGTGAGCGTGTATAGGCTATGGCGTAAACACACAGAGACAGTGAGCGTACAGTGCTGGCTGCGGCAGCTACGCAGTGGGACACAGTGTAAACAACTGATTAATTTATTGACGAGGAAAAACACCACACAATTAACAGTGCTGTGCTCACATTTTCGCCAAAACACAAGACTCTTGCCGAGGTGACTACACATGGCGGAAATGATTCTTTCGGCCAATCAAATGACGGCAGTGTGTAGCTCTGCATTTTCGGCACCCTTTCAGGCGGCTAGTACCCCTACGGAGGAGTACTGAGATTTGGAGCGGCTCAGAGCGGTTAGGTGCGCTTAAACCGTACCCTACCCAACTTTTGGCAAATGAAAAGCCAAATTACCCGGATCAAACCGCTCCGATCCGACCCGCTCTACTCGGTGGAAACGAGGCATAAGGGAAGACTGAGGGAAGAAAGACCTCATTCATTATATTATAATAGTTATTTTATAATGATAGAACGCTGGTTCCGTATGGGTGAAGTATTCCTTTAAGCAGTCACGATACCGTAAACTAGTCAGTGGGTCCTAGAACATGACTCCAGAGACTCCTGCTTGAGGAGCAGTTATGATAACACGGACTTGACACACACGATCGAATAGGGAGAGGGGGACAGGGACATGTCTGAGCATGCAGCAGCATGACCATACATGGAAAATCCGCTTTATCTACGTAGATAAAATCCGGAAACTAAGCAGCTAGGCTGCCGCGAACGGCATAGGAGTCTCGCACTGCCTCCAAAAATGGTCGCAAAATGCGAGCATTTGGTCGCAGTCTGGAGCCCTGCCAACCCTTCGATGATTGGCCAAACCGCTCTACCACCTGAGCCCCGTATTGAGTGACATTACTAAAATTCCCCTATAATCCTTGAATTCATGTCCCCTCCAACTAAAAGGCAAAATCATATCAAAGATTCAATGTAATATAAGTGCAAGGTACGGTATGCATACGTTTTGCTCCTTTATTTCTGAAGCGCTAGCAAACAGAGTGGTACAGCGTACAACAACTTTCCTTAACATTTATAAAGCAACTGAAAGACAAATTCAACGCAGTTCGACTAATCCGTACATTTCGTATCCAACCTTTTAAAAAAGACATAGTATAAGGAAGAAGACAGGCTACAAACTACAAAACAGTTTTTTCAATTGCACAGAAATAATCAAAATTATAAAAAGGAGCCTTATTTACTGTGACCAAAGTAAGAGGGCTGCAGCTTGTTTACTGGCGTTTTTTTGTAGGGCTTAGCCGTGCACTCTGAAACACTCACTCATTCTTGCTGCTTCCTCCTCCACTCGCTCTTCTCCATCTCGCTGAGCTAAAATCAAAGATTATGACTGAGAATTCTACAGAACGTTGCCTAGCAACCTACACAAGAAAGCCACACTACAGCAGATCACATGAGGGACATGTGCAGTCCATGCAGCCACACAATAATATGAGGTTTATGTTTCGCTATAGCCAAATCCAGAATGATTGAAACATAGAAACACAAAGCATAGCTTCTATTTGCATTACAGAGTAAATTGATGAATCCATTATACCTTCTTCAAGGGCAGAAACCTTTTACATGTTTCAAATATTAACAACACTTTATAAACGTATACATGAAGGATTTCAACAAGTTTACAAGGCCAAGCTGTCCTTGGAAAACAGTTTTATTCGGCTTAGACATCTGTTGAGCTGAAGCATGTTGCTAAGCGAAGATCAACAAGTAGTATAATGTACTGAAAAACAGGAACAACAGAGATAATGTGGGAACAGCAGAAAGGAAAGCATTGTGAGACAGACACTCCTCAGTTTGAAGATGGGTCATAAAAAGGGCCAGCTTTACAATTGTATAGTGGTGATGTTTACCAACACAAAGGGTTCAGAGCATAGTCCAGTTTGGGGTTGCTAACCTCGACCACATGCCATTTCCTTTGAGTTCCTTTCAACCTAAAAAAAAATGAACCTTTTTGTTGCTTTGTTTTTATTATCACATGCTGCTGGTAGACATGCGACAGGGATGCAGCTTATCAGCGTGAACAGGTTGAGTCAATGGAGATGATGTAAGACTGCTCCGACCAGACAAGCCAACCTTCTGTACTTAAGAATCCATCAGGCTTAGCGATCAATAGAAATAGTCCCTGGCTTTGTACTGCAGCTGCCGCATTGCAATAAAAGCATCACTGGGCCTGACCCGCAAAAAGCTAACACTGACAGTGTTTCCCCCAGAAAATGTCTTAGTCAAGGTGGTCACTGCCCCGTGTCAGGGGAGGCGCGGCGCAACGCGCCGCGGCGAAAATTTTAGGGGTATTTTGCTCAAAGATGCCAATGCGCCGTAAAGAAATAAAACAGACACACTTTGTTTGCTATGTGCAGGTACAAATTATGTGTAAACGTGCAGACAGTACAAAGCACAATTAAAGAAAACTTCTACTGTTTTGGTGCAATACTATACAGACACACTAAATACAAATAATGGACCATACATTCAGAGCCGGCCCAAGCCTTCAGTCCAATGTTAGCGCTGCTGAAACTATAGATCTTCGCTAAATATTATTCACACACCCAGTGTTTTCCGCTAGTGCCTCCACTGTGCAGCTGTGTGAAAATGTTAGACAGCCGAGATTCCGACCTTCCTAGGGGGGTCCGGGGGTATGCCCCCCCGGGAGATTTTTTTTAACCTTTTTAAAGTGAAATGCATGAATCTGGTGCACTTTGAGAGAAAAATTGAGAGGCTGAATCTGAGAAATTTTGTGTGAACAAATAATTTGGATACACTGGTCAGATGAATTAGAAGCTATTGAAGGACACATGGATTTTCCATACAAATATTAATATAAAATCAAATATTATGGAGGGTCCTCTGGGTTGGGCTTGAAGCTCTTTTTCTTTTACGGGACATATTGCTCTGTAATATAATGAATGCATTTAAATTCAGTGAGAGGAACGAAGCAGAAGAACTCTGTTGTCCAGCTACTGTATCTTTTTTTCCACAGACGAGGCTGAAATAGGCTATAGACTATACACAGTGCATGGGCAACTGAGGGCAGCCCCATTTCCAATAGTTTTTAAATAAACTCAATACACACTGTGCATGGATGTGAACGTGACATGATCCGATTCGGATTACCTCCCAGATGAACTGATTACATTTTTAGGCTATTAATTATCTAGACCAAAAAATTGTATTCTTTTTTTTTTGTATGTTAACTCACATTTGCATAATATGATGTTAATATCAAACACAGAAACAAAAATAAATAAAAATAAAAATGTTTTTTTTTTTTTTTGAGGGGGGGCCCCCTGGCGGTCGGGGGCCCTAAGCGACCGCTTAGTTCGCTTATGCCTCGGGCCGGCTCTGACTCTCATGCATTCATCAAACTTTTCTCTGCGCTGTCCTAGCTGATAGAAAGGTTGTGTTAGAACTGCACTGGGTTTATTATCGCCACCAGTTAAATCTCGGTTTGCTTCTGCTCGTTTAACTCTCCCGCGTGCATGCCGTAGTCGCACGCTGTGCGGTACGGTCGCGCGCGCAAAGCCGCAGACACAGAGCAGCTGATAGAGAAACGCTTGGGACACATGCTTTTTACCGCAAATCGCGGCCTTTCGCGCAGTTATGACCATGCACAACACACACATCGCGCTTGCTATTACATTAAATTGTGCAGCACGAAAAAAAAAAAAAAAAATTAATTAAATTAATTTTTTTTTTTTTTTTTTTTTTTTTTGGTAGTCAAGGCGGGAGGCTGGCGTTGCTAAGGCGGCCGCCTTAGCTATAAAGCGCTGGGGAAACACTGACTGATAAAACAGGCTGTTAGATTCACGGCAAACCCTGCCCTTTACTCCTTACACTGTAACACACACACCTTAACTGTAATTCAGTCACATGCTATTCACTCACTACATTATACATTTCTCTGTAGTGGTCGTCTTCTGTGCTGCGTTATGCTACCATAGTAGCAGAGGAAAAAGACAGAGTAGAGGCTTGTATGGGTGTGAATGCACATACATCTTGCTGCAGTATACCGGGCATTCCTCCACATTCCACCTTTATGCAAACAATTACCGATGCGTTCACAAATCAAAAGGTTGTCAAAATCAGTGAATACCTCCCTATGGTCCGCTACCTGTACGCACTGTGTGTGTGCTAAAAAAAAATATATATATATATATATTAATTAGGGATTGAATAACTCGATTACTAAAATTTGAAACATAATTTAATACATTTAAAAAAAAGGAAGCATCGAGGCAAATTCACTGCCTCGATGCTTCCTTTTCATATGACCAGCTCTATTTATGGGCAGCACTCTGTGTCTGTGGCACACTGTGCTCATACGCGACTGACGTAAAATAGATGAAGAAAACAAAAACAGCGAAACCGAGAACCGGGACCTAATAAATGATCAACATTTTCGGATACTGCTGCCCCCGCGACCCGATTTCGGATAAGCGGTTGAAGATGATAATTTTAAACTGAAGCAGTACAAAAACTGTGTAAGCGTATAAATGCTTAAGCATCTCCAGGGAGAGCATAAGTCAATGCATCAAGTCCACGGAGCGGACCCAACGTAAGCTTGACATGACACACAAACACGCTCACACAGACACTGCCCATGTAGCGCTTCTGTTCACCTTGTCAGATATATTTCTCGAGACGAGAGTGACCCGTTTGTATGAATCAATTCAGAAAATACTTTTATGGCTTACTGCACATAACAATTATTACAATTGTTTACATAGATATGCAGCAACAGTCTGTAACCCAAACAGCGGCGTGGGATGCCGTTATTGACCAATCAGAAAACAGCATTTATCAGTGTCCTGTAATAAATCAATGTCATTGCAGTTTCCCAAAGATATGGAGCATTATAATCCACTTAAACCCAGCAGTTGTGTACACAGTAAAGTTTGTATTAAACAGCCTGGCGGCCTGCGGCCTCGATGGAATCTTCTATAGAATACTCAAATAAAATAATTGATAGCTAAAGCCCTAGTGTTAATACACAGGCTCTGTAAACCTGTGAAATGTTGCTACAGTGCCCCCGCCTATGTTACACATACCATTTTTACAGAGCCTACGCTGGATTTCCCTTGATTTCCTTTCAGCGAACACACAGTACACAGACAGGCTGATTTTGACAACAAGTATTTTCCTGAATCGCTAACTTCACCTTCAAGCCTTGCTGTGCTTCTTTTCCCCCTGTTTGCCTCTGGCCTGTGACATCATCACCACTGGAAAGAGGAGCTCTATATTTAGCTGCACACACCCCTGCTGGGTCTCACTACTCTGTCAATGCCTCGGCCGAGCTCCATCTCCCTGCCTCCCTGCATCACAGGGCTCAACTCTCCCTGTTAGCTGGATGTTTAAGAAAAGGGAATGGAAAGGAACCAAACTAGAGAGAACGGACTTGAAAGGGATTGAATAAAAGGATTGAGATAAAGAGGAAGATTGTCATTGAGAAAGAGGAGGGGAAGGGTTTGGAAGAACAAGCAGGATGGTGTGAATAGCTGTGCTGTAAATCAGCCTCTCCATAAAGTCTCCCTGTGGGAACAGCTCACGTGTTGCCTCGTTACGCCACAATGTCACAATGTGTGCCGGCATGCTCACACACTTAAAAAAAAACACAAAAAATAAGCCCTGCAGATATCTGCAATATAACACTGCACTCTTCCATTGCTGCTCAACAGTACATTATAAAAGGCTGTGTGTGTGTGTGTGTGTGTGTGTGTGTGTGTGTGTGTGTGTGTGTGAGAGAGAGAGAAGAGAGGATGGGGGAGGGTGCAGCGTGTCTGTGACTGGCATTTCAAACATCCTCCCAGCACAAAATAACATCCTGGGAAGATAATCTGTGAGCGTGTGACAATTTATTCAGGCTCACGTTTCTGCAGAGTGTGAAAGCCACCGAGCGGGAAAAGGGGAAGTGCAGAAGACCAATGGGTGCGTGCTGGTTAGTTCTGCAGAGACTGCCAGCAGCACACAACTGTTTCAGCAACCACACTTCATTTTTCTACTGAATGTTTTTATTTTTTTAATACACATTACTACCACACTCCTTAATACGCCCAGCCCCCCTTGCTGCTGTTGGGGTTGCGCAGTAACACTCTAGAGGCTGGCACAGTGTGGAATGAACTCAAGGGTGATGCAGAAGAGGAGGGTTTATGGTGTTTTGGACGAGTGAGCAAGAATGTACCATTTGATGGCCTTATTTCTACAGGTTTTCTGTGCTTCATAGTCTGTCTGCAGGATTATCTAAGTGGGGTCACCATCAATTCAGTACAACTGGCCCGATTTGCTTCTAAGGGCACACTCACACTAGGCAAAGTCGCCCTGTACCGTACCCAAGCAGGATAGCCCAGCATGTTAATCCGGGTTTGATGTTCACATCAATGCCAGTCAAAAGGTAAAGACCATAAATACCGGTGAAAGGGGCTCCATAAGCCATTGTTGACCAACCTTTGATTCAGTTTCATAATGCAGATTCCATGCATTACAGACAGCACACAGAACAGCCTATAATCCAACATTGTTTTGGTGTGTTTGTTTTTAGCAAAAACTAAAATAGAATTACAATTTATTTGCATTTCTTGAGCAGGGTTGTAACATCCGGCCCAGGCAGAAAATGCAGGGAGGGCAAGCAGCTGGTCAGCAATTGTATTCTACACTTTACAGCTGTAAGCCATCCACACCCACCTACCATGATGAGTAATTTATACAACTCAGAAGCTGGTTGTAACCATTATTACAGGGGAAATGCCTGCTGGTTGCTTTTTGGACATTTCTGTTTTGGTGTTAAAGCAGTGGCTGGTTTATTAGCATTCTAGAGAAGTGGGGTAAGTGGGCCAGAGCTCAAAGGTTTGGTTGGTCTTGTGAACGTACGCCAGTTTGCCGACATGGCTCTGTGTATTCAGGCTCGAGAAATGCAATCAGATCGTAGGAGCCTTTTCCCCCAACAGCGCTAACGGACAGGATATCTCCGGTTATCATTTTAGCTGTAAAAGTAAAGTTTTTTTGCGCGGCGGCCCTCACCGGCGAGGTGTCACTGTGAATGACACCGTTACCAACTGTCACAGAGTTTCACCGGGTGAATCGCTGCTTCGCTCGCGCAAGGCAATTTTGTGTTTCTAAGGTGATTAAACATCAGTCTTGGACGAGCGCTTTAACTTTATGCTGCTTAAAGCATTGCACTGTCTGCGCCATGTTTCATCCAGTTTGAAAAAAATGCTCACACACTGGATTTTCATGCACGCACCTTACAAACTGCTCCTGCTGCGCGCTCACAAAGAGACGTGGACTCGCATACACGGTTACGTCTCTCTTTACTGCCATTTCCTGGTTTACAAGCGTGCAGCTCTTTTAAAAACATATTTCTTTAGTGTCATTTAGTTCGCCAATTTTCGGTAATGTTGTTCGTCTTTTTAACTGTTTCGGGCCGAAACCGAAAATTACTTATTTTGCCATTTTCGGCCGAACTTTTTTGGTGGCCGAATGTTCGGTGCATCCCTAACTTCACCCCTATGTTCTCCTAAATCCACCTCAACCTTTCAACCGTTAACTAGCTTGAGATTCCTAGACACTAGCACACTCAGGCTATGTTTACCAACAACGGTCTCTCTAAAAAATGTAAACGTTTTCCCTTTACGTTTTTAAATACGCTCCAAATGCACAGATCCGCAAAAGGGACCTAAATCGCTGTAGTATGATAATGATTGTTAAATCAACCAGCCCTCAGTTGCGTACTCAAAAGATTCCACTCTGGAACCTGGTTTCATAAATTGACGATTTCAGCCCCGCAAAACGCTCTTGTCATGTAAATGAATGGCCCACAAAGTAAAAATACTTTTGCGTTTATGTTGAAAGACCAGATTATCCCACCAGCACTCAGGGCAGGCTTACCTTGATACAGTGTTTGTTTGTGTGTGTGTGTGTGTGTGTGTGTGTGTGCATGTGGTTGCCTGTGTGTGTGTATTACCCCTCTTTACAGAACAGGTTAGGAGCAGATCTGCCTCATCTCATTCCTGATCACGTAGGGATCCAGCTCCATTAGGACGTGCCGCCCCCAGCTCCCCCATCCACTCACTCACTTCTCAAACTATAAAAGAGGGCTGAATACAAGGCAGATGTTAACCATCTTATGTTTCCTAGCAACAAGAAAGCACTCCACTGTAATGTTTTGTCTTTTAACTTCCTGTCTGCGTCAGAAGTGGGATCTTGCCTACCGAGTTAAGTTGACACCTGACAGTGCCCACCTTTCACCTGCATTTCTTTTTCACAACAATATGTTGTTCTATGATTGTTAAATAAAGCACATGCACAACAATGTACTAGCATTATAGAAGGAGAATCCAACACTGTGCACACAGCATTTCTTCATCTATAAACACAAACCAACCTCAGATGGCAGAGATGGGTACACATGAGTTATAGTCTTAAATTAGAAAGCGGTTCCTAAATGGCAAGAACCAAAATACTGTTAAGCTCCTGGGAGGTCAATGCTGCCATCAGTATTTAATAGGGCTGGCCCGAATTATTCGAATATCCGAGTATTCGTTTGATAAATTAGTATTCGGAGCTCAATTCAGTATTCGGAATATTTTTTTTCCCCCCAAAAACATTTTTTTCCATTTTTTTGCAAAAGCACCGCAACATATTTTGTCAGCAAATAATGATTAGATACACAAGTTATACAACAATTGTAAAATACACATTAGACTTTAATTTAAAATACATTATCGAATTATTTGAACTTTGACCTAGTTGGCCGCCGACCTTTCAAAGTACAACCGGTGATATCAGCTGTAGGCTACGTGATGTTACCAGAGCGAGGCAAACTAAAGCGGCACCAAGCACAGTAGGGAGAGAGAGAGAGAGAGAGATGGAGGAATAATAGATTATGGAAGGAAAAGTAGCCTAATGCTTGGCGTAATGCTAACGTTAGCTTACCTCTGTTTGTTTACGTTCGTAATGCAGTGCTGCTATCGCCCATCATCAACAGTGACTTGCTTGCATCATGGGAATACGCGGTCAATAATGGATATAATATGGACACAAAAGACTATCAAAATTGGACCTTTGTATGGATTTATAAATCCCAGAAAAGATGTATGTTCTGGGATGAATTGAAAAGCTCCTGTAAGGGTTACGATGGCACAGGACAGCTGATTTGGAACGGAACAACAGCTTTATTACCGTTTGAAAGTTATTAAAGCATCAACAACGCAGCATGCTGTCTCGGCTCACACACTCGGTTTCAGGGTGTACATTTGGATTATTAATGTTGGTTTGATGGTGTATTTTTTTAGAACGAGTACTCGAATACTCGCTCGGAAAATCTAACGAATATTCAAAGCCTGTAAAATGGTATTCGGGCCAACCCTAGTATTTAAATGTTATTAATACATTGGATGAGATTGTCTCTTTGTCTTGTTGCAGTCAAATGAAGCAACTCTCTAAAAGGCAGATTGGAAGCCTGTAAAAAAAAAAGTTAATCCATTGTTGTTAGCTTCCTAGTAGCTGTATGACTGTAAGGGAGCCGTGACAAAACTTCAAGACATACATTATTTCTACCAACATGCTTTGTAAAGTGTACTTTCATTACTCTTATAAACAATATTATGGAGTGCCGATGAGCAGAACTGGTATCCCATCTAAAATCTGAACAATACCCATCCCCACAGAACAGTATTAATAATAGTAGCCTACGATATGCTACAAACTAATTCTGTGTTTTGACATTTTTACCCATTTTTAGAGTCAGATTAACTTGAAAACTGCCAAGTCAGAATGGACAAGTACAGTCCAAACAAAGCACAGGAAAAAAATATGGGCCGAGATCTACAACCTTTTGCGGCCCTTCTAATTTGCGAAAGATAGAAATTCTAAATAATAATAAAATCTTACTATATAAATCAAGGAAAGTCTGTGTTTCATTACTCATTTTCCTCCTCAACGACTTGACCTATCACGCTGAAATGTCACATGGCCCTTCAGTATATTACTGGCCAGAGACTGACAGAGCCATTTTTCTTTTCGTCATTGCAAACGTTGAAAAAAAAGCTTGATTTCATGTTGTTGTATTATTGTGAAACAGCGCAACCAGAGGGTGCAAAACAGTGTCGCCGATGTGCCACAAACACACAAAAAGACACCGCAAGTGTGGGGCACAGACTCGGGTTAGAAAACCGCCCGAGTCAGTTCTCTGCATGTCTTCCCCTCTCTGTTCAACTTCAACTCTGTCTCTCCAAAACCTATTTAATAAAAGCAAAAAAAATGCTCCAAAAATAATAATATTACCGCAAGTGCAATCAAATTGTATGCAGGAGTGCAAAACATGACAACAAACAATTTTTCTCATTTGTCACTGCAAACTTTTTTATGGTACATTTGTACTTCATTCACAGACTGTAAAAATGCTATGCATGCGCAACTAGACCGACTCATTTAAGGTTGGTGAAATGCGTGTCTTCTATTTCATGTCTACATAAAGCAGTATCCAGCAGTGAGGGGTCCCATCTGCCCCAACTACACGCAAAATGCTCCATAATGTTTTTAACCCCCAATTTCTGTACTGATATCCCCCAGGGTTCAACATAACTTTTTTTTCCTACTGGCCCGCCGGGCCAGTGGATCCGAGTTTTACTGGCCCCTTGTATATTTTCACTGGCCCTGCACACACTTTTTTTTTATTCATAATTTAGTGTCAATAATTATAATACCTGTATTAGAAAAATAAAGAAAAATAACCAGATCTAAAGGGAATATCTATACTGTGACAGTATAGATATTCCCTTTAGATTTGGTTATTTTTCTTTTAGTTAATTATATGAAATGTTGATATTGCTCATACACACAATATAAAAACCAGGCAAACATATTGAATTAGAAGCCAACTGAAAGTATGTTGAAAGAGTGGGCCAGTATTTTAAAGTCCAGTAGTTTGATGGTTGTTTTTATTCTTGAATTTGGGAGGTTTAATGAATAGTTCACCTGCAGAAGTCATGTTCAAACATTAAAAAAAATAAGAGATGAAGGTCTGTTCATTCTTTGTGGTGTGGTATAGGCTGTTTTTATTAGGCTACTTTCTCTATATGCATTAGGGATGTGAATGTGTCGACCGAATGACCGGTTTTCCACTTGCGCTCAAGTTGACTTTAAAAATAGAATAGAAATCCGAAAATCAGTGGGTTATGCCGTTTTTTTTAATGGGAGATTTCACTGTGTATGCGAGCGCGCTGCAGGAGTGTCACTTCTCCATGAAGTGTCAGCTTCACATAAGAGTCCGGTGTGGGACCATTTTTTCAAACTATTGATAAAAAACAATGCAGTGCAAAATATGCAGCATAAGTTAAACGCTCGTCTAAGACTATGACGTTAAATCACTAGAAACACACAATGCCTTCGTCCGATCACAGCAGCGTTTCACCGTGTGATCTCGCCAGCGAGTGAGTGAGCCGCCGCGCAGAAGAACTGGTTTGTGGCTAAAATAATAACCGGGGATATTCTCCCCGTTAGCAATTTCAATGGGAAAGACTTCCGCGATCTGATTGAATGTCTCGAGCCTGAAAACACAGTGCCAAGCTGCGCGACTATAGGAACTGTGAGCCGAGTCCCTCCGTTCGTTTCTGTCTACAACCGACACAATCACCGGAGACGCATTCTCAGCGTTTAAATAACGCCTCTCATTTGTATTACCATTGGGGCTTGGATGCAAATGCTGTAACATTACGGCGGCAGATAAAGGAAAAGCGCAGTTATCATTTTCTGCACCTCAAGATCTGCTGTGGGAAGAAAGAAAGGGGGCAAAGCAAGTCGATTGATTTGTCGACTCGCAGGCGGACGGTAGGCAGCTCTGCCAACGGAGCGAGAGTGCACCCGGCCGCCTGTCAAAACGCCCACGCATCGGTTGTCCACTGGCCTTTCATTAAAAAATATATTTTATATTAGGTTTATTATATTGAGTCTTAAATAAACACTGCTTTCATTCCGACTCTCAACGCGCATTTCAATGAACCATGTCTAGTCCAGGCCTAGTCTACAAAAATATACTGAACTGTGATTGGCCAGTCACTGGCCCGGGCGGGACAGTGACTGGCCAATCAACTTGCCCTGCATATGATTTTACTGGCCCCGGGCCATCGGGCTATACGTTATGTCGAACCCTGTCCCCCCAAACAATGTGACATCTTTGTTGTAGGCAGTTAGATATGAATATTTATACCTCCTACTGGCTTAGTAAAGGGGCTATAGAGGATACAGGGAGAAACATACAGAGATAGCATTGCTGATGTAACACTGTCCTCTGTTCCCACCCTCATGCCTCTATGACAGGTGCTGTGCTTATTTCCACTGCGATGCATTTCTCTGCAGCTCAGCCCAGACGGCTAAGTGAGGCACATCACTGGAAAGTTGGAGAATGCCATGCCAACTGGGGCACAGGTGAACCGAGCAGGAGGTCACAATCAACATTTTGGCATGGATAAAAAATGTGCAGCTCAATGATGAAACTGGAGTTTAACCGGTCTATAAGCAAAACCAATTAGCTGGTATAAAAATGTCTGTTATCTACACCTTGGATGAACCCAATGACTTGTTTGTGTGGGAGGAAAGGCAAAAACAGACTTGAACATGGGTAGCAGCTTTGCCACTTTAATTCATGACTGTGGTGTGGAGTTCCACTCTGCTCTGGCCTAAAAACAGCACGATTAAACGAAGGGCAGAGAGGCAGAGAAGACATTAGACTTCCTATTGTTCATTTCAGCTTATTTAGGGTCTGGTACTTTCTACATCGAACCATTAGGGACCACTGAAACAAGCTCATCAACAACATGAAGGCAAGGCCAAGAATAAACAACAACAATAAATAAGTCAATGTGAGAAGGCACTTTGAGAAGGCCAATTCAGGGTTCAACATAACATTTTTTTCCTACTGGCCCGCCGGGCCACTGGATCCGAGTTTTACTGGCCCCTTGTACATTTCTCACTGGCCCTGCATACACTTTTTTTTTCTTCATAATTTAGTGTCAATAATTATAATACCTGTATTAGAAAAATAAATAAAAATAACCAGATCTAAAGGGAATATCTATACTGTAACAGTATAGATATTCCCTTTAGATTTGTCTTTTAGTTAATTATATGAAATGTTGATATTGCTCATACACATAGCCTAATATAAAACCAGGAAAACATATTGAATTAGAAGCCTACAACTGAAAGTATGTTGAAAGAGTGGGCCAGTATTTTAAAGTCCAGTAGTTTGATGGTTGTTTTTATTCTTGAATTTGGGCAGTTTAATGAATAGTTCACCTGCAGAAGTCATGTTCAAACATTAAAAAAAAAATAAGAGATGAAGGTCTGATCATTCTATGTGGTGTGGTAGGCTGTTTTTATTACTTTCTCTATATGCATTAGGGATGTGAATTTGTCGACCGAATGACCGGTTTTCCACTTGCGCTCAAGTTGACTTTAAAAATAGAATAGAAATCCGAAAATCAGTGGGTTATGCCGTTTTTTTAAATGGGAGTCGTGAGCGCGCTGCAGGAGCGTCACTTCAGCATGAAGTGTCAGCTTCACATAAGAGTCCGGTGTGGGACCATTTTTTCAAACTATTGATAAAAAACAATGCAGTGCAAAATATGCAGCATAAACGCTCGTCTAAGACTATGACGTTAAATCACCTTAGAAACACAATGCCTTCGTCCGATCACAGCAGCGTTTCACCGTGTGATCTCGCCAGCGAGTGAGTGAGCCGCCGCGCAGATGAACTGTGGTTTGTGGCTAAAATAATAACCGGGGATATTCTCCCCGTTAGCGATTTCAATGGGAAAGACTTCCGCGATCTGATTGAATGTCTCGAGCCTGAAAACACAGTGCCAAACTGCGCGAATAGGAACTGTACAGTGAGCGGAGTCCCTCCGTTCGTTTCTGTCTACAACCGACACAATCACCGGAGACGCATTCACAGCGTTTAAATAACGCCTCTCATTTGTATTACCGTTGGGGCTTGGATGCAAATACTGTAACATTACGGCGGCAGATAAAGGAAAAGCGCAGTTATCATTTTCTGCACCTCAACCTCTGCTGTGGGAAGAAAGAAAGGGGGCAAAGCAAGTCGATTGATTTGTCGACTCGCAGGCGGACGGTAGGCAGCTCTGCCAACGGAGCGAGAGTGCACCCGCTTGTTGCTCTGCCTGTCAAAACGCCCACGCATCGGTTGTCCACTGGCCTTTCATTAAAAAATATATTTTATATTAGGTTTATTATATTGAGTCTTAAATAAACACAGCTTTCATTCCGACTCTCAACGCGCATTTCAATGAACCATGTTACACAGTCTACAAAAACATACTGAACTGTGATTGGCCAGTCACTGGCCCGGGCGGGACAGTGACTGGCCAATCAACTTGCCCTGCATATGATTTTACTGGCCCCGGGCCATCGGGCTATACGTTATGTCGAACCCTGCAATTATAACAAGGTGCAAATGTTATACCAGAAAAGTAAATACAAAAATGCATTATAGGTAACATGACCATGTTTGTCAGGTCACTTGGTTATTGAGGTGAGTGCAATCCATCCCCTGATTTTTACTGTGTGTGACAGGCATAAGAAGGACAATTTACTGGTCCAAATCCAGCATTCAACCGCATCAGAGTGACGGTTTTAAACAGCATCCACAGCAACATCTTCTGGATTCTGTCTTCACACAATAACATCAGATTTCCTACAATTAATCCATTCTTCAAAATGTAATTTCCATATCAAAGTGGAATGGCATGGAATCATAAGTTGGGACTGTAATAACATTAAAATGAATATGAAAAACGGGGAAATCTGAGATGTGCATTTGTCATGACAAACTGCAATGGATACAGATCAACTGTGCTGTGACGATTATCTGAATATGAATGTTATTTCTTCTCCTAAAACCTTAACTGGTAATGGCATTGGCCAGTAACAACGATATACCGGAAATTGATAGGTGATTTTTCTTTTCTTAATGATTCATCTATTAATTACATTTTTCATAAATATACATTCTAGACTGTTTGATTTATCAGCTAATAATGCTATCTGGCATTTTGTATATTAGTTAAATTAAGTGACTTATTAAAATGACTCCCCAGTGTAAAAGTATTTGTAAGGGGTGGAAAGGAGAACTAAAACCCCACATAACAAAGGCCTTCAGATTTGAGGAGACATGAAAGCGATTGTAAAAAAAAGGTAGGTACAAAAAGACCAATTAAACAAATTGACAAAGGCCAAATCAGTTTTGTTCATTTTAAATGTGGTCTTACAATGAGATTTTAGTATTGCTTTGAGTGAACAACAATTCAGACAGATGAAAAGCAAAACCAGAAGACCACAAAGCTTCCAATTCGCCAGAGATCTGAATCAACACCTTTGAGACACAGTTTAAACACAAAGTGAACATCATGAGCTTTGCAGTGCTGGCAAGCTGCCAATTTCAGTTGTTTTAAACACTAACACACGGGCAGAAACTAGTGTACGAGTGTAAAACCTGTACGTTTGTTTCTATTCTGGAAGATAGCATGTACACTTGCAAATTAATACACACAAGAAAATACAACTCATTAAAAAAGGTCAGATATGCTAAATAAAATATATTGCAACCATCTTCATGACTAACAGAAACAACAGCTTTTATAAATAAATGCACCAAGCAATAGATAGGATGAAAGTTAGTGCATTGCAGATCATTTGTCTTTTAGGGTTTTACGTTTAGTAAAAATACCAAGGAGTTGTTGTAATATATTGGGCCTCTTTGTCTATAGGTATTTCTTGTGAGTAAGACAGTTGGAAAGCGATCTCCAAGTGCGAAATGCGATGTGAAAACCCTACAGCAAATACCTCTTGGTATTTAAGATGATACAACAACTGTTCATTCTTTTCATTGCCCCCCACACTGTTAGTGTTTCAACTGGACCTGTATGCTGTATGGGTCGTGACTGATATTGTGAAAGAATGACTACATTGGCCGAGAAAACCAGTATGATCTTGAGCGAGCAATCCAATCTCTGTGGGTAGGAGCCCACTCAAAAATTACCGGGCCAATCAAAGCGCTAAGGTGAGTTCCTCATAGTGGAAGGCAGCTTCTAATTGGTCCCTGTAGACGTCAATCTAGCCTTGTGATACCAGCCATATCTCAGGAGCTTATTCGTCGATCCATGTTGACGACAACGACTACAAGAACCAATCGTGGTCTGCCTTTCACTAACGGACGGAAAGTGGGGAGGGCCGGGTCTGACTGACAGGGCCTGGCTCCTCCCCATGAAGATTGGAGAAAGGCCAGACTGATCCGCGGGAGGGAAACAAATGTGAAACTCATGCGGATCAGTCTTGTTTTGCCAAGCTACTATACAATATCTTAAGAAGAGTATAATGTACTAAAATATAAAAAATAAAAACAGAATATAGACCCGCTGGTTGCTAGCTGGATGTGTGTCTGTGTTGGCCTAATTAATCCAAATCACATTACAGGAGCCCAAGAAAAAGATGCAGAACAAATAGACAAAATAGAAATAAAAAAAAATAGACAGTCACCACACATCTGATGTCTTATCTGAACACATCACTGTCACACAAACAAGCCACACAAGAACACACACTCTCTGAATGTCAGGGTGGATGAGAGTGAGTCACTCTCCCTTCTGGTCATGGAAAAAAGATGCAGCAATCTGTGGCAGACATTCTGTGCCTTAATACATTTGCTCTTAATAAAGTACTTGATTTGTGCACCCATTGACTTATCAGGACCATGATGTTTTAAAAGAAATATTTGGTCATTAGTAAAACAAAGCAGTTAATCCACAAACACATTATATGCTTACTAAAATATTGGAAGGTAATGGTTGCCATGACATCTGTCAAGGCAAACTGCTATCCAGGACTATCAGGGCGTTCTGCTCAACATAAGACCAGAGCTTCATACAGCTCAGTCTAGACCCAATCCCTCCATTTTACCAACAACAAGTTGGCAGAAGAAAGATGCAAATAGAAAAAGACCAGCTCTAAATCTGGCTGATGTAATCTAATGGAACATCATACTATAGTGGGCTGATGCCTAGGAATGCCAGCTAATGTCCACACTAAGCCTGCTACATTTGGAAAAGGCATCTTTCTTCCAGGTCCTGGCCCCCCATCTCTAGTACCCCTCTCCTTCTTCCAAGGCAGTTTGATGGTCGGTTCAGAGCCGGCGCCTAATCTCAAACCAGTTATTTTTCATTTTAACAGCAAAATAGCCAGCTTTCTGCAAGGAAAACTGGAGCATCACCAACTCATTGCTGGTCTAGTTCAAAGGGACACTAGAACCGCTTATATCAAGGCTGGATTATCATGACCTCCAGACCAACTAAAGCTCTGTGAACGCCCTTTAGAAAAAGAAGAGCCACTGCTACAAGAAGAAATTGAAACATAGTCGCCATCTGTAGCCATCGTGACCAGCAGCACAACTACACTGGACCAGTCCTGTTCGGATGCCTACAGTATCTCACAAAAGTGAGTACACCCCTCACATTTCTTCACATTTTTCTTTATATCTTTCCATGGGACAACACTGAATAAATGACACTTTGATACAATGTAAAGTAGTCAGTGTACAGCTTGTATAACAGTGTAAATTTACTGTCCCCTCAAAATAACTCGACACACAGCCATTAATGTCTAAACTGCTGGCAACAAAAGTGAGTACACCCCTTAGAAAAAATTTACAAATTGGGCCCAAAGTGTAAATATTTTGTGTGGCCACCATTATTTTCCAGCACTGCCTTAACCCTCTTGGGCATGTAGTTCACTAGAGCTTCACAGGTTGCAACTGGAACCCTCTTCCACCCATTTATGACAGCATCACAGAGCTGGTGGATATTAAAGACCTTACGCTCCTCCACCTTCTGTTTGAGGATGCCCCAAAGATGCTCAATAGGGTTTAGGTCTGGAGACAGGCTTGGCCAGGCCATAACCTTTACCGTCAGCTTTTTTAGCAAGGCAGTGGTCGTCTTGGAGGTGTGTTTGGGGTCGTTATCATGTTGCAATACCACCCTGCGGCCCAGTTTACGAAGGTTGAGTGCACGTGGTCAGCGTCGTACACAGAGGTTGGCTTTGGAAAATAGACGTATGAGTGCTGCCAGCATTGCTGAAGGGCTTGAAGGGGTGGGGGGTCAACCTGTCAGTGCTCAGACCATACGTCACACTCTGCATCATACTGGTCTGCATGGCTGTCATCCCAGAAGGAAACCTATTCTAAAGATGATGCACAAGAAACCCCACAAAAAGTTTGCTGAAGACAAACAGACTACGGACATGGATTACTGCAACCATGTCCTGTGGTCTGATGAGACCAAAATACATTTATTTGGTTCAGATGGTGTTAAGAGTGTGGAGCGGCAACCAGGTGAGGAGTACAAAGACAAGTGTGTCTTGCCTAGAGTCAAGCATGGTGGTTGGAGTGTCATGGTCTGGGGCTAAATGAGTGCTGCCAGCACTGGGGATCTACAGTTCATTGAATTCTAACATGTACTGTGACATACTGAAGCAGAGCATGATCCCCTCCCTTCATAAACTGGGCCGCAGGGCAGTACTGCAACATGATAACGACCCCAAACACCCCTCCGAACGACCACTGGCTTGCTAAAGAAGCTGAGGGTAAAGGTTATGGACTGGCCAAGCATGTCTCCAGTCTTAAACCCTATTGAGCATCTTTGGGGCATCCTCAAACGGGAGATGGAGGAGCGCAAGGACTCTAATATCCACCAGCTCCTTGATGTCATCATGAATGGGTAGAAGAGGGTTCCAGTTGCAACCTGTGAAGCTCTAGTGAACTACATGCCCAAGAGGGTTAAGGCAGTGCTAGAAAATAATGATGGCAAAACAAAATATTGACACTTTGGGCCCAATTTGGACATTTTTTCTTAGGGGTGTACTCATTTTTGTTGCCAACAGTTTAGACATTAATGGCTGTGTGTCGAGTTATTTTGAGGGGACAGTAAATTTACACTGTTATACAAGCTGTACACTGACTACTTGACATTGTATCAAAGTGTCATTTATTCAGTGTTGTCGCATAGAAAGATATAATGAAATATTTGAAGAAATGTTAGGGGTGTACTCACTTTTGTGAGATACTGTATGTAGGCTTGCAAAGCATACCCAAAAGCAATGCACAAAAATGTGATTTAGTCTGCCGTTGCTGTGCTTGAAATTGACACTAGCGTTAATTGGGAGAGGAGAGACATCTACAAACGTATACATTGATGTAATAGCGTGGCTCTCTAACCCGTGGTTAACTGCTTCTGGGGGGTTAGCAAGTTAAACCAACTGAAAACAAGCATCAGAACAGAACAAGAACTAGGTCCACCATTGGTGAAAAGGAGGTTTCGCTTGACAATGTTTTTAAACCAATCATGCCTTTTAAAAAAAATAATCTCTTGAGTAGACACATTAAAATGCCAGTGTATTGTGGTGTGGTTGGGAAAACAAAGCACTTCAAAAAATTATGAGGAATGTCCTTACAGACCCGGGTTCAATTCCCGCCTGCAGTCGTTCTCTGCATGTTAATCCCCTCTCTGCCCCATTTCACCTCTGTCTCTTCATACTGTCAAATAAAGCATGAAAAATGCCAAAAAATAAAAAAAATAAAAATGTCCTTACAGACACGGCATGTTGTTGGGTAACAATAATATGAAGAAACCAACAGTATTTGCCTTCAGCCTTTTGTGATGTCTCCTTTTGAATGCTGACAAAACCAATCACACTAAATGTTCTCATTGTCCTACATTTATGTTTTTTTTATAGATTTGCAAGCAAAGAAAATAGTGATTTAATCAAAGGTCTAAGTGCAGCAGCCCCAATATGACTGTTTGCATTGGTTTATGGATAACACTGGAAATATTGTAAGATCTTCTGTACAAAACCATATCATTTATAGACAAAGTGTCAGAACAGAAGTCATTGAAACATAGGCTTATTCACCATATTTTTGGATGACATTTGCTGTAGAACATTCAGATCAGAGGAATGAACCACTGACTTCATTTGGCACGTAAATATACATTGCATTTTGGTTTCCCCAACAACACTTCTAAATATAACCCTCTACAACTGGAGCAAATGTTGAATAATGAATCGCAGGAGTTTCTGGCAAAGGAAGAGCAAGCTTGGAAAATTAAGTCAACAAATATAAAAAGAAGAAAATTAAAATACATTTTTTTTTTTTTTGCAATTGGCTTTCAGCAAAACACACAGGGACAATGTCATGACACACCATTAAAATTTCTACAAAGACCACCACTGGTCTTTAATAGCCGGAACTAAATAAAATAGAAAACAATGCCCGATCAAAAAAAACATAAATGACAGAGATAAGATATTTCATAGTGAAATGCTTTATAAATTTATAAAGCATTTCACTATGAATGGATCCTCAAGGTATCTAAAACTACTGGCACTCTGTGCACAGAGGTTTTATTCTCAAAAATGTGATTTTTGCATTTCTGCCTTCACAGAGGCCAAGTCAAACAGCAGAGGTGGCAAATGCTGTAAAACAGATACGCTGTGGGAGCCTGGCAGGCAGCGTGAAACAAAGGAATTTCATCTTAAAATCCTGCAACATCACCAAACATGCACACGGCTGCTTCTACATTCTAAGGTTAATGAAAGGTCATCTTCTGGCTTCTGATGTACCAAGTGGGGAAACCTGTGTATTCTATAGACTGTATAGACGATAGTTTAGTCACTTCGCTCGCCACTAACTGTTCCATATTAAACATGCGCCGATCATGTGAACACACAGCCATTTTTTTCTTTTCTTTTTGCATTCTGACCCAATCCCCGGTTCACGTGCGTGCCGAACCACTGTAACATTTTTAAAGTTTTGGTATCAAATACAAACAAAAAAACACGTTTTGTAACCTTACTTTGCTGAATTTGAAAACAGGTTAAACTTCATGTTTCCCTTCTTAAAAGGCCCAACTCTTTCTAACTTAAAACACAAAGTCCTACGAGACATTTTCTGAATCCTAAATCCTAAATTCCTTTTTTCAGATCAGGGGTCAGCTCCACAAAGACCTCCTATGCCCATCCCCCTACACACTGCCCAATAAAACACACTCAGTACAGCTTTTTTCTTTTTTAACAAAAGCTGCCCCCAACGCTCCTCCCCTTCGGACCTTTCCCTACTGACTGTCCTGCTCTCCCTCCGTTATGGTTATCTACATCTCTGAGAACAATAAGTCTAAGGCAGTGGAGCCCAGAGAGGGGCCACAGATGTCTGTCCCGGGCTCCCCTTTGCTCTACCAACAGAAGTGAGTGTTGAATGTGTCATGGGGTGCCATGCCACATTCAACACTCACTTCTGTTTTTAGAGCAAAGGGGAGCCCAGGAGCAAAGGGTTGGTATTGGTTGTGGTGGGGAGGAATGGGACAGGGAACTAAAGTCTTTGTTACGTAAAGCAATCTCTCTTCAGAGCCTACTGTACCCCATTTTACACAGCTCACCTCTGGTGTAAATATAGAACAGCAAAACTGAAAAAGTTACAGGTAGCGCATAACGATGCGTTTATGATCCTTCTTAAGCTTCCTAGATGGACTAGTGCTAGCTCTTTGTTTGTGACTAGTAATGTCCCCACCTTTCATGCTGTGTTGAGGAATTTAATGTATAAATTTATGTGTCGACTTTTAAAGTAAAAAAACAAACTAATAATTGCACTCACTGACACTAAACAGAGTGATACAAGGTACTCCTCTGCGTTGTGGAAGCATTGGAATCGATGCTTGTATGTATTTAAAATTGTGTTGTCATGTATTTGTATTGTATTTTATATGGAACTTTGAGTCCGGAATAAAGTATTCATTCATTCATTCAATAGATAGACATAATTTCACTGACCCAGAGCCCAGCCAGTATGTTAAGGAGAGCAGAAGCATGCGAGTCAGTATATTTCTGAGGGACATTTTATAAACCAGAGGGACAGCTTAGTAGACAAGAAATAAAAAAGTAGAACAACCTTCACAGATACTTTTGGGTGCTATACGAGGGCCTATACTTTACAAAACATGCTGTGCATCTTGCCTACAGTCGTTCACAAAGCGAGCTTCCCTCCTCATCAACAGGCCGAGGTGATATTGATCTTCCCTCTGGGTTTTCTATTTACAGTCTGGTTAGCAGGGAGGGTATCTTCCAGAAACTTTACTCAGCAACCATTGATTTGCTATTAAACGGGCACCCTGCATTCCGCCACCAAATCTGTGAATCTCAAATGCCTGAAACTGAGAGCATGCATTGCATACGCTACTCTATGATTCCATGATGGAACACCACTGAGAGGCTAAACAAATCCAAATGGTGACACCAACAAAAAGAGAGATATGAGATTTCAAAGTAAAACATTTAAATGAGTGCTGTAAAACGATTAAAATATTCAATCGTGATTAATCGCATTAATGTCATAGTTAACGCACGATTAATCACATTTAATCGCACATTTGTATCTATTCTATGTCCCTTGATTTCTTTTTGCCCCATTATTTTTTCTCATGTTAATGCTCTTATCACAAACATGCTCTACACCCTTGTAATTCAGTGTAGTTTTTCTAAAATATCATTATTTCCAATGCAGTGCAAATAGCCCACACTGTAGTTGTAGTGTGTAATGGACACTAAGGCTGCGTTCCAATACCCATACTTTCTGCTAGGGATGGGAATCGATGGGAGTGTGCCCAGTGAATCAATTCCTTGGAATCGTCAGCATGCCTGCTTAACGATTCTGCTTAACAGTTCCACTCGTTCCAAGTGCATCATGACTTCACACACGCGCTGCGTTGTTTTGGTTCAGAACGCAGTAAACATGGCGTTGAGGCAGAAGCGCTCTAAAGTTTGGTTGTATTTCACGCAAACAGACAACAATACGGCTACTTGCAACAATTGTAATGTTTCCAATTCGTCAAACGACATGCGCACAAGCACGAGCACAAGCAAGCGCGCAGACGGCGATCCTGACCAGGGTTCAACATAACTTTTTTTTCCTACTGGCCCGCCGGGCCAGTGGATCCGAGTTTTACTGGCCCCTTGTATATTTTCACTGGCCCTGCACACACTTTTTTTTCTTCATAATTTAGTGTCAATAACTATAATACCTGTATTAGAAAAATAACCAAATCTAAAGGGAATATCTATACTGTAACAGTATAGATATTCTCTTTAGATTTGGTTATTTTTCTTTTAGTTAATTAGCCTATATGAAATGTTGATATTGCTCATACACATAATATAAAACCAGGCAAACATATTGAATTTGAAGCCTACAACTGTAAGTATGTTGAAAGAGTGGGCCAGTATTTTAAAGTCCAGTAGTTTGATGATTGTTTTTATTCTTGAATTTGGGCAGTTTAATGGATAGTTCACCTGCAGAAGTCATGTTCAAACATAAAAAAAGAGATGAAGGTCTGATCATTCTTTGTGGTGTGGCTGTTTTTATTACTTTCTCTATATGCATTAGGGATGTGAATGTGTCGACCGAATGACCTGTTTTCCACTTACGCTCAAGTTGACTTTAAAAATAGAATAGAAATCCGAAAATCAGTGGGTTATGCCGTTTTTTTTAATGGGAGAGCGCGCTGCAGGAGCGTCACTTCTCCAAAAAGTATCAGCTTCACATAAGAGTCCGGTGTGGGTCCATTTTTTCAAACTATTGATAAAAAAACAATGCAGTGCAAAATATGCAGCATACGTTAAACGCTTTTCACCGTGTGATCTCGCCGCGCAGAAGAACTGTGGTTTGTGGCTAAAATAATAACCGGGGATATTCCCCCCCGTTAGCGATGGGAAAGACTTCCGCGATCTGATTGAATGTCTCGAGCCTGAAAACACAGTGCCTAACTGCGCGACTATAGGAACAGTGAGCGGAGTCCCTCCGTTCGTTTCTGTCTACAACCGACACAATCACCGGAGACGCAGTCACAGCGTTTAAATAACACCTCTCATTTGTATTACCATTGGGGCTTTGATGCAAATACTGTAACATTACGGCGGCAGCTAAAGGAAAAGCGCAGTTATAATTTTCTGCACCTCAACCTCTGCTGTGGGAAGAAAAAAATTTAATTAATTTTCCGATTAAAATCGATTCACTCACGGAATCGATTCGAATCGATTCAGAAAAGTTAATAATCGATTTTTTTTTTTTTTTTTTTTTTTTATAATTTTTTTTTTTTTGTTGTAAATACTAATACTTCATGCGCCATTGCGCATGCACACCACACATGTGCGAGTTGTCTCCAAAGTGGCTTCAAAAGGGCTGAGAGCAGCAAACCCATGTGACCTGCACCGGCTTTATCTCTGTTTACGTTTTTTTTATGAGAGCTGAATTCCAAGCCATACTTTTTGTACAATGTGTTGAAATGACATAGAAAATACTAGATAATAGAATAGAAATCCTATAGAAACATGATTTACGAGATTAGAAATAAAATAAAACTGAATCGGTTTAGTTTTTACATACTTCCATATTGTGTTGAAATGCAAGCTGCATTGATTATTGCACTGTTCATAGAAAGTCATATGTGTGACAAGAAAAGCTTTTTCTCTTAATACAATATTAGAGAAGGTAATTCATCTGTTGATTATCTTTAATGATCATCACAAAAGTAGGAAGTGATTAGCAAACTCTGAGGAGCAAACTCAGATGTGCATATAAATATATTTTTGAAATTCACACATGGGTATGTACATAAAACATTTTTGCATTGAGATGCATTGAAAATCGATTTTGAATCGAATCGTTGACCTCTGAATCGGAATCGAATCGAATCGTGAGGTGCCAAGAGATTCCCACCCCTATTGATTTGTCGACTCGCAGGCGGACGGTAGGCAGCTCTGCCAACGGAGCAAGAGTGCACCCGCTTGTTGCTCCGCCTGTCACAACGCCCACGCATCGTTTGTCCACTGGCCTTTCATTAAAAAAATATATTTTATATTTCATATTAGGTTTATTATATTGAGTCTTAAATAAACACTGCTTTCATTACGACTCTCAACGCGCATTTCAATGAACCATGATGTAGTCTACAAAAAGATTGATACTGAACTGTGATTGGCCAGTCACTGCCCGGGCCAGTGACTGGCCAATCAACTTGCCCTGCATATGATTTTACTGGCCCCGGGCCATCGGGCTATACGTTATGTCGAACCCTGCTGACAGTTAAACGTTTAAACGTCCGCTGTCTTACTAGTCGGCACCAGAATTGCCCATCACTTGGACTTGAGCATAAAATGTGTGAGAATGAACGTGTGTGTAGGCCTAGGTTTTGGGCTAATAAAAGAGGGAGAGAGATAAAAAGGTGAGAGCAGCATAAAGCAAAGCAAACAGGATTTCTTGACTGCTGCCTTAAGGCCCGCTGTGTTTACTCTCGTTCGTCAGCTGCTATAATGCTGCCTTTACGCACCGCAGAGGAGACAAACCCAAAACAACACACAGTGGAACTCGGAAGTCCGGTGATGAGGAAATGTTTAACAAGACACTTTATAAAGACAGTAAGACACACTTAGAATAACGATCTCTGCCCATACAAGAAGCTCTGACTTGGATTACTTGATGGGGCGATCGATGTGTATAAAATCATCCGCTACGTGTGTCTGATGACGGGCCATAATATTAATAATAAACAGAGTGCTGCAACTAAGAACAGCATGTACATTAAAGATCTCGTATCCTTCCTGAGAGGGCAAACATGATCATGTTTCTGCACAAAAATGGTTAATTTGCCAAAGTTGATAGTTGTGGTCTTATACAGAAGACTACACAGATTACACTCGAGTAAACACGAAAACCTTTTTGCTTTGCTTTCTGCGCTCACCTATTTAGCTCTCTCCCTCTTTTATTAGTCCACACCTAGGCCTACACACACGTTAATTCTCACACATTTTATGTACAAGTCCAAGTGGTGGGCAATTCTGGTGCCGACTAGAAAGGCAGCGGACGTTAACGGACTATGCATCCTTAATAAATTCACGTAGGGAACGCCGCCTGTGCGCTTGCTTGTGCGCGTGTCATCTCATTAGCATCTGTACTTTGGCCACGGCACACTTGGGAGAGGTGTTCCGTGCTGGAATACGGATGGCGTGGTCACACTAGCCAAACATTCTAGACTTTAGTATGCAAATGAGCTCGGGCACGGAACAGAGGCCCTAGTGTGAGTGCGCCCTGAGTGGCTAAAACTGTCAGCAGACAGCCAGAGGATCTCCCAGAAAAGGCAAGACATTCCGAGACAAACAACAAGGCAAAGTGCTGGTTTGGCTGAGAGAGCAGACACTAGAGTGTATCACATGGGAAAAGAAGCTGAAGAGAGACAGTAGAGAAAAAGAGTGGACCACGAGTTCAGTAGGAGATTCATTAGCTTGAATTTAGTGAACGGCAGCTTCCTTTGCTATATTTAAAGCAGTGTTCCTCTATGTCAAAAAGATACATCCATTTGTCCTTAGCATCTTGTCACACAAATGCGAGTAGACTTGCATTTATCTTCACACAATAACAATTTTTAATAGCAATCAAAATTGTCGCACAGTACAACCCTGATCAGTGATGGCTGTACCTCTCAGTGCACAAACACCACAAACACAAACACAGAAGTGCCAGGAGGATGAAGTGGCATGGGAAGGGTTAAGTGTACAGATCCATCTGCATCCTCGTCTGTCCTCCTGGCTTTTTGCTGGCCCCAGCCCAGCTTTTACGCAGCCTATCTTCTTCGTCTTGCACAGGGCATGAAGACATACACACAACTGGGCCGCATCCATCAAAACCACAATGCTGACAGGTTTGAGCATTGCTAAGCTTTATATATTTGTGTGTGAGGGTCCACAGTCAAATCCAACATAATCATAATTGGCCAGGCAAAAAATTAAATCGCTTTTTCTAAACATAATTTTAACCATCACCATCAACCAGAATTTAATGCTACAATAATTAAAAAAGCTATTAGGGACCCGCTCAATTTAGCTGGGACCCACTAAAATGACCCCCTTGATCAACATCACTGCAAACAAACAAATTACAAGAACTTACCTAAAACTCTTAAATGATCACAATTGTAAAATGTGAATATCAGTCCTTGGCTAGGAAACTAGTTGTTACCAAGGCTTTTTACATTGTGTCTCTTATGTTGAAGGATCAGCTGTCAGTCAAACATACACTTGCCTGCCCACTCAGAAGCCTTGAGTAAAGACTAGTGAACATATAACTTTGCAGTTTTTTCCAGTACGCTTCATGTCTGGACCAATTGAAAATGTTCTCTGATTATAATAACGTCATTCACTTCTAATTTGCTTTCACTACTACTTAGTGCAACCAAATTGAAAGAAAAAACAAAACCAGTTATTACTCTGCTGTGTCAATACTTGTTCCAACTAATTTGACCTTTCTGTTTCAAAACAAAGTGAGAAACTAAGCCTGATGTACAGCACCAAAATTCGATGAATTTTGATTAAATGATATACATTCCTGAATCTATCATGCACTGTACACAGTGGGAAAGCTGCAGGAAATCAAAGGCAGCAGCATAAAATTAAGGGACAACAGTTGCACTACACTGCATACAGCCTCATACAAAGAATATGTTGTCACTGAGGCTATGTCGTCTGATGAAGGAACACCTTTGGTTAGGGAGAGGCCCAAACCTGCTGAACCGTGAGCTATTCCACCTTTGTATTTAAACAACACAACAAAGAGACCTGCTTCTACAGTCCTGAAGTTGCAGTAGTGAAGTTATCACCGAGGACTTGTTTAGGCAGCTGATGTTGAGGTGTGTGTCAGTGAATAAGAAAGAGAGAGAGAGAAAAAGACGGAGGGAAAGAGAGACAAAGACATAGAAAGGGGCGTGTAGACGTACAGTATGTCAGACAACAAGGTCAGTCCATCCCAGGAGAGGTGTTGGCTTTCTAACAGAGTAGAGCTACTTGAAACCAAGGTCACTGCTGTGGCTGTTCGAGGGACAGGAGAGAGGGGCCAGACAGGGACAGATTTGCCACATGGCCTATGTATATGTTTGGTGTGTTGTGGAGGCTGAATGAGTGCCTGACAGAATGTTTTTGACTACGTTGCACTCTCATACAGCAAATATTATGCCTCGTTTCCATCCGAGTAGAGCGGGTGAAGTCAGAGTGGTACGGTCTGGTTATTTTGGCTTTCCATTTGCCAAATGTTGGGTAGGGTACTGGATATAAGCAAGCCTAACTGCTCTAAGCCGCTCCCACTTTCGGTACTCCTCCAGCATCTTCAACCGCTTTATCCAGAGTCAGGTCGCGGGCAGCAGCTCGAGCAGGGGACCACAAACTTCCCTTTCCCGGGCCACATTGACCAGCTCTGACTGCGGGATTCCAAAGCGTTCCCAGGTCAGCCTGGAGATATAATCTCTCCACCTAGTCCTGGGTCTTCCCAGAGGCCTGCTTCCAGCTGGACACTCCTAAAAAACCTCCCTAAGGGAAGGATGCGCCCGCGCACCCCCCTCACCCCAGGGGGCATCCTCACCAGATGCCCACACCACCTCAACTGGCTCCTTGAGGACAAGTAGCTGTGCCCCGAGTTCCTCACGAATGACTGAGCTTCTCACCCTTTCTCTAAGGGAGACGCCAGCCACCCTCCTGAGAAAAAACATTTTGGCCACTCGTACATACGATCTCATTCTTTCGGCCCGAGAATGCAAAGCAAAAGGGTTATCTTGACCGCAGTGGAAAGGCAGAGCAACTGTATTTCATCAGTCGGTATCCCGGCTGTGAGAGTTCTCCTTCTTTTTTACAAAGCAGACCAACTCGGTGGTAAGCAGACACCACTGAGGTTTAACAAACTTTAAAATAACTCTCTGCACAGACACTTCACGGAGTGAAGCATGACCGATGACGGGGCAGTTATCTGAATGTGCAAAATAATCTAAATATTTAAAAAAAATCTGTTAAAGTATGTGTCCTTGTTTTTGTCATTCTCCGTAAGTAGGAGACCCATATACATCTGGAAAACATTAATAAGATCTGCATTTGTATACTATAAACCAGTGGTTTTCAAACTGTGGGGCGCGCCCCCCTTGGGGGGCGCGGGGTTATGGCAGGGGGGGCGCGGATGAATATGTGAAAAAAAAAAAAATCTAAAACATTTTTTTTTTTTTTTTTTTTTGAGTTTGTGTTTTTATATTAAGATAACGGCATAGCTGGACAAGAGTTCTTCTGCTTCGTTCCTCTTACTGCATTTAAATGCATTCATTATATTACAGAGAAATAGGTCTTGTTAAAGAAAAAGACCGCCAAGCCCAACCCAGAAGACCCTGCACAATTTTTTTAATTTTAAATTAATATTTTTATGGAAAATCCATGTGTCCTTCTTCAATAGCTTCTAATTCATCAGGCCCAGTGTCTCCAAATTATTTGTTCACACAACATTCCTCATATTTAGCCTCTTAATTTTCCTCTCAAAATGCACCAGATTCATGCATTTCACTTTAAAAAGGTGAAAAAAAATCTCCCGGGGGGGCATACCCCCGGACTCCTCTAGGAGGGTCTGGTTCTCCACTGGCTACTATTTTCCTCCAGCAGGACATTGGAGGCACTAGCGAAAAAACACTGGATGTGTGAATGACATTTAACTAGTCAATAATTTGGGCAAGTCTGTCTGTCTATCGTTCTCACTCCGCTGCACACTCAGTCACTACTATCCATGCTTAAAGGAAGCAGGATTAAAACACTGGATTTAGATGTTAAAAATGTATTAAAAAATGTGCTTAAAAATGCACAAAGATGTTTAGAATGTTTCAAAAAATATGTTTAAATTTGTAAAATAATTAAAAGATCTTTCAAAACACAGGGATTTAGAAAAAAAATTGGGGGGGGGGGGCTCCGCTGAAATTTGTTCTCTGAGGGGGGGCTCACTCTCTCACACTTTGAAAACCCCTGCTATAAACCACACGCAGCATTTCTATTAGATCAAAAAATCGACACGGACTGGATGAGGGATTGGATGGGCAAACAAAATGTGTAAGGAGGGAGGGCTACTTCAATGTTATCTTATCCTCCCCCACCTTGGACAAGGGCCTAGCAGCTAAAATTAGCCGTAACATCCAAGCAAAGTTTTTGGTGTAGCAACTACTCTTTGATGGGAACTTGGCTCTATACTGACGCACTGCAAGCACACTGGAGTCGATCAGATTTTTTTTTTTTTTTTTACAATGAAGGCATTTGGATGAAGCTTTAAATCAATCGGGTGAAGTTACAAATGTTAAACTATGGATAATATGTGTAAGGTTTGCAAATTGTCTTTCACCCCATTTACTATGAAGATGGAAAAATCAAATACTGTGTGAATATTTTTTTATAAAATTGGAAAAAAGTGACTCATTGAGACACATACCAGATACCAAAAACAATAACAAATTAATACTATTAATACAATCCCAATATATTTTTTGGGGGGATTTGCTTTTAATGATACTAACTGACTTTATCACCCAAGCTACTAAATACAAAGAAGAGATGCTGTATAGAAGTGATGTTTAAGATGCATTACAATAACAAGAGAAGTAAGCACATGACGGTCACGGTAGGGGTGGGAAAAATAATCGATTCTCCGATGCATCGCGATTCTATCTCGAACTTTTTACTAATATTTAATACTAGTATTTCCTGCACCACTGCACATGCACACCACACAAGTGTGAGTTGTTAAAAGTGGCGACAAAAGGGCGTTGACCCCTGAATCGGAATCGAATCGTGAGGTACCAAGAGATTCCCACCCTACATGACGGTAAAAGTCGCATGAAACTAGCTACTTTTTTTAAAATACAGGGTTCCAGACAAAGACATAAGTGGATAGCAGAATACAATATAGCTTTTCACCATTAATATAAAGCAGCAGTGAGTTTCAATCAGTCTAACCAAGTACAGATCATGCATCATTTTTGCATGCTTGTATTAAAGGTGAAGTAAGCGGTTTATTTATGTTAATATAAGTGTAAAATCGCACTTTATTCATACAGTGATCACTTACATAATGTGCGCGTTTCATAAAGCCGATCTCTCAGTCAGCTGCTTTGCATGTAATCGGCAAATAAACTTATTGTAGTATCCCAAAATTGTTATCCAATCAGAAGAGAGAACGCTACAAACCGACACTCGTCTCACTCATATATACTATATACACTCCATGGTCTCACTGCCGGTGCACGCCAGAGCAACTGATGGGTAAATGTGTATGCGCCTACAATGGCGGAGCAGGTAAAAATCCTTCCCAATGTCTGTTTTGATGGTTTTTAATCATGTTTTATCACACTTATAGATCTGAGATGATGCTAGATAACTTGCTGCTTGAAGACCGCAGTGCATTAATGTGGTGACGTAGGGACGAGCGAGGGGACTGCTAACTGCAGTCACTGACAAGAAGTTAGCTAATAGAACCATTCAGCTTACAGCACCTTTAACATGTACTTTAGTTAGCGGAAAAAACAGTGATTGGAAATCAACCATGACCTCCCAGTAAGAGTAGGGGAATAGAAACCTTGATGAAAGCCAACCAACATTCCGTACTCAAGCAATGCCGGGATGCTTTTGTATTTGTATACAGCATGAGGGGCTTATGTGTGAATGAAATATTAACACTTTCAACATTTATTTACCAGTATTTTTCTTTGTAAACAGGGATTGCATTGCAATATGGTTTTTATGACCCTTATAAATATGCTATCCTATACACAGATACTCAAATTAATAACCAAAACCTGAAATAATAGACAAGAAAGAAATTATAAATGTAATGTTTCCATGTGCAAAAACAGTGGGAATAACGTTAACTTAACAATACATTCTAGGGAGGGAAAGGCAGAAATAAAGACCAAGCCTTGAACTCAATGCTGCACGATGTTGCACATAAAGCTGCCGCAATGCACTGCTATCGTTTTCACTCTCACGCCTACAAGGTACTTCTACTCACACAGGGTGCTAACTGGTCTGCACCACCGTTATACAGTGCACACTGCCTCCCACTCCCACCTTACTAAAAGTGGCATACTGCCACGTGGGGAAGAGCAGGTAGGTAGGTGTGTGTGTGTGTGTGCACGTGGGGTTGAATTCCACAGGACAATGGCACCAGAAGAACATGGAATACTGACAAACCATTTCACAACCTGTCAACCATGGGAAATGTGACATAGAGCTCCGTTAGTCCTGAAATGAAATACCCTTCTGTGTCACCACTGGCCATGCTGTTGTGAAACCCCTGAGAAGGCACTAATGCATCTCACCCAGAAACTGTACGACGACCTATAACAGACGTCAAATTCCTAGGCCCAAGATGCGAGCTCGGTGCCATTCAGCTCACTAATAGCGTATTTCTCAGCACTCCACGGCACAGTGCCGGGCCTGTTCCCAGCAAACAGACTCCTTCTATACGGCATCAGTATGCAGCCTGCCTGAGGGGGGAGGAGGACGAGCGGCAGAGGGGAGGAAGAGGGAAAGGCTGGGAAAACAAAGCCTCTATAGTCGTCTCTCCAGCCGGGCCAGGCCGAGCCGCACTAGCGGGGGCGCGTTATGTAATGTGACTAGCAGGGCCCATTTCCCTGTTCAGAGCGGCTGCACACACTAATCCCCTACTGAGGAACAAGCCCTGCTTTGGAGGAGGAGGAGATAGAAGGGGAGCTGTGAGGGAACCAGTGGAGAAAGTGTGATTACAAGAAGTTTAGCCTTCCATCTGCACCAAATCGAACTCACTGAGAGACAGACACCTCCCCTGTCAGCTCCTCTGCTAGAAGATAACAGGCAGAATTATCTGCACTACTGATGGCTGGCTATACAGCAAAAACAAAGGAGCAACCACTTTCACAATAAAAGCTTGTGTATGAGATTTGATGATGACACACATTATTTCTCCTAGAATTTGTTTTTGGCCCAGTGGTAAGAGCTGATGCGAACATACCAAATATTGGTAGAAATTGAACTAAATTACCCCATTTGGGATGAGCCTTTTTTGACAGCCTGCTTAAAATGACGGCATAGGGTTATGCTTCCACATACCGTGTGTTTGTACTAGGGCCCGACCGACTTGGATTTTTTGGGGCCGATGTCGATTCTGATTATAGGCAGAAAAGAAATCCAATGAGTGATTAATTATCTGATTTATAATTAATCGGTTTTTGAAAATTAATAGGGGAGGCACCGCCAGGCCTGTACAATGGTAGGGGTCTAGGGAAAAACTGACACACATTCAACACACTTGCTTGCATCAGCTATAATCATGTAGCTAGAGCAGATTATGTGTAACAGGTATTGTGGTAATTGTTTACACAAGGCCAAGGTCCATCCATTCCATACCTATTAGTTCCATAGTCTCACACCATACTAAACTATACTTTTATACCAGATATTTATGATAATTCTAGGTGTTTTAACACGGTTGTCACATTTACAGTGTTTCAAATCAAGAGATTCAATAAAAGGAGGAGGTGCACACATTCTTATCCAATGGGGTACGACCTCAGACATGGCATTAAAACATCAAACTTATTATGCAGCAGATTCTGCTCTACAATTTTATTCAAACATCTCTGCAATAGAGCACAGACAAATCACCGCTAATGTCTACAACATTCGTACGTTATAGTGGCTCTATATTCTCAATTTCATGCCAAACCAGAGCATTGCCATTGCAACACAAACACCCTAAGTGATCCACAAGCACCTCAGTCAGTTATGCTAACCACAGAGACCAGGTGAAGCAGATTTAAAGCAGCAAAAATAAAAGTCTGATTCTGATTTACTTAGCTGCTTGCCTGGAATCCATGTGACTGGCATCACATGAGGGGAGGGAGGAGGAGAGTGGCAGAGGGTGTGTGTGTGTGTGTGTGTGTGTGTGGTGTGTGTGTGTGTGTGTGTGTCCAGCCCCCATAGGCACACACGCACACATCATGCACTCCACTGCTGGCACCATAATAAGCTTTGTGATCAGTTTCCCTAGTTTCCACTGACAGTAAGCAGATATAGGCAGCTCCGAGAGGTAAACAGTAGCAGCTCTTGCTGATGCACGGCCACAGGCACACAGACAAAAGAGAGGCGGGTGGGAGGAGGGTAAGAGAATCAAGGGACAGAGGGAGAGAGATTCATTTGAGCAGAAGAGGGGATGAGCTATTGTTGCAGCTGTTGTTTACGTTTAGTTAAATAAAAAAATAAAAAGATTGGCCTATTAATAATGTGTTGTGTTTGAAAAAGCCTGTATGTTAATTTCCACCATTTCATCTTAACATAGCTAGAAATTAAGGATGGTTGGCTCACTTTGGCTATCTTAGCCAATCTATGTATCACATCTACAAGAGGGGTGGACTGAACAGAATACTCTTCAAACTAAACAAAAAAACAGCTCAGATCAATTTGGAGACATAATATCTGGCTACAAGATGTGTAGCTCTAAAAGTCAATTGAGCAGTGCGTGGATTCTACTGTCCCTTCTGGGTCACTAATGCTAGCTGGCCAGCTGTTTCAAAATATCACACCTATGGCTTCTCAACACAAACAGATGCATAAGTAAGAAGACTTTCTGTAAATACCTTGTCTGTGGTGAAAGTGATAATCAAGGCATGCACTGAACTTAAGTTGAAGCATCTGGAACTGAATGGCGATGCCTACCTGTATGCAGGTATCATGTATATTTCTCCCTTAGACAATGATTTACATTCTCATTGCAGGGCTCCAGACTAACTTTTTCACTAGTATCACCGGTGCAACCCACTTTCTCAGATGGTTGCTACTAGGGCTGGCCCGAATACCATTTTTCAGACTTCGAATATTCGTTGGTTTTTCCGAGCGAATATTCGAATATTCGTTCCAGAAAAACCCACCATCAAAAAATACATAAAAAAAAAAAAAAAAAAATTAAAACGATTTTTTTTTTTTTTTTTTTTTTTTTTTTTTTTTTTAACGTTTATAATCCCTATATACTCCCTGGAACCGATTTTGACAGTATCTGCATATTTTGTTGAAGATTTACGCGCTCGGAGGTGAAGTAATGGATGAGCTATGACACTTAGTGATGTAATATCCTCCTAAATGAGCAATACTACTACTACTACTACAATATTGCTAACTTTTATATCCTAATATAAAATTATTTGATGACATTATATTGCAGTACTAGCTTCTTGCAAAACATTTTTTTGAAAAAAAAAAATTATTAAAAAAAAAAAAAAAAAAAATTATTAAAAAAAAAAAAAAAAAAACGAAGCTCCGAATACTAATTTAAGCTCCGAATACTAATTTTCCGAACGAATATTCGAATATTCGAATAATTCGGGCCAGCCCTAGTTGCTACAGCGCCAAAACCGTCATCAAGCTGTGACTCAATACCAATAGCTTCTATGGTGTAGAACTGTACTTAGGCAGCAGTAAATACACATTTCTAGACAGCAGCCACTACATGAGTTGTATTGAGTAGAATTTTACATGATCAAGACTTTCAGCTACAATTAAATTCACTGCAAAGATGTATTTGTGCATGTGTGCAATACATGTGAAACAGAGAAAGAGTACTGGGGGCTTTTGTTGGACACATGCTAGTGTGCTGCACTACATAAGCTGTGACCTACTTATCAGACTCTAACACACACACACACACACTTGACAAAAACACACACACTTGACACACACACGCACAGACACACAGCCTCTGACAAAGGGACAGGAAAGCAGAGGTTAGGCATGCACCAAGCCACATTCTTAATACATGCATTCCAGTGGATAGAGTTTAATGCTGCTTCGCTTCTAGACTGCCTGTTGGCAAAAGCAACTCCTGCAAACACATTCTCCTGAATGACTGACAATACAGGGTAGAGCTTGATGCTTGTAGTATGTGTACACGTACAAACACAGACAGTCTTTCATTATAGTGGTAAAAAGAGAGAAAAAAAACACACTCTCTGGTTGTTTGGCCAGAGAGTGTGCCCTTGAGCTGCCTGATGTTCCACTGTTTCAATGATGTAAGTTACTAAAGCCTCAGCAGTGGAAATGCAAGCCAGATCTAGGGATACCGTGCTGTGCCGAACCAAACTGTGCTGAACCAAACTTTGCTCCTCAGTGGAAACGACAGCTAGCCCATATTCCATGTATGGTTAACTTATTTATGCTCCAAAATATCAACCGATGAAGGAGGGTAAAGAAAAAAGGGAGCAAATGACGTTCAAATACCGAGTTCTTGAGTTACTGTGTTCACAAGAATGTCTACAAACACATACTGCATACAATGTACTATGAGGGCTAGCACATACGCACATAAAAAAGAAAACGCCAAAAACATTTTTTAAGAAACAATGCTTTTCTAGTAGTGTTCTGATGAAAGAAGCCTTAAAAAGAACCACGTATCAGCATAATGGTTACACTTAAAAAATATCAACATACCGATTCCATGGCTGTGGGAGAACGTCAGTGGGCTAAAATCCAACTTGAAATACCCCTGCTGCTACAGAGTCCACAGAATCCTAAAAAACAAGATAAAAACAAAACCCAGCATTAATTACTTGGACAGCAATAGCACATTCCTTACAACGGATGGGTATTTGGGTGGATGCAGAGGGTCATGTTTCAATTCCCAGGATGGTTTCTACAATAGTTCTCTGGAAAGCTGTGAAATGCATATGGAAGAACAGGATATTTGGCACCAACATACAGTTAAATGGACATCTCTTGTTGTCCATTGCAACGCTTACCAACCAATTTAACAAATTGTTTACCCTCAAGTTTATAACACTTCCCTAAAAAAAGGAGCATCATCCCATATCTAGAAACTTTTTGAGATAATAATTCACAATTTTTCTTTATTTTTTTGTTAAAATCAAGCATCTGAAACAGCAATTGACAAATTATTTAAAAACATTGCAGGGACATGACGGTAAGCTTGTGCAGGAGCGTAGGAAGCGTTAAGTTTATTTTATTTTTTTTTCTAAAAAAGAAAGACTGTACCCCTCAGTGTATTGAGCTTGGTTTCCACTGAGAACATGTCCATACCTATTACACAATAAGAGTCAGTTTGCACGGCAACGTTTTCAACATCAACGCCAAAGTGCTATGAAGTGGTTGGGAGGAGCTGGGTGGAGCTAAGTCTGAATAATTTGTTTACAAAACACTACCAACTAATGCTTCCATGTCAAATGCAGGGGCGGGGGGACAACGACGACTGTGCAGATAAACACACCACTACACCTTCTATCGATGCAGAAGCGATCATTGAGAAGGATTATTTCTGTGTGACTATTATTTATTGTTTAATTAAAATGTTGCAATGCATACAGTAGTGTGCTTTTAAGTAGCCAAATGGAGCACAAGGCCACCTAACCAGCTAAGTCCCAACATCCCAGTCTTGCTCATGTTCCTAACCCTTCTTGGCTGGTTGTCCTCCCCCAGTGGTCGCGGATTGCCCCAAACACCTCGAATTTTTGTGGGTCTTATCCAGCTGCGACCATGGCTGCGACTGAATACTATCGCCGGCCCAATTTTCTAGCAAACTCTCCACTTCGCGATCGCACCGGAACCCACACATGAAACTCTTGCCGCCATTGTTTACAATTGTTGTGGGGAAGAAGGGTCGCGCATGGACTACGTCATCCAGCTCAGGTTGCGTATCCGTGCGCGTGTCATCTCATTAGCATCTGTGCTCTCTGGCACACCTCTCCTAAGTGTGCCGTGGCCAAGGGGGTGTTCCGTGCTAAAATACGGATGGCGTGGTCACACTAGCCAAACGTTCTAGACTTTAGTATGCAAATGAGCTCGGGCACGGAACCCGGCCTAGTGTGAGTGTGCCCTAACAGTGGCCCAGTGTTGGTCTAAACTGGTGACATTCCAGTGATTATGGGACCTCCCTCTCCAATTTGAATCCACATGTGTTCCATCAATCTGATTTTGAGGGATCACAGGGGCGCTGAGAACCAACAGCCAGGGCAACTAGCGGTCAGGTTAACACTATTTCAAAATGAGGGGCACACAAGCTTTAGAACTGCATTTTACCCAAGAATCTAAATGCAGAAATGCATACCTGATTTTATACTATTTATACTATAAGTGTTCGTTTGTGTGTCTACTTCAGGATAATATCAAAATAGACATGTTTGGAGGGTTTTACAGGCTAGAGAACAAAGGCTGATAGTACAGGCACGGTGGCAGGTGGGTGCTAGGGACAGGATTAAGGCCAGACCAAGCTAGGATGGCTTTAGTGGTAAGGAGGATGATGGTTAGATGCGTATTTTTGTTTGTACTGGAGTGGAACTTGTGGGGCTTTCCCAGCGGGAAGCACAGGATTGACGGATTGTAATAATCCTGCCAGGAAGCAGAACACTACCCTCCCAACAGAGTTTTTGAGACAGCATACAGACAATGCCCCTTGTTAATCACCAACAAACTGACGAGACACAGCTTTCACCAATAATTGTTTACAATAAAAAGCATGGCTATGCCAACGAGCATTACAGTAAAGCAAATCCTGAAAGGTTACTCTCTAAATTAGGAATACAAGCTAGACAGGAACACTTACGTAATTTATTATTCCTATTAATCTTCATCTAAACATTTTTAGATAATTTTTTCTGAATTCCATTTCCTAACTTGAGTGCATGCTAGCTTGCAAACCGTCGAGCTGAGAGACCAAATAATAACAGTAGGTACAATGAAAAAAACCACATCGACAACAAATTTCAGAAAGGAGAAGAAGTAGATCTAATTTGATAAGTAAATTGAAATTAGTGATCAATTTTACAAGTGGACCAAACCTTTTAGGTGCTGCTGATAGTTCATATTTGCATACAAACATTGAGAGGTTGTTACAGAGGACGAAGCAAGGCTTTGCCAATCACCTGGAAGCTATTGAAGAAAACATTTATTTTTTAATTAAAATATTTGTTGAAAGTAAATGAATTACACATTATCATGATAAGCAAATTTGTATAATTTCTTGATTATTAGTTTCAATGTGACCATTATATTTCATGTATTCAAATCAATCAATTTAAAACATAAAAATAAAGTGTTTAGGTCTACACTACCCTTATGTTTCCAAAATAACTTAACAGTTCAAATAATAAATACAATTGTCCCATTGAAAATAAATGACAGTAGCAGTGTGACACTTATTAAGACTATCCCAAACTTGTCTGGACCATCACTCTCATGCATTCATGACTTTTCTCTGTGCTGTCCCAGGTTACAGACTGGTTGCATTTCCACAGTGACGTAGCGACAAACTCTCCAAGTTTTGCTCAGCACTTTTTTCTGTTCAACGTCCCCGTGCCTAGATCCTAAATATCCCCATATAGCAGACAGACACTGTGATTTTTTTCGCCACCTGTTCAGTGTCGGCTTTATCGTCATGATCCTGCTCGTAGGCTTCCATTTCTCTAATTATTACAGAATCAATGAAAAATTGAAAATATTTATTATTAACAAATTGCCAGTACAATGGTATAAGGGAAACACTGACTGCTGCGGTAAGTGAGAGTGCTCCTGAGCGCAATCCCTGTCTTAACAGTGACCTTCAACTAGATTCAGTGGCTGTCTTTGATGCTGTTCGACATGATTGCAGATAAGGATAAATCTCTTAATTTTAGCTCAGAGAATGGCATTGGACTACAGTGACTGAAGCGTTTGGTTGCGACAAACAGGATCTATTGCTAATTGGTTTTCCTTACCCAACCATTGCAACAGCTGTATCAGCACTGAAAATGTCTTTGTACTACTTTAACCTACTACTCAAGCCAAGATGCATGGTTATGGTTTCCAAGCTATTGTGTTTAGGTGATGCGACACCCGGGAGATGATGGATGGTGTGATTTGATCGCAAGCCTGCAGACAACTACAAGACTTGCAAGTGGGCAAAAACACTAGAAGAGGAGACTGCTGGTTCTAATGTATATGACCTGGGGTTGGGCTGTACCCAATTTTGAATCCCTAAAATCATCCCGAAATGTTACCCTGGTACCGACTACACTGAATTACCGTTGGGTAAGGGTGCAACAACTAATTGACTAATAATCGACAACTAAATTAGCTGCCAACTAATTTAGTAGTCGATTATTAGTTGGTTAGGTCATCACGCCTGTTTTCTGCACTGTGGAGCTGAACTAAACATTGTTTTTTGAGAGTTGATGATGGAATAAGCTAAGGAGTGAGCCAACAAACAGCAAATGTGAAATGTGAAACAGCATATTAATTACTTTATTCATATATTCTACTCCACAACCTTGTGTCGGAGTGATGTTTCTCTTAAAAAGGTCAGGGTTCGACATAACCCATGGCCCGCTGGCCCGGGGCCAGTAAAATCATATGCAGGGAAAGTTGATTGGCCAGTCACTGTCCCGCCCGGGCCAGTAACGGCCAATCACAGTTCATTATCTTTTTGTAGACTATATCATGGTTCATTGAAAGGCACGTTGAGAGTCGTAATGAAAGCAGTTTTTAATTTAAGTTTTTATAATATAAAATATATTTTTAATGAAAGGCACCGATGCATGGGCGTTTTGACAGGCGGAGCAACAAGCGGGCGCACTTTCGCTCCGTTGGCACGGCAAATCAATCGACTTAGCCTACTTTGCCACCTTTCTTTCTTCCCACAGCAGAGGTTGAGGTGCAGAAAATGAAGTGATAACTGCGCTTCTCCTTTAGCTGCCGCCGTAATGTTACAGTATTTGCATCAAAGCCAAGCCGTAATGGTAATACAAATGAGAGGCTTTTTTTAACCGCTGTGAATGCGTCTCCGGTGATTGTGTCGGCTGTAGACAGAAACTAACGGAGGGACTCGGATCACTGGACAGTTCCTTTAGTCGCGCAGTTTGTCTACCGATATGGCTCTGTGTTTTCAGGCCCGAGACATGTCTGTATACATCAGATCGCGGAAGTCTTTCCCATTGAAATCGCTAACGGGGGGAATATCCCCGGTTATTATTTTAGCCACAAACCACAGTTCTTCTGCGCGGCGGCTCACTCGCTCACTCACGAGATCTCATGGTGATACGCTGCTATGCTCGGACGAAGGCATTGTGTGTTTCTAAGGTGATTTAACGTCATCGTCTTAGACAAGCGTTTAACTTATGCTGCATGTTTTGCACTGCATTGTTTTGTATCAATAGTTTGAAAAAATGGTCCCACACCAGACTCTTATGTGAAGCTGACACTTCATGCTGAAGTGACGCTCCTGCAGCGCACGACCAGACGTGAACTCGCATACACGGTGAAATCTCCCATTAAAAAAACGGCATAACCCCCTGATTTTCGGATTTCTATTCTATTTTTAGAAGCGCAAGTGGAAAACCGGTCATTTGGTCGACACATTCACATCCCTAATGCATATAGAAAAAGTAATAAAAACAGCCTTCCACACCACAAAGACTGATCAGACCTTCATCTCTTATTTTTCACTATGTTTGATCATGACTTCTGCAGGTGAACTATTCATTAAACTGCCCACATTCAAGAATAAAAACAATCATCAAACTACTGGACTTCAACAGGGTTCAACATAACTTTTTTTTCCTACTGGCCCGCCGGGCCAGTGGATCCGAGTTTTACTGGCCCCTTGTATATTTTCACTGGCCCTGCACACACTTTTTTTTTATTCATAATTTAGTGTCAATAATTATAATACCTGTATTAGAAAAATAACCAGATCTAAAGGGAATATCTATACTGTAACAGTATAGATATTCCCTTTAGATTTGGTTATTTTTCTTTTAGTTAATTATATGAAATGTTGATATTGCTCATACACATAATATAAAACCAGGCAAACATATTGAATTAGAAGCCTACAACTGAAAGTATGTTGAAAGAGTGGGCCAGTATTTTAAAGTCCAGTAGTTTGATGGTTGTTTTTATTCTTGAATTTGGGAGGTTTAATGAATAGTTCACCTGCAGAAGTCATGTTCAAACATTAAAAAAAAAATAAGAGATGAAGGTCTGATCATTCTTTGTGGTGTGGTAGGCTGTTTTTATTACTTTCTCTATATGCATTAGGGATGTGAATGTGTCGACCGAATGACCGGTTTTCCACTTGCGCTCAAGTTGACTTTAAAAATAGAATAGAAATCCGAAAATCAGTGGGTTATGCCGTTTTTTTAATGGGAGATTTCAACGTGTATGCGAGCGCGCTGCAGGAGTGTCACTTCTCCATGAAGTGTCAGCTTCACATAAGAGTCCGGTGTGGGACCATTTTTTCAAACTATTGATAAAAAACAATGCAGTGCAAAATATGCAGCATAAGTTAAACGCTCGTCTAAGACTATGACGTTAAATCATTAGAAACACACAATGCCTTCGTCCGATCACAGCAGCGTTTCACCGTGTGATCTCGCCAGCGAGTGAGTGAGCCGCCGCGCAGAAGAACTGTGGTTTGTGGCTAAAATAATAACCGGGGATATTCTCCCCGTTAGCGATTTCAATGGGAAAGACTTCCGCGATCTGATTGAATGTCTCGAGCCTGAAAACACAGTGCCAAACTGCGCGACGAACTGTACAGTGAGCGGAGTCCCTCCGTTCGTTTCTGTCTACAACCGACACAATCACCGGAGACGCATTCACAGCGTTTAAATAACGCCTCTCATTTGTATTACCATTGGGGCTTGGATGCAAATACTGTAATATTACGGCGACAGATAAAGGAAAAGCGCAGTTATCATTTTCTGCACCTCAACCTCTGCTGTGGGAAGAAAGAAAGGGGGCAAAGCAAGTCGATTGATTTGTCGACTCGCAGGCGGACAGTAGGCAGCTCTGCCAACGGAGCGAGAGACTGTCAAAACGCCCACGCATCGGTTGTCCTCTGGCCTTTCATTAACAAATATATTTTATATTAGGTTTATTATATTGAGTCTTAAATAAACACTGCTTTCATTCCGACTCTCAACGCGCATTTCAATGAACCATGATATAGTCTACAAAAAGATACTGAACTGTGATTGGCCAGTCACTGGCCCGGGCGGGACAGTGACTGGCCAATCAACTTGCCCTGCATATGATTTTACTGGCCCCGGGCCATCGGGCTATACGTTATGTCGAACCCTGTTCAAAATACTGGCCCACCCCTTCCACATACTTTCAGTCGTAGGCTTCAAATTCAATATGTTTGCCAGGTTTTATATTATGTGAGCAATCTCAACATTTCATATAATTAACTAAAAGAAAAAAAAACAAATCTAAAGGGAATATCTATACTGTTACAGTATAGATATTCCCTTTAGATGGTTATTTTTCTTTATTTTTCTAATACAGGTATTATAATTATTGACACTAAATTATGAAGGAAAAAAAATTGTGTGCAGGGCCAGTGAAAATATACAAGGGGCCAGTAAAACTCGGATCAAACTTGTGTTGAACCCTGAAGGTGCTACAAATTACCGTACTTTTCGGACTACAAGCCGCGACTTTTTCCCCGTTTTTCGACCCTGTTATTACACAGCACAGTATATGTTCTGTAGCTACTAGGGATGGGCGTTAGTAATCTACTCCTCGTTTCAAATGATCTCGATTGGTGGATGAGGAAAATCGTTTTTTGTTTTTTTTAGTGTCTGTAGCCTTTAGGCCGGCCGGCGGGCCGCCCCTATTTTAAAATGTTATACGTGTACAAAACGGCACAAAACGGATAAAATAAAGTTTAACAAAATTAAATATTTTGATCCAAGTTAAATAAACTAAGCGTTGTGTCAAACAGCAACCGCAAATAACTGCCACCTCCGTGCAGCGCAGCCAGTGTGTGTGGTCTCCACAGCACCGCGGAGCTGAATGCGGTGCTGGAAAACTTGGATAGTCACGTAAAGAAGTCAGGCTGACTTTGGGCACATTCGAGCCAACGACAGTTAAGAAGCCTTTATTATGGAATATAGGATTGAGATTCAAAAGCCGACCGGTGTAACGGTCCGTTAATGAGGTATTAGTCACGGTAATTAGTCACGGACACGGAGTGGGCATACGTGGTTGGATATAGCCTACTACTACTACTGCTTTGGTGAGTTATTTAGCCTATCTACAGTATGTGTTTAAATTGTAGGACAATAATGTTATTGTATTTGCTGCCCTTCTTATTTTAAATGGTGTCTATTTTGATTGTTAGCCAACTACAGCCCATGCTTTTTTTCTCTCTCTTTTTTTTCTCTCCACCGCAGACCTACTCGATCGGTTTAAATTGTGGCCCGCTTATTTAATTACTTTCAGTTAGGAAAATGTGTTTTAAACTTGTGGAAAATAAATCCTTACAATCATATGGTAACTGTGACTGTTTGACAAGAAGCATTAAGCGCAGGTTATTGGCTTTATTGCGATGCACCGTTCTGCTGACAGATGCGCTGCGTTCTAAAAATTGAAAAAAGTTTAACGAGGAATCGATTGATCCTCGAGGAATGCAAGCGATCACACGAGTAGTGAAAACACCCGTGCCCATCCCTAGTAGCTATTGCACTAAATGGTAAAACTTGAATACATTATTCAAATATGCAACTTGTTTGTTGAAATGTTAATAAATGGGAGCTTCCTCAAGCAGCCATCTCTTTCCCGACAATCCCCTCTGTGCACGAATTCTTACATATGGTAATTAAACATTATAACACCTGCGGCTTATAGTCCAGTGCGTCTTATAGTGCGGAAAGTACGGTACTTTTAAATATTCCTGAAACAGTAAAATTTTTCCTCGGATGATCATAAATGACATGTAACAGCAAACAGACTATCAGTACAAATAATGCTATTTTTATATTGTTTTTCTTAATGCCTTTGTAATGGGTACGCTCACCAAGGAACAACAGCTGGTGTCGCCCCCACACTAAAGGGGGTGCAAGAATTACCAAAAACTGAAAGGTCCTCTGAGCATATGCGTCCCAGATTAAACCTTAAAAAAAGTCAACCAGAATATTTAAAACAGAAAGGCCTGAGCCGAAGCCTACCATACTAACAACCAATTTTATTAGCAACAGATATATGGTGCCAAGTCCACAGAATAATAGAAAATAAACAGGGCTGAAGCTAAATATACATGGTTTTGTTTCTAGCAAAAATAAATTCAGGGCAGTGAGGCAACCTCATCAGTCATACACCTTTGTGAACAAGTGTAATTAAATTTTGCAATACGTTCTGACAGCTTAAAAAAATGTACACTATTATATTACCATATTACCGACCAACCCTATTGTGACCAGTGACACATGACGTTGGTGCGTGTGCCAAAAAGAGAGAAGCTGGCTACAGGACACAAGCAACGTTATGCGAAATCGTGACTATATAACATAAACACACCAGTGTGACTCCCAGGCTACAGAGCAGCTCTCCAGTCAGCACTGTGTTTGGCTGTCCTATCGGAGAACCGATCAGTGCCAGCTAAAAGGTGACCTGGAACAACAGCACTGACCTCTGTCTGATTTCATAAAGTGTGTTGCAGGCTGCGGACACATCATGCAGGGACATTATATTCACACTCACACTGAACCCTTTGCTGCACAGTAAATCAAGTTGAACAAAATTCTCAGCGGACGTCGTGTCAGCAGAATTTTATTGAGATCATATACAGAACACAGTAGGCACACAATTAGAAATATTGTCAGAGAATCTCAGCAAGACAAAAAGGTATGCAAAAGTGAAAGCCATATTTTAACAACATCCACAAATGCTGCAGACTTCTCTGGGCCTGGGCTAATCTGAACTGTACTGACAGCGATAAAGGATATACATCATGCAGAGTGTTGCACCGCGTTTGTAATTGTGCCAATGGTTCTACAAATGACTTCCATTCTCCTTGTGTATCAGTCATGTCAACTTCATGAGAACTGGCCCATGAGGACTATGTACGCCCACATAAAACACGAGCAAAGGGTTACTTCCGTCTGGCAGAATAATTACCGGAAACAACATGGACAATTTGGTCCCTAAGAAAAGTGGCACTTCAATGGTAAGGTAGTATTTTAGATTTAAGACCACCAATGTGAAATAAAAGAATGTATCATTCAAGGCCTGTTGATGAACAGCCGAAAACATATAGAGAAGGTAATGATGCACTAGCCAAGTACGAAGGGTCATAAACACTAAAATGCACTACTTCACTAAAGACATGGAGTCCATTAACACCATGACACAGTAAATATTGAACTGAAGCTTGATTTAAAATTACATAGCAAATCAATTCGAAATTGCAAGATCTGTCAGAAGTAACTCTAGAAATAGATGTTTTCCCCAAATTGTTCAGCCCAAAGCACTAACATTCCTCCTCATATTATAAAAACATCTGTGAAATACCTTTATACTGTAAAATCATGTAATAATAATGTTCCTGATGGTACAGCCTTTAGTATCAGAGGGGTTTACTGTCACTTGAGAGCTCAGCGATAGTGTGTTGATGACGAACCCACCCCTATATTAAGTCTGTCCACTAAACTAAATAAACAATAGCAAGCAACAGCAGCTAAATATAACAGCCACAGTTCAGCCTGCAGTATGTCAAAGCATCAGGTATCGGAGCTTATTGTAATATCTTTGCAAGTTAGATTCATCTGCTTTTCTATGCAGGAAAGGGAAACCTGACACCGGAGGGTGTGGGGAGACAGTCAGGGGGAGGTGGGGGGAGGAGGGGGTAAGGGCCGGGGGAGGAGAGAGAAGAAGAGATGCACACCACACCTCTCCTATTCAAAAACATCTACATTATTCATAAAGCCTGGCTTCTGCAGGGAGGGACCACAGCACATTGATCCTCCTTATCTCAAGCATGAGCAACCAACACAGTGGCAGCACTATCCAAATTAGTTTACCTAAAAGAAAAAAACACCCATGGTGTCAGAGAAGTCTTCAGAATTGAAGATGGCATTGTGAGGTAATAAAAAGCAAATGCAGAGGAGAAGATAAGAAAGGGGGAAAGGAAGGAGCAGGGAGAAAAAATTTCTAGATAACAACGATAAGAAGTGAGAAAACCAGATGACTGGAATGGGTGAATACCAGCTGAACAACAAACCTGCTAAATCAAAGGCTGCTATTAAATGAAGGCAGAGAAGTGAGTGCAGGGGAAAGGAGGGGATGTGAGCTGCAATGAGAAGGCAGCAGCAGCACTCGTGACACAGTTAGCGACAGCGCTTGTTTATTCGGCACTGCCATGCCACGGCAAGCTCAGCTCACTAGCTCGCTCAGCTGCACTTGCTACGAATCTTCTACTGTTGTCAAGGTAACAAGCTCTCATATTCAAAAGATGTCTTTTCGAATGCTGGCCTCAACCTGAATCTTGCATGTGTTCTCTATACAGCCTGTGCAAATGAAGGTATTTTCAGCTTGGCTGTGCAATTAAAGAAACCCTTTTTCATTTCCAATGGAATGAAAAGGAAGGATGGCAATGAGAACTAGGTAGTTGGAACATTCATAGCCACCTTGCCTGCTATGAACAATGCTATCTGACTAGGTCAAACACCCATGGAATTTAAAATCCAGTTACTCATCACAGGGATTCATATAATATTAGAGCTGCAACGATTAATCGAAGAATCGATGATTAATCGATTATTAAAATAATCGACAACTATTTTGATAATCGATTAATCGTTTTGAGTAATTTTTTAATAAAATTTTTCCAAATTCTCTGATTTCAGCTTCTCAAATGTGAATATTTTCTGGTTTCTTAAAGAAAACCAGTGTGACACAACCGGCGCATACGTCACCTTCAGAACGGACCGACAGACGCGGCATGTTTTGACTTGTTTAGGGGCTAACATTAGCGTGTGCTAAAATGGAAGATGTGAGCGAAAATAGTGAGGAAAGCCAAACGGGCAGGAGAAAGCGACAGAGAATGTCCAAGGTTTGGGATCAGCGCTGTTCAAGAAATAAATACACGATAGCTTAAGCTGAACTATAGCTGGTCACTTCTAGTTGACAATACGGTGCTGAAGCAGACGTGTGTGTCTTGAATTCATGGATACAATATCTAAATAGCAGTTTAATGTGAATGAACTTACTCTATTATCATATTGTTCCATAGTCATTTTTATTTTATTTATATTTTTTCAGTAAACCATCACAGTCTCGGATGGACACATTTATGCAGAGAACCCCATTTCAGGATTTGTTTTTAAAGCCAGAATGTCTGAAACTATGCATGGGCTTGTTCCAAGTTTCCAAGCTTATGTTGTTCCTGAATTGCAAAGGTAAAAACGTGTAGTTCTGAAAGTGAAGTAAATGCTTACTTAAACCCAAGAATGTATGGCACATAATTGCACTTAATGTATCTGTCAACATTGTTATTTCTCATGGTACAAGTACAGACTAATAAACAATGGGAAAGTAACTAAATTGGTACTTTTGGTAGAAAATATGGTTTGCTACTCCATGCATTTTTGAAATAAAAAATGTTGATTTTTCAAAAAAAGGAAACAAATTGGTTGTTCATTGGTTGTTGGTTAAATTACATATGTTATTTTCTCATGTTTATTTATAATTACTTTTCAATTAAGCAATGTATGTTTTATCCGATTACTCGATTAATCGATGGAATAATCGGTAGAATAATCGATTACTAAAATATTCGATAGCTGCAGCCCTATATAATATACAAAATAAAAAGGAATAAATTAAAATGCATGTACGTTTTTCTAATGTTTTTTGATCAATTACAGCTGAGAGACAAATAGAAAATATGTTAAAGTAATACAGTCTGATAGTCAAAAGCCCCTTTTACACAGAGATTGCAGCATACTGACGGAACAACAGCACGCCAATATGCCGGCTTTGCTTGCTTCTGTGTTATTTACACAGAACCAAGCAACACCGGCCTGCTGGCGCATCAGTGTGCCATTTTACACAGCGTTCTGGAATGAAAGAGGTGCTTGTGAGCAGCGTTTGGTGTGACGTAAACATTTAGCGCCGCGCCGGTCAGCTGCTTTACAACAACAACACTGGCCGGTGAGAGCAGAAGTGCTGGAGCTTGCACTAAGAGGGCCGTATTTTACTGTCCCCACGATGTGCCGGTTGATCTTGCTGCGCGCTGAGTCCAACATCTCTGGGACTGTTAACCAAACTGACAAAATCACTTCGCTCACTGCTTCACCTGTGTGTGTGTGTGTGTGTGTGTGTGTGTGTGTGTGTGTGTGTGTGTGTGTGTGTGTCTATGTGTGTGTGTGTTTGTGTGACAGATTGGCTGTGAGCTCTTTGACATACACATACACACTGTGTGTGAAGTCACGTTACTGTAGACAGAAATACAGTGTGGATACGCTCAGACTTAGTATAATAATAGTAGCGCGGCGATCCGGTCGCAGCCTAGCTTAGCCTAGCCTACCTTTCCCACTTCATTGTACAACTTCCCCCGGGCAGAAATAGACTCATACACTCTGCAAAAGGAAGCGTGGGGGTTTGGATTGAGCAGATAGATTATACGGGACATCAGGCCTCCGTGGTTAATGTTAAACACACGTCCTCTGCTAACATGGTTGCATGTTTAGAACGTAGGCTTTGGAATTTTCCAAAGCCCATGTTGACGTCCTCAAATGTATTATTATGTCCAAAACGAACAGATATTTCAGTTTACTGTCATAAGAGGATTAAAGAAACCAGAAAATATTCAAATTTGAGAAGCTGAGACCAGAGAATTTGGATTTTTTTTGTTAAAAAATTACTCGAAACAATTAATCGATTATCAAAATAGTTGGCGATCATTTTAGTAATCGATTAATAATCGATTAATCGTTGCAGCTTTAATCGTCCCTCGTTCCGCAACGGTCGCATTTATACAGCAGGGCGGAGGGCCAAAATTCTGGCATATTCCCGGCTTTCACTGGCTGTGTAAAAGGGGCTAAAGATTCAGTGTTGACCGCAGCCCATTATAGTTAAGGTGGCCCCCTGGAAAAGGCACGCCACCCGCCTGAACTGACACTGAGATCACAGTATATTTGAACGTACGGCTTGTTCTCTTCCCTTTCAAATCTTATTTTATACGATTTGTGCATAAACAAGTAACACTTGCAATTAGGGCTGCAGCTATCGAATATTTTAGTAATCGATTATTCTACCGATTATTCCATCGATTAATCGAGTAATCGGATAAAACATACATTGCTTAATTGAAAAGTAATTATAAATAAACATGAGAAAATAACATATGTAATTTAACCAACAACCAATGAACAACCAATTTGTTTCCTTTTTTTGAAAAATCAACATTTTTTATTTCAAAAATGCATGGAGTAGCAAACCATATTTTCTACCAAAAGTACCAATTTAGTTACTTTCCCATTGTTTATTAGTCTGTACTTGTACCATGAGAAATAACAATGTTGACAGATACATTAAGTGCAATTATGTGCCATACATTCTTGGGTTTAAGTAAGCATTTACTTCACTTTCAGAACTACACGTTTTTACCTTTGCAATTCAGGAACAACATAAGCTTGGAAACTTGGAACAAGCCCATGCATAGTTTCAGACATTCTGGCTTTAAAAACAAATCCTGAAATGGGGTTCTCTGCATAAATGTGTCCATCCGAGACTGTGATGGTTTACTGAAAAAATATAAATAAAATAAAAATGACTATGGAACAATATGATAATAGAGTAAGTTCATTCACATTAAACTGCTATTTAGATATTGTATCCATGAATTCAAGACACACACGTCTGCTTCAGCACCGTATTGTCAACTAGAAGTGACCAGCTATAGTTCAGCTTAAGCTATCGTGTATTTATTTCTTGAACAGCGCTGATCCCAAACCTTGGACATTCTCTGTCGCTTTCTCCTGCCCGTTTGGCTTTCCTCACTATTTTCGCTCACATCTTCCATTTTAGCACACGCTAATGTTAGCCCCTAAACAAGTCAAAACATGCCGCGTCTGTCGGTCCGTTCTGAAGGTGACGTATGCGCCGGTTGTGTCACACTGGTTTTCTTTAAGAAACCAGAAAATATTCACATTTGAGAAGCTGAAATCAGAGAATTTGGAAAAATTTTATTAAAAAATTACTCAAAACGATTAATCGATTATCAAAATAGTTGTCGATTATTTTAATAATCGATTAATCATCGATTCTTCGATTAATCGTTGCAGCTCTACTTGCAATAGTATCATTATTGCAGTAAGACCAAAACTATATAGACAAAACATGAGAATGCATACAGGGGCCAAGCAAAGAGCGTGGCTTTTGATGAATTATTTCGTTAATGTTGATGACCGAACTAACTAAAATCAGGTCTTCAACACCATTACTAACAAATATCAATTGTTTTAATTTAGCAGCATTTTATACAAAATCATTTGAATTATATAATTGTGTTTTATATTAAAAAAAAATTACACAACCAAGCTAAAAGGTCACAAGAGCACAAGACTAGAGATGCACCAATATTCACTGGGACACACAAGCCAGCACGATAGAATTCCTAAATCGATTGGTGTGTGGCTCGCCCCACAGCCAAATGTCTCTGCAGTGAGTCCAAAGCAAAAGTCTGAAATAAGAAGTGGTGGAATTACTCCCAAAACATTCACACAAAACAATTCCATCAAGCCTAGGTTGTACGAATAGATATACTAAAATAAAAATAGTCAAAAATCAATATCGGCAGGTTACACTGTTATGTTCACAAAATCGACAACCGGGATCGGCCAAGAAAATTGTTATCGGTGCACTCCTACGTCAAACTGCTTATTCTTTCTCTTCATCACAAAATCCAAAACGTACACATCAATTTACAATGAAAATTGGCAGAGCAAGTAAGTAAACTTTAGTTTAGAAGCTGCAAATTGATACTTTATTTCTGAATATAAGAAATTGGAAATGTAATAAAAAACTAAAATCGATACATGGTCTGTCAACTGACTGCTCAAACAACACATCAATAATTTCTGCATTCACAATGTTGAACAGACTAAAGCAATACTACCAAGCAGTGGCTTTAAACTCTGGATGTTAATTATAAATATGCCTACGTCACATGCAGTGTTTGGAATAACGCCGTTTAAAATAACGGCGTTACCTAACACTCATCGTCTCATGCTTCATATTCTGAAGTTTTTGGAATTAAGTGATGTTCTGAGACCTCTGAAGGGAATCCAGTGATATTAGCAGATCAGCGTGGTAACGGTACATCCACCAGTTTCCTCTACTACAAAAGTGGAGATATAAGCACTACTTCAAATTCATTGAGGTCAAAGAATGTTTACTTTTGTTGAGAACAAAATATTTGAAGTGCAGGATACAGTTGATGTGCAATTAATATTAAAGGTTCAGTGTTTCCCCCAGAAATTGTCTTAGTCAAGGTGGTCACTGTCCAGGGTAAAGGGAGGCGAACATTTGGGGGTATTTTGCTCAAAGATGCCAATGCGCAGTAAAGAAATAAAGAACTGCTTATTTGAATACAAAAATACAACAGACTGACCTTACAGTTCTGCAATTTTGTTTGCTATGTGCAGGTACAAATGTTGTGCAAACATGCAGACAGTACAAAGCACAATTAAAGAAAACGTCTACTGTTTTATGCAATACTAAGCAGACACACTAAATACAAATAATGGACCATAAACTTAACATGTGTAAGCACATCAAAGTGAAAATTCAACTTTTTAAAGTTCCTTTATGGATGGGGGGCTGTTGTGCGATTATTGTGGACAATAGGCCTATGTGATGCGATAGGCTATAATTCATTAATGGTTATTTTTAGCCTACTTGCTTGATTTATTTTTAAATACAGAGGTTATTGGTTGTTTTGGAACATGTATTTCCCAATTTAAAACATAAAAATAAAGCACATTGAAAATTCAGAAAATATATCTTGTTGGCCTACACTAGCATGCTGTTTGAAAAATAACTCAATAGTTGAAATAATAAATACAATGTGTTTTCCCCTTAAAATGACTAAATGCATTTCAAAGACAGTATCAGTGTGGCACTTCTGTAAACTTACTGAAAGGTGCCTGGTCCATCACTCTCATGCATTCATCAAACTTTTCTCTGTGCTGTCTGAGCTGATAGATAGGTTGCAGGGTTCGACATAACGTATAGCCCGATGGCCCGGGGCCAGTAAAATCATATGCAGGGCAAGTTGATTGGCCAGTCACTGGCCCGCCCGGGCCAGTGACTGGCCAATCCCAGTTTGTGTATTTTTTGTTGACAACATCACGATTCGCTAAAGTACACGCGAGAGACGCTATATGTAGTAGGCTATATGCTTTTATTTTGACAATGTCCTTGCTCGGGTGTTTGTGACACTATTTCCGCCCGACCGCACCAGGCTTTTCTCGATTGTGTCGTGTGTGATTATCAAAGTTAATTTCGGACACTGAAACCCATCGGTAACAGACCTGTCGGTGTTTGCACCATGGGGAGAGGATCATATATCCCCGCTGACAGAGCAGTCGAACCGACGTTACCCGGGCAGCGCTCGACAGGCTCGCGGGGTTAGCAGCCGAGCTAGCGGCGCAGTTCGGCTGCTGTCCCCGCGGGCTGTCCAGCACAGTGCTGCCTGGCTCGCAGTGTAAAGTTCCAAGAATGCGCAACTCGGCTGCTCTCTCAGCGGCGAGAAGCTCCTGCGCTCCCCGGGGCGGTCACCCTCTCCGCGGGGTGAATTTACAAGCCGTCGCAGCCTCAGCTAAAGAGGATAGCTCCATTAGGCTAATGAGCTAAGCTAGCGAGGAATCCACCAATCTGTGCTCTGAAACCCTACACGGCCCAAAACTACTCAAATGTCACTCCAAGCATTGTTTACTGCCGCTACACCTTAAGATATGAATAGTAAGAGATTGAAAGATAATAATCTTATGAAAGATATTAATCTTATTAAAGATATTAATCTTTCAATCAAATAAGTCAAGCTAATATTTTTTTTAGCTGTATTTTATAAGGAAGTCCCCTTGACATTAAATAAAATGTCATCAAAAAGAGGGAAATAGCCGAGGTAGCAGCTTAAGTTTATTGTTTATCCTGTTAATTTCAAGATCTTTAGTGTTCAGAATGAATAAACATGGATGAAAATTATACAAACGATTAAGAAGGCTATTATATTATCAACATGTATTTTTAGATAACGAGATAGGCCATTGTGTGTTAAATGGGCATATAATATCGTCTCATATCGATCGCAGGCCCCGGCAAATATCATATCGTTGTCTAATTAATCGATGTAATATCGTATCGTGATGAAAGCAGAGATTTGCACCCCTATTAGTAATAGCGAGGGTAGTGCCAGTAGGCTACGAATACCAGCAGAATAGAGCAATTAAATAATGCTTGTTATGGTATTATATTTATTGTCAGTTATTATTCATTTTCTGTACTGCGTTGGTTAGATTGATTTCTGATCTGTCAGGTCAATGTAGCTGTGTGTGTGTGTGTGAAAATCACACACTAAAAAAGTTAATAAATTTTTTACTGCCAGGGCCAGTGAAAAAATACAAGGGGCCAGTAAAACTTTGATCCACTGGCCCGCCGGGCCAGTAGGAAAAAAAAGTTATGTTGAACCCTGTTAAAGGTTCAGTGTTTCCCCCAGAAATTGTCTTAGTCAAGGTGGTCACTGTCCAGGGTAATGGGAGGCGAAAATTTGGGGGTATTTTGCTCAAAGATGCCAATGCGCAGTAAAGAAATAAAGAACTGCTTATTTGAATACAAAAATACAACAGACTGACCTTACAGTTCTGCAATTTTGTTTGCTATGTGCAGGTACAAATGTTGTGCAAACATGCAGACAGTACAAAGCACAATTAAAGAAAACTTCTACTGTTTTATGCAATACTAAGCAGACACACTAAATACAAATAATGGACCATAAACTTAACATGTGTAAGCACATCAAAGTGAAAATTCAACTTTTTAAAGTTCCTTTATGGATGGGGGGGCTGTTGTGCGATTATTGTGGACAATAGGCCTATGTGATGCGATAGGCTATAATTCATTAATGGTTATTTTTAGCCTACTTGCTTGATTTATTTTTAAATACAGAGGTTATTGGTTGTTTTGGAACATGTATTTCCCAATTTAAAACATAAAAATAAAGCACATTGAAAATTCAGAAAATATATCTTGTTGGCCTACACTAGCATGCTGTTTGAAAAATAACTCAATAGTTGAAATAATAAATACAATGTGTTTTCCCCTTAAAATGACTAAATGCATTTCAAAGACAGTATCAGTGTGGCACTTCTGTAAACTTACTGAAAGGTGCCTGGTCCATCACTCTCATGTATTCATCAAACTTTTCTCTGTGCTGTCTGAGCTGATAGATAGGTTGTGTTGCCACGGTGATGTGGAGTCTTAAACTGATCTAGCTTTGCAGAGCACTTCTTTCTGTTCAGCTAAATATCCCCATAGAACCGCACTGCGTTTATTATCACCATCGGTTTGCTTCTGCTCGTTTAACTGTTCAAATTCAAATAATTTTGCAATAGCATGTTCAGTGTTTAAAAAAAAGAAAGTAGCATACAGAAAATTAAGTCCCGCCTATTCTCTGACACTGTGATTAGACTTTCTATTAAGAAAGCTTGCTCTGTCATTCAGCCTCACACACAACCTGAGTGTTTCCACAGTACTGCCATTTGTCATTTTCTGTTGCCATGGTTGCAGTGAAAGACAGAGCTCTATGAATATTAGAAATGGAGGAGTAGCAGCACATGGTACATTATTGAGATAAACACGTCCGCACATGCTCTAACACCACAGCACAAGTAGATTGTGTTGGTTCTGAACCCCTGTGGCAATCCGTTCACCAGCACAATTCTCAGCCAGTTAAAAAGTAGCCATTTAATAAATATCTCCAGGTGACACACAGGTCTCCACATATTTTACATCGTGGAACCAGCTACAAAGCCAAGGATCCAATTCCATACAGGGATATGAGACTCAGATTTCTATAAATGTATTTTTCAAAATAACTCATACCTTTACAGCATGCAGCTACGTTATCAGAAAGATTATCTGGATCCACAGTGATATAGGACTTTTCCCCTATTTAGACGTGGGCACACATGCTTGGTATTATTTCAACAGTAACAGAAACTGCTTGGCACGACTAACCCTGTGCACGTGTGAGTGTATGCGTATCATGCCACTGTCACCTTGACAAGGAGCCATTTCAGACCTTCCTCGTACTCTGCTGGCCTTGACTGTCACTGGCCCCTTTTCGCTCTTTTGACAGGCTTGAGCTACACACGAGCATTCCTGAGTTCCTCTGAGATTTCTCATTTTGTCCTCATTGGAAAGCTGTCTAAACGCCAGAGCAGAGTGTGCATGAATTACAGCAGTGTGGCAAAGCATACAAAGTGGGGAGATTGCTACGAAAACACATCCCTGTAAAAAACGGTCACTGATAATACGTAGAAAAGTGAAAACTGGCGATGTCCATTTTGAATTTTTTTTCTGACCGACAACCGATGATCATTAACCAATTATAACCGTTAACCGACAAGATTTAAGTGTGGGCTGTTTTTAGTGAAATGCATGAGGCGAAGAAAAAAAGAATAGGCCTTCTTTCTTCCGTTTCTGGTTGTCAAAACGGTTGAGAAAGGCTGTACTAAGCATGCACAGTCGGGGTGCTTTCCATACGGACAGTAGCACAGGTAGGGCTGTGCAATATGGCAAACAATATTATCACAATTAATTTTTCCGTATTGATTGATATCGATATTAATCCCAATATATAATTTGATACTGCTGAAGCCTGAAATAACCAGAGTGTTCATTAGTTAAACTATGCAATGTTGTTTATAAGCATATTTTTCGATAAGAGAACATTGAATCACATTTAAATATAAACATTTAACTTCACAAACATGTTTTATCTGCACTTAACAATATAAGATAGCTTGCCTTGTAACTTATTGAAATGAATGTAAATAAAAATAAAAGCTCTAACTTCTATCACATTAAACTCCTTTGGCATGGCTGAAGCAAACATCTTACATCTTGCAGAGAGGCACAACCATACATAAAAAGTAAACAAGACAACAACAAAGGCCCTGGCACATTTAAGTACTGAACTTTAAGATATAAAATATGAATTACTGGTTTTACATGTCAGCTAGCTGTATTTTAAAGCGGTGTTAAGGCTGGACGGCGATAGCCGCCGCCAATAGATGGGTCAAAGTATCAGGCCGTGGAACAACTGCGGTCAAGCTAGCTGTCTCTTGTTTTTTGCTTGGCCAAACCAGCTACTTCTATTTTTATTCCCCCCGTGTTCTGAGCGTGTTATGCCAGTAAATGCACATAGATGGCTCAGTGCAAGCCGACAGGGACAGTGAGCGAACAGCGCTGGCGGCAGCAGCTACGTGACTATGTGACTATCGTAGCAGCGGGACACAGTGTAGCCCACTGATTAATTTAATTAAGAGGAAAAACACCACACAAAGACAGAGTGCTGCTCCTACATTTTTCGCTTAACACAAGACTCTCTACTCTTGTCGAGATGACTACACACGGAAGATTATTTTTTAATTTTTTTTATTAGATAGTACAGAGTTGAAATGGGGAGACAGAGAGAGAGGGGAGATGACCTGCAGTAAAGGTCCACGGGTCGGACTCGAACCCGCGACCACTGCGCCCATCGTAGGGAGTTTTATCGCAATTAAGAATCGTAATCAAATTATTGCCCAGACCAAAGCGCAGGTACAAATTTTGGCCTGCACTCACTGCATTTATTTTTTTGCCATTTAACTGATATTATTAATGGGTTATAATTATTCTTATCAGTTAATGGTTAACTAGTTAACCATGGACATCCCTAAAGAAAACACTTAAGGCTATAAGAGTTTCTAGTATGAACACAGATTGTAATGAAGGCTGTATGTAGGGCTGCAACTAACGATTATTTTGATAATCGATTAATCTGTCGATTATTTTCTCGATTAATCGATTATTAATCGATTAGTGTTTTGGTCCGTAAAATGTCAGAAAATGGTGAAAAATGTTGATCAATTTTCCAAAGCCCATGTTGACGTCCTCAAATGTATTGTTATGTCCAAAACACACAGATATTTCAGTTTACTGTCATAATAGGATTAAAGAAACCAGAAAATATTCACATTTGAGAAGCTGAAATCAGAGAATTTGGACATTTTTTATAAAAAATTACTTGAAACGATTAATCGATTATCAAAATAGTTGTCTATTATTTTAATAATCGATTAATAATCGATTTGTCGATTAATCGTTGCAGCCTGTATGATATACACGTGGTATGTGTTATGTATGTTAGTTTTTTGCTCACGAGGGGAAAGGAAAATCACACAAGGGTCCCATGCAAAGGGCTTTGATCTCACAGATGAAAATCAATTCACAACTCTTTGCACTCTCTTTTGTGGAGGTGTGACTGCAGCCTCACACTAAAGCAGAAAAATACAAGGCTCCTCATAACGGCCATTCAATACACTTTTTTCAAAAAAACTGAAAAAAGACGAAGCAATTTACACTATAGTGTGACATGACACATTTGCGAAAATAGAAGCACATATGTTGATGAGAGGGACAACTGACTGACTGACATAGAAATGTTGGCAGACACTATTCAAAGAAATTCTGGTTCGAATATTGACCTTTGTTGTTACCTGATAAAAACCCAGGCTTTAGTTAACTTTCACACAGCAGAATGATATCAATCAGTCTCACAAATTCACACACGTGCCAAGTTGCCAATATTTTAAGATGATATCCAATGGAGAAAAGTCTGCTTACTATGAATATGCCTGTTTGCATTTGGGGAAAAAAATTAAAGCATGGCAAGTGGCCTTTGGCGTGTACGGATAATTTACTATGCTTTTTGACAAAGGAGGAAACAGGGCGAACTGTTAGGTCCAACGCCCTCAGCTTCCTGTATGCAGTGCTTCCTGAGGAACCAGGGCTACTGCTTAGAGGTGGAGATGGGGTAGGAAACTTGGGTGTGTGGTTTGGGGGGGGGGAATGCACAGATGCAGTATGCAAGCATAATACTAGCTTCTCAGGTGTACAGATGGGAAGAAGGTGTCAGAAAGATAGTGTAAAATCATGTTTCCACCGCAGGAACCAGGGTCTAAACAATAAGCTGTCGGGAGCCGATCAGCTGGTCCAAACAGCTGTATAACACAGAGATGAAAACGAAACAGAAACTAAACTATCGCCTGGCTGGGCTAACTTGAGGTGGAGCAGCCAAATATAGCCTAAATTAATAAATATTGTTACTAAACAGTTAGTGTGTTCTTTTCGTCAGTAGCCTATAGTAGAAGTAGATTCTGCGCTCCGAACGCCACTAACTGTTCTGTAATACACTATCGCCGATCACATGAACACACAGCCGGCTTCTTTTTTTATTTTTTTTTGATTGACGTGATTTTTGGCAAACCACACAACATTTGGGTGGTCATGTGGTTTTAAAAAAATCAAAAGGCCCACCTCATGTGTATTTGAAGTGCATTCTATGCTGCATGCACCATGAAAATGACAACAAAACAACAATGCTGGCCACGCAGCAGCCGGAAGGAGATACAAAGTTGCATCGCGCAGCATTCGGTATCAATGGGTTAACACAGGCACCGGATCAATTATTTCTCTGTATATTTTAGCTGAGAACAGCGGACAATGCGGCCATCTGACGATAAAAAAAAGGCGAGACAACTGAGCTGAAGTGTTGCATTGCTGCTTGTCTCTCTGCTAAAATAGATAGAAATAATCTGTTGATTATGATTGATTCTGGCGAAACTCAACATTTATAAATGAAGCATATCATAAAATGACGTGCAGTGCAGATACTTCTACTGCTGCACGTCATCGGCCTGAAATGCATAACCTCCCAAGGACTTCAGGCCGCAGTGGAAACCCAGACAACAACAGGCCAGAGGAGCTTTAGTTCTGGAAGAAGAGTTCCTTGAACCTTAAGTTCTTGGGACTTTTGGCGGAAACACGGCTTAAGCAGAAGAGGAGAGAGAACACAAGTGTTGGGGGTGAAAGGGAGAGGAGTTGAGCCAATTGTGTGAGCAAGCTGCATAACAGCCAGTGAGTTCAACAGACGATCTGATCTGTCAAAGAATCACAAAGGGTGATAGGATAAGGTTTAACAGATATGTTGCACATGAATAGGATGAGCATATCTATGGGGCGACTGTGGCTCAGGTGGTTAAGCGGGTTGGCCAATGATCCAAGGGTTAGCGGTTCGATCCCCGCCCGGCCACCTGTGTCATGGTGGTTGTTGTGTCCTTGGGCAAGACACTTCACCCACCTTGCCTTGTGTGAATGTGTATGATTGCTGTATGTTTGAGGTGGTGGTCGGAGGGGCCGTTGGCGCCACGCTTCCGTCAGTCTGCCCCAGGGCAGCTGTGGCTACTCTCGTAGTGTACCACCACCGGTATGACTGTGTAAAGCGTCTTTGAGTCCCATAAGGCATATAAAACCTATATAAAACTATTCAATTATATTATTATTATTATATGAGTCAGTTTGTACCAGCTGTGAGAATATCACATGTATCCACACCTATATGAACATAGATGGACCGGCAGGTAAAGGAAAAGTCCAATTGACCACATACACTCTTTTTTATGTTGATGGACACTTGCTTTTTCAACCAACCATTCCAAATTTAGCCAATACTATATAATTAAATAAGAAAAACATTCATATAACAGCTGTAGCTATAAATAGATTGAGCTTTTGAACCATGCTGCAAAGTAAATATTCTTTCTAAACTGTTCAATGGTGATACCAAAAAAACAGACGCTACTTGGCAGATCAAAACCTTAGGGCACTTCATGAGATATGAACCAAAACATAACTGCTGACAGAGATGAGTTTTTACACTTGTTCTGTATGATATTGATGTATAACCAACACCAGAGGTTAATTTGTTAATTTGTTTTACTTTACTCCTTGTCTGTGCTTCTACAACTGCCACTCCTGATGTTGTCAGAATCGAGGTAGCTAAAGTAGATGGTTCACATGTTGAAGCAGTCAAAATGTAAAATGTTGTTACTTGTGCTGCGAAAATCATGCTGTCACGCATGGACATTAGCAATGGGAAAGACTCATTTTCAGCCAACTGATGGTGTTGGTTATTGTGTAATAAGCAAGGTTGCAAGAAACAAGGTGTAAACCAACCAAGCTATACCCACTTTCCTTGTTTTCTACATTGCTATAGTTTTGGGGAAACGTATGCACTGTATACAGTTGGATGCTCCTTTTTCTAGTAGTGTGAGATACAAGATGAGAGAATCCCATTCGTCAAACAGATCAAATGTCAGTACGAGTGAATCTTTACTGTGCACCTTTCACTTAAAAAAATATCTTGTGGATAGAAAATCATTAAGACAACTAAGTAGGAGGAGGAGAAATGTTGCATTTACAAATATCCAGTATTTGTTATAATGAATACTACTTATAATGTAATTTCCAAATTTGGAAAAAGTGCACAATCATCCAATTGTTCAATTTGTGGAATGAAATGTAAATATTTGTATTTCTGTCTTTCAATTCATTCTCATTTTGAAAATATTTGGGTTTGGGAATGTCAGACAAAACTAGCAATTTTGAGGGTAAATGGACATTTGATGGGCATTTTTTCATTTTCTGATTTTTTTTGGATTGTAAACACTTTACAATTAATAGTGATAATGAATGAATTTACAATACTAAAAATAATCATGAAGTTTAGCCCTGAATGATTGTGATAACATATTGTCTAGTACATTCTTAAGTCACAGAGGTGAAGATAAAATATCTTGACTCTTTGTTTTGGTGCAGGGATAGGAGTGAACAGACGGTGTTTAACCGGAGCAGTCAGCAGGGAGTGGAAAATCACATCATCTTCAGTCAGCCTGCACAGGGACTTTCCCTCCTGAATATGTGGCAACACAGAGCAGCTCTTAAAGCTACAGGAAGCTATGTGTTTTGCCCTTGTAGCGAGGCTTGTATATCAACATTGTAGGCCAGTGTCAAATTGTAAAAACACTTCACTAAGTTATTTGTTTTGCCCAGAAAGTAAGCGGCCTAAGTAGGAGAACAGGAAATGCAGAAGACATTTTACGTTGGCCTGGAGCTACCAATAATCTATCCATCTTTTTCACTGTGTTTGTCTGCCAAGGCTTGGAATAGTTACAGATCGTTGACCGGAGTCAACCAGACACTGATCTTTAAAGTTCTTTTTGATACCAGAACCTTCTTCTCTATAAATATACTGGCTTGTTTTTGTGCCCATCTGTGTATTTGTGAGGGTGTGTGTGGTTGTGTGTGTGTGCCTGTGTCACTCATACTCCCTGCAATGAATCTTTTTATAGAAACAGCAGCCAGCAGTATAATCTCTGGCGTGGATGTAGGACAGTCTTTTATTCCCCCTTATTACTTATGCAAAGCCAGTTCTCACCCACAATCTCTGCATAGCCCCGTTTGAATGTACGCTTTTCTTGCAAAGGTTAGCAAAGGAAGTTTTAAGGCGAGCAGAGCAGAAGAACTGGGCTATTGTAGGCTACTGACGCAAATCACACAACACATTGATTGTGTTTAATAACAATATTTATTATATGTCTGCCTAAATGTAAGTCCGCCCAGCCAGGAACTAGATAGTTTCTCTTTTGTTTCATCTCCATGTCAAACAGCGGGAGTCAGTCTAAAGTCAGATGATTACTCCAAGTCAAAATTATAAAAATAAAGCTCTCTCTACCTCTCTAACTGTCTGGCTTTATTTCTCTCTCCACTGCACAAGCACTTCTCTATGTGTTTTGTACTAGGGGTGTGTGTGTCAATCATAACCATTTACTTTAATTTTTTCAAGTTTTGAAAATGACTTCAATGTCTTCTTGAAACAGGCAGAAATTAATTTCATATCAAAAATTACACAAACTATTTGAAGAAGATAAACAGGCATATGCGATTCCCCCTCCATTTCTGCCTTTAAATCAAGGCTCAAAACCCATCTGTACACCCTGGTTTATCCTCCACATTAACTATCTTACCTATGCACTACTATCTTTGTTTATATGGATGTCTGGGCTTTATGTCTTTTATTTTGGTTATTGTTATTTTACCTTAATTTTTTACCTACTGAATGCACTATGTACACTTTGGACAGTACAAACTGTTATAAATGTGCTTTTATAAATACATTTTACTTACTTATAACTCACCCCAGGCCCTCTGGCACAAATCACCCCAACCCCAGAATTTTGGATAAGCTGAGATTGTTCTAATAAACATAAAGTGTAGCATACTAAAGCATTATAACATGTGTCAAATGTCTATATTTGTTCAGACACAATAATCAATATTTTTTTTTTAATCTTAAATGTGCTTAAATCTTATTCCATGTGTCTCCCTTCTCTACAGGATGAGTTAAATGGATGGCTCTTCTTAAATATGTGGTCACATTTCCAATCTCTTCTATGGTTTTCTAGAAACAAAGTGTGGCACAACTTCCCCACCGGCACAACTTAGGCCAGTCCTACTCCTGTTTAACTTGCATAAATGTGGATTCGTAGAACGCGAGAGGCTATTAATCTACTCCACTACGTCCACAGGGTAGGAATTAATGAAGGCAATAATGAGAGGCGAATGAAGGAGTGTTTGTGTGTGCGCGAAACGGGCGAAGATGACAATGACGTGAAGAGCACCACCCACCCCTCCCTCATATGAAACGATATAACGTGTACACCAAAAAAAATAAATGTAAATTTAGACATTTTTGTAAACATTCAGAACCCTATTGTGGACTATATATTTTACGGGATTGGATTGTGTAAAGCTTTGCCAATGTTCCCAGACCGTTTTGGTCGGATGTTATGTTATCAATTGGTGGATATAACTTTGTATGACAGGGGTGTTGTTTTTATATGCTGTTGTGATCGTATCTTAAATAGTTTGCATCAATAAAATCAAGAGAATATAAGCTTTCCAAAAATATATTGCACGAGTATCCACTTAAAGCTGGGGTATATGATTTTGGAGGAAATAGCAGTTGGGTCTGTCCCTCGGCGTGTGTGTGTGAGTGTGTGTATCGGCGCACACACACACACGGGGAGTCGCCGTGCTCGGGCTCGAGTCACAGCCACGGAAGAGTGATAAAAGATAACCTAAAGATTAAAGTCACCCGGTTGACGTGAACTACGTGCGTAAGTAGCCCGAAATGTATAATACCTGTTCAACCTGCTTAAACGTGGACATGTAGAAAGCGATAGGCTATATTAATCAGGAAATTAATGAAGGGTGATAATGACGGCGAACGAGTGTGTGTCTGTCTGTACCATGGACCTATTATGCGAGGTGTGTAAATGAGCGTAGTTCGTGTCAACTGTGTGTTTACAGGCGAACTAACGCGTATGTGTGTGTGCGTGCGCGCCCCTAGTTGGGATAGAGATTCGAATCCAAATACCTCAACCGCTCCACTTGTGTTCTCTCTGGTCCCCCCCTGACACGCTCTACACCAACAACGTCGGTGACAAAGTGAATGGACAGTCCCAACAGCCGATAAGAACGGAGAATCGGAGCCTCGCTCTGATTGGTCAAAGTGTACATGAGCGGTGTCAATTTTTGGGGCCGGCACACTGAGGCAGGGAAGAGCAAAGAGATGAGTAGATATTCTCAGACCACTTCACCATATAGCTGAATGGCTAATATGACGTTTTTGCCAAAAATTACAGTGAAAAAGTTACCCACCCCAGCTTTAACATAGCAGTAGCATGCAGGTCCCCCATTAGGCCAAAGTGACAGCTTATTTTAGCTTCCAATTCAGAAGTGTCCTCTCTCCCATGCTCATCACCTCTTGTGGGTAACCGAGTGCTGATATTTTCACTGGCTGTCCTCTACTGTGAGTACTAGTACAACGTGTCACAGAACATCTTCAAACACAGGTTTGCTGATGTTGTGATATTCTACAAATAGACAGATTTTAGTTGGTTATGGTTAGAGGGCTTTCAGACAAAAAATAGTACTGCATTAAAAACAGTAGAACTACTCAATTTATTTTACAACTAAGTATTTAACCTGTAATGTGAGCTTGAACAGATTTGAAAGGCTAACATAGAATTTTGGTGGATGATGTTTTATTGTGCAGGGGCAAAAGTTCAGCCAGTTTCAAGTTTGTCGTCATTGTGTTTTTTTCTGCAGCCGTCTGACCCAGTTGAGATGTCAACATGGTGTTCTCATTGTAATTAATGAGATGTCTGTGGTTTTTGAAGCAGTGCTACTACCGGTATGAACAAGGCTTTAACACATTCCCCGAAATGCCTCTCAATCAATGTCACATGCACACCTCTGAGGACATCCAAGTTATCCTGGAAAGCTGTATGAACTCAAAGAAATGACACACTGGCCTCATTTATCTGAACTTCAGTGAGTGTATAATGAAGCCCCTAATTGGTTGTAGAACAGGCTTCTTTTAACAGCCAATAGCACAAAATGACCTCCACTGCACAGCCAGTAACAACAACCTGAAACTCCACAGTCCACATATACCCCTTTCACACCAACAGGAATCAAGAGCCAGCTCCTGGCTGGTGCTGGGGCCAGTTCAAAACTGGTTACAGCCTAATACCATTTATGAACCGGTTGGTTTCACACCGACCCGAGCCAGCCATGGAGCCGGCAAAAGAGCAACGTCATGACGTCAGTCAGTGCGTTTACATGCAGACCGACGTGCAGAGAAATTTCAAATTCAAGTAAAAATGTGCACATCCGGTTTCTTTGAGGAAGAGCAATCGAGTGCAGATCTCTGATACTAGGCTACAGCGTCCGGCGGGTGACCGTTATTTAATGTTCAGGAAATATAAAGTCATAAATTAGTTTGTTTAATCATCGTCTGTGTTTTTGACCTCTTGTTTTATAATCGAAGTATCTTTTAGAACACTAGTCACGTTTCAGTGACGAAACTGAAAGTAGTTATAATATCGCCAATAGGCTATATCAATGAAAACAGACGGTTAAACAGCGTCCAAATGAGCTAAAATCCTAAATACAATAAACAGTAACATGGCAAACTTATTTTTAGGCAAGCTCTAATTGATTATTTATTCATTTTTTCACATGTTTACATGTTTAGAGGCGGAGGATTCCTCCGACGCTCTCTGTCCGGCTTATCAGACAGCACTCAGCTGTCTGTCAGTTGAGCTGGACAAGCAAACGTAAAATCATCAGGAAATGATAAAAACATCCCGAAGGAGATTTCTATGGAGTGATTTTGCTTTAACTGTCCTACAGGGTCGCGTTGTGGCAGTGACACTCTTTCTTCAGTCGGAGCTGCAGCATAAAGTGAAAACAAACTCAGAGTAGGTCAAATCACCTATCTAGTAGACCCACGGCGTATGTTGCTGCAGTAACAGACTCTCGGTTGCGCTGAACCTGCTACCTGAAACGGAAAAACCAAGAGTTTCCACTAAATCAGAGCGAACAAACTCTGGGTTGCCTCAAAACCACCTGAAACAGGCCCCAGTTCTTCAGACAAAGTAGCTTAGCCAATTATACAATTGATTATCGATGGCAGATGGCGTCGCAAATGTGGGTCAAATAAATTCACTTTGTACATAAAACTATATCGAGGTGCACCTGAAACAAAATTAAATATCAATGAAAATGTTCTTTTTTCTGAAATTTAATTAAAAAAATGTAAATGTAAAAATATAGATTCATTACACATTAAGTGAAATTAATCTAGAATAAACATACTTTTCAGAAGGTCGAAATTTCTGTATTATAAATCCTTTTTCTGATTGGTTGTATGCAATATTCTAATATTTTTACTGATTTTTTATTCCATGATCAATCAATCATCCAAAAAAAAGGCCTGACATATTTCACTTTGAGTAATGAATCTATGAAAGTTTCACTTTTTGAATGGACTTTCCATGATATTCTATTTTTTAAATGCACCTGCAGACTGCTCACTGTCAACTATTTTATCATAAAACAATGCAGGGACATCAAGATCAGTTGGCAGAGAATACATCTGCTGTATGAAATGAACAGCCCCCTGATTTACGGTTTAAACTACAAGGCATTGTGGGAAAATGGGCCGTCTTTTCCATTTTTCCATCAGTAAATCTGTGTTCGATCTCTGGGTCTACCTCTGAAAGCTGTGGCCTGGCACTTAACAGAATTACTTACACCTGGCTTGACAAAGCGGCCCCTCTTCATCCTGGATTGGCGTTTACGCAACTGACTAATCCAAAGTGCCCAGGCTAGACTTTGTCAAGGCTGGCTTTATCAATCATCCTGGATATCTTAATTCCACTTTTATGCAATAGGCCCCAGGACTTGTAAAATGCATGTAAACACCTTTATCCTATCTACTTCACACACAAATTGGTACATTAACGGACAAGCAAAGTCGGATAAGAACACCTAGATAACTCGTTCATAGTCGGCATTCTCTCTGCATACAGGGATTGGATATCGCATATCGGAGTTCTCGTTCTGCGCTTGCTCGAGAATCCCTGCGGAGGATTTCACAAGGAAGTGGAAGGAGACGACGTAAAAAATAGTAGGGTTGTTGCCTGACGGGAACCGGACGTGGCTCTATAACCACTTGTTGAAAGGGCTACAGTGCAAACTAGCATAGCGGAGACAGCCATGCATCGGACATTTATCGAATATTTGATAGGCCATGTACTCAGACAAGTGACGCGGTCCATTCGAGTGGCAAGTTCGGTAAATGTGATAATCCAATCCAGTTGTCCCATGGAAACTCACTGACGGTAAACGACTGTGTACGTCGCCCAGCACCGCTGCTCTCATGGCTAACGCTAAAGCTAGTGCTAGCTTTAAGCACAACAACAGCGGCGGATACGTCTTATTTTTACATGTGTTGGCTCTCGCTTTGCTTTGGTAACCAAACAGGATCCATGCAGCGTATTTTCGCCAGTCAAATTGATCCCTACGTTCGGTAATTATGTTGTGTTAACGTCTCGTAGTAGCTGTGTTTTAAAATATGGCGGGCATGAGGTTTGAGTTGGTCTGGTTGGTCAGGATAATCCCTCCCTGGGCCGCTGGCGCAGGCAGTTCTCATTTCTAGACGAGCTCAAATCCTGGGGCTTGGGTTGAACCGGTTTTTACAGCCACTGCCAGAGTGAAACCAAAACACTGGCTCTAGCTCCGAACTCGATCTGATTTTGCGGCGTTGTGAAAGGGGCAACAAGCTCCATAAATAAGTCTTGATATAGAACTCACACAAGTAAATCATCTGTCTGAAGCCAATTACCCACAAAATATAAGGAAGGCAAAGTACAGAAAGCAGGATCGACAATAGCTGTAACAGACGAGTGCTGTTCAAACGGGATGAATCAAAACCTCTTTACAGCCACCAGCCTGGTTGTTAAGACAGAAAAGAGCTGAGTAGTAAAACTACTGGTCAAAAAGGGTGCTTAGATCCTTTGTGTTAAGTATACTGCCCCACAGCATGCTGGGGGGGGACGACAAAGTATGGCTGCGTGTATTGGTGAGCAGGGGCGTGGGCCCCGACTAACGGACCTTATCTCTTTGGTATTTAGGTATGCCTTTGCTTTTCATTCACATCCACACACAAGTGCAGAGGCCCATCTCCCCTCAGTCCTCCCCTCCCCCTTCCTGTTGTTGCATTTCAATGTAAATGGGTGGATGAATGGCTGCAGCTGGCCCATCAAAAGGCCAGCTCCGCTTAAGGGCCTAGGTGATTGAGATTCAGCCAGGCCACACAACCTCTACCCACCCCCCACCCAACACTTTGTACGAACACCCTTACCCCGTGCCTCAGCAATAGCTCATGCCCAATGCGAAGAGGATGGCTGGGCACAACAAGGGGACTTAAAAGAAAATCTGATATAGCTTTGCTTCCAAGCACAGTAGTCAGCATGAAGCAAATTTTAAAAGTGACAATCAATCACAGACCAGGGCTCTAGACTGCTACTATTTTTTGGGAGTGTGAGTGTAATTTTTAACTAGTCGCACTGGTGCAAAGTGCGATCAACATGCTAATTTGCCAAGCCAACGACTCGCGCGTCAGCACCGCACAGGCAACTGAGGAACAAACATTATTACTTCTGTGAGCAATGGACACAAGCCTCACCAGAGCCGGTGAGACAGCTGCATTTTAAAATGAAAGAGTTTATGTTGGTAAAGCGAGTAAAAACTTGGCGTTCACGGTCTAAAGTGCTCTCACTCAAGTCTGTCTGTCTCCATCTTCACTTCACTGGACTGGTGATTGGACTGTTTGCACTGTGAGAGTAGACATTCACATTTTTAGCAGGTTGCCCCGTGTTTAAAAAACCTGTGTTGAGCCGCTAATTTTGGTAGCAAAGCTTATTTTTTTCTCTCTCCCCTCCTGTTCTGTGGAAAACATTTGTGCGTACATTTGTGACATCGCTACATGCGCATCTGTGTAAAATGGATCGGTAGCCGATAATTGAAAAAAACAAATCATGTGATGGTGCGACTGTCAAAGAAAGTAGGTTGCACTACTGCTAGTGAAAAAGTTACTCTGGAGCCCTGCAGGCATATTGTATTTATTTAAGGGTGAGTTATGGACAGGGCACTGAACTCCTGGACATCTCTTGATGAAAGGGAATAGAAAAGATACATCTACTTTCACACATATTTCTTCTTTAAAAACGCCATGTTGGAAGAGAGGTCCAACACCGCAACTTGGGGTAATAATTTGTCAATCCTTTTGACTGTTCAAGAAAAAACAATCTTGTTTTCAGTTCTGTAAAGGAAATACAAATGTTTCCCAATGTCGCCGTACCTGAATTCAGAATACCCCCATTGGCCAAAAGTTGAGCATTGGCTTGCTAGTCATGCTACTACTCATTTAGCCTGGCACCGCTCGCCTACCTACTTCCGCTCAATTTTCATTTCACTTCAGTAGTCAGTCTGGGGCTACAGTGTATTCATGGGTTCCTGCTCTGGCAGATTTCTGCCGGTCCAATCAGCGAACAGAGGGAGTGGCTGAGAATGATGACATTGAAGTCCCGCGCCAGTTTCAGTTGAAGTCAGAAGCCGGCTCATGACGTGTACGTCACGATGAGCGTTATGCGACTGGTTGGCAGATCGAGAGTGGCACTGGGCAGATCCAATAGTTTTAAACTTCAACAGACACCCGCCTCCAAGTGAGTGAACGTTGGTCAATAGAGCAGTTCCAGACCTTCTGTACAAATGAAATGAAGTATGATGGTCTGGTAGAACCAGGCTACTGCTCATTGGTGTCCATGCTTCAAATCAAATCAAACTTTATTTGTGTAGCACTTTTCATGCACAGTGAAAGCAACACAAATGGCTTTACAGTAGGCCTATATTTAAAAAGAACATAACAATTTATCATTCACTGAACAACAAGAAAAAGGGCAGTGTCGCAATGGAAGAGCTAGCCAGATCTATCGTAACCGAGCTGACCCGATCCGAGGCGCACCGACCCGAGGCGCACTGCTCAGTGGAAACGAGGCAAAAGCTTCTTATCTCATTTATTATTGCCCTAACGCAGTAAACGCCTGCAGCATACTGTTAAACTGTGTAAAACTGATCTGACAGACATCTGGTAAAAATCTCCTACCGTGGATTTAGACCAGCTTCTTACTTTGGCGACCTTATACAACTCACTTAATGTTCTAGCTGTGAAAAACAGGTTCAGTGAGTGATGAGCTAGCAATCACATAATAGTATCAAAAAGCGATCTAATTCTCTTGCAGATTTATCACTGTGATGTGTGCACTTGTCTCAGTTTTAATACACAGCCTTGGAGGTTTAAAAAAACATATAAGTGGGCCAGCTAAGCTTCAGGCATGGAAAAGGGCATTCAGAATTAGGGGGAGAAACAAGATAAATGAGTCCAGGCAAGTAAGCAAGCTGTCCTGTCTTTTTCCCTGTGTGTCAGCAACAGGCTGAAGAGGCCAGAACAGCCAAGCCCAGAGGGATACAACACACACCGTCTCTACCATCAGCTCTCAGACCTGGTCGACTAACCTCAGAACATTTCCAATTCCACGTATGGACAACACATCATCCAATGGAGCCTCCTGCTCTGCAGCAAATCCAATCGAAACACCAACTGTGGTCTCCAGATTTGCACTACCTCCAAGTCATGCTTGCCCAGGCAGAGGCTGCATTCACACCAAATCAGGCAATGCACAAAACTGCAAGTTTGATCATTCATTTGAATGAGGCTTATTCCTTTTTGATGTGGCGGTTCTAGCCACAGCCACTCGCCAGGCCAACGGGATCCAAAAATAAAGGCAACCTAGACCTGCTATATGGAGATATTTAGGATTCAGGTACAGGGGCGTTGAACAGAAAAAGTGCTTGCAAAACTTTTTTTCTGTTAAGAGTCGCTACGTCTCAGTGGCAACACAACCAATCTACTGTATCAACAGCTGAGACAGCGCAGAGAAAAGTCATGAATGCATGTGTTTGATGGCCCAGGATTGTAAGTACAATAGAGCATACAAATAACCTATGTAACTAATTTAAAAATATTGGGAAATCTGTTTTCACAAAACCAAATAGAAAGTATTTTGAAGCAATTTTCGCCTAAAAGTAAGCACAACCTTACAGGAGTTAAAGAGGGCATCAACCACCAGGACCTCCTAAACCCCAAATGAGGTTCTACAGTCCCTGACAGAAACAGCAGGATTGGGGCCCGCCATTTTGTTCCATTTCGCTTGGAGGATAGAGGAGGGGGCAAAGGACTAGGCTGAATTTCAAAGGGCTTCAGATGCCATTTGAGTATCCGCAGAGATTGTGCCAGTAGAACAGCAGCTATAAAAGATTTACACAACTTGAAGAGGGAAGAAGAGAGGGGAGGAAGAAAGACACAGAGACTCACAGAGAAAAGAAAGGCAGGGACAGACAAAGACAGGCAAGAAACCGGAGTAGCCATGCTTGTTTACCTAAAGGGACCACACTCTCAGCACTGGAGGGGGGAGGGGGGGGCAGAAGCAGGCAGAGTGGGTGCTGGAGTTGCAGCTTAAGGCTTCTTTTCCATCTTACAACTAGCCATTTCATTCTTCCATTTGAACCTTAAAAGGATTCTCAGCAATATTAAAAGGAGAAATTCAGCCATACGCATATTGATATTACGTAAACATCTCATAAGAGGGATTTAGAGCATTCATGCTAATTATTTAGGAACACAAATTAGACTCGCTTAAAAAACATGCCCGTGTCCTGACCAATTTAATAACTGCAGATGTATTTTTTATAACGATAACGTGTGTTACCATGAATTGACATCGCCGCGACAGTCGCATCGTTGCTTAAGTGCTGACGGCTTCATCATCGCCAGCAGCTTTGTCATACTTTGGGGGACAGTTGGGAATTTGAAAATGCCAGATATGTCAGAAAGACTTAAAGACATATGCAGCACTGTCTTTCCAGATCTTACAACATTGCGATACTGTCCTGTCAGGAATAGGGATGGGCATAATTAATCGATTGCTCGATCATTGCTCGTTAAGAATATTGTCGATCACGTGAAATAGTTATCGATCATATAGCCGTTGTGTTGCGCAGTGTGAGTCCGGCAACACAGCAATGAGTTTTGGCAGCACCAAAGACTGTATGGGCAGCAATTAAACATATCTACCAGCAGGGGGAGATACTTAACTAGTAGTAGGAGACAACAGCACAGGCTCAGGCAGCAGCTGCGAGCTGCCGTAATGTCAACAGGAGAAGTCAAGGGGAAGTTTAGCATCTGACAGGTCCATGGGACAGCTTTAGAACCGAAAATAACTAAGTTCATTAAGCATTGTGAAACCTTGTATAAGTAAAACACTTAAACAAACTGAATTATGTCCCACTTGTACATTGAAGCCTACATCCGACCTGTTTAAGTGTTACGTTAGCGCTACGTTAGCTGCTAACTTTAGCGTCTATGCTTTCCTACTTCGCCTTCATCAGGGAACTATTTGCACATTTTGTTTATTAGATGAAGTAACGTTAGGTCCTTTAACACTCAGAGAAACGTGCCGTGCCTTATGCAGTCTTTGCAGCATCTTAGGAGGGCATATGTGTTTCAAGGTATCGTGCATTGGCTCCTTGTTGGCTCGATCATAGCCTCGGGATTTAACAGCGCCGCATTTTATTATTATTTTATTTTAAAAAGTTGCCTTGTCTTAATAGATTGTTGTTTGCCAAGAAGATCTTGGAATAAAGATGTATTGAGTAAACCTCTTGTAAACAGTCTATGGTAAAACGCTGTATTTGGATGTTCTGTTAGCATTTTTTTAATATGTAAAAAGATACGATTGCTCGATAATGCTCGTTAATTTTCCGATGATCGATCAATGAAATTCTTAAAATGCCCATCCCTAGTCAGGAACCTGTTTTATTAGCAAGTTTCACAACCCACCATTCCCGAAGTACTGAGAAATTCAAGTGTGACAGTGGATGGACAAATGCCATTGAACCTATAGTTTAAAAAAAAAGAATTCTTCATTTAACCAACTAATGGATTTAAATATCTCTGAGCCGAGCACATTTAGCAACTAACGTTTTTAGACTTGACGCTTGAGTATACAGTTTATGGCGCCGACAGTGCTTCTGCTGTTATGTCACACGCCTCTCTTTCATTCCGGGAAGTCGGCCGCTCCGCCAGTGTGTTGCTTTGCTAAGTCCGTCTCAACAGCGCTGGTCCAGTGTAAATAAAATATTCCCATCTTGCCGACAATTTTAGCCATTCTATGTAACTGCCTCTTGCGCTCCGGTCAGGAATAATCACAAATGCCTATAACATATCATGTTGTATTATAGCCCAAAGTGATATCTTCAAACTAACACTAAACAAGCACATAGTGATTGTCTCTTCATCTTTATAGAACAGAACTGTAATTTTCTGTCTTTGAAAACCAACAACTGCTGGAGGCACAGGTAAAATAGCAATCAATCCAAACACGGCCGTCTGCCATCAAAAACAAAGTAAGGAAGTGGTAGGACAAGTACATAGAAACCAGTGGACAACAGTTAATGTAAACAATTGTGAGGGTGGGTGCAAGCAATCAGCAAGTTTGGGTTCCAAGGAAGACACATCAGTCGCCATTTTAAGGTTCTCTCAACTAGACAACAATATTGTGCTTAAATTATTAGTCAAACTTCAGCAACAAATGTTACAATGAAATCAAGACGCACGTACAATGGATTCACCGACAACATAAGGTTTTGTATTACTAAAAACTGACAGATATAGATTCAATACGTTTTGCCAGATCATTTAACATTATTACAAAAGGGCAGAAACATGGCTGTTGTTATGAGAGTATACTAACACGCTGCTGGAAGCTTAATATGGAGAAGCATGATGTCTGGAATGTGAGGCAACTGCAGTGCTTGCTGCATCTCTTTTTAAGATTTTGAACATGCCCTCTCTTGTTTACCATCCCTAAATTAATTTTCGTTTTTCGATGAGAGTTGTACTCACATTTGAGTTCAGCAGTCCCAATATCAATACTTGTGCATAGTGGGGTATTGAGTGATTATGACAAGTTATCGTTGGAATTGATCACTCAATGACCACTTGCTTGTCCTGAGCACACTGTCAAGCTACCGAAACACAGCAATTGGAAGCGTCTTGCTCTCTCGTTTCACTCTTTTTGTGTTTTTGCCACGATACACTGACACAGCAAAACAGGAAACAGCGCGGGCCACCAGAGAATCAGATAGGTTAAAAACCTTAAGGAACCTAAAATCAAGGAGTAAAACTGGAGCAATCAGACATGTCTACAACAAAAAGTTGTTCACAGCAGCGTCACAATCGGCTGATGTGCCAAGCAAACCGCAGGTTGCTGAACTGTGGTGTGGTGCACACGGGTCAGCAAATTTTCTGCATCTGGATTAATGGAGTCTGAAGAGTTGTGAGACAAGTGAAACACTGCAGTGCTTTCTATTACACAAAACAAGCAACTCTAAGCTACATTCCCAGCTCATAACATTTCTAACTCGAGCAGCACTTTCCTGTTGCACGCAGATGTATGGCTCAATTTTATGATGTCAATTAGAAGAACAGGAGCAAAATCTAGCCATTATTAATGGAAACCGGATGAGATGTACTGTTCAGGAGTGTCAAGTAGCAAGGCAATTATCCTTAATAACAACAAGAAATATTTTGACTTAAAACTCTCAATAAGACTGTTTATTATTGTTGCACCTAAGATAGAAGGAGAAACAAACAATAATATAGGTAGGGCTGGGCGATATCGAATATATGCGATGTATCGCGAGATGTTCTCCACGGGATGTATAAAATGACCCTATCGCGACCATCGAATACAAATTGGAAAAGACGGCGATGGTGGCCGTCGTTCATTGCATGGACCTTTTTGGTAGGTCCATGCTTAATGAGAAGAAGGCTACACAGGCGCACGACCGGGGGAGGCGGGCGCTTGACAGCATAAGCGGCCGCTGTACAGAGCCTGGTCCTTATGAGAGGAAGGCGAACGAGCGCCGGGGGGGGGGGGCGGATTACTCCGATTTAACGGAGAGTTTTTTGTCCAACGTCACACAACCACGGCATCACATTTATTACGGGCAGCCTCTTATAATAGGTTCATGTCAGCACCAAGGGAGGTGCACACTGTTATTAACTAAAAGTCTATGTAAAGTAGGCTACATTTTTATAAAATAAAACAGTGTTTTAGTGATAATGCAGGAAGGCTAGATCAATAGGTATGACTAGCTTCCAGGAATGGTGCATCGGTTAGAATGCAAGGAATGATGATGATGAGACAGGGTTCGACATAACGTATAGCCCGATGGCCCGGGGCCAGTAAAATCATATGCAGGGCAAGTTGATTGGCCAGTCACTGTCCCGCCCGGGCCAGTGACTGGCCAATCACGGTTCAGTATCTTTTTGTAGACTATAACATGGTTCATTGAAATGCGCGTTGAGAGTCGGAATGAAAGCTGTGTTTATTTAAGACTCAATATAATAAACCTAATATAAAATATATGTTTTAATGAAAGGCCAGTGGACAAACGATGCGTGTGCGTTTTGACAGGTGGAGCAACAAGCGGGTGCACTCTCGCTCCGTTGGCAGAGCTGCCTACCGTCCGCCTGCGAGTCGACAAATCAATCGACTTGCTTAGCCCCCTTTCTTTCTTCCCACAGCAGAGGTTGAGGTGCAGAAAATGATAACTGCGCTTTTCCTTTATCTGCCGCCGTAATGTTACATTATTTGAATCCAAGCCCCAACGGTAATACAAATGAGAGGCGTTATTTAAACGCTGTGAATGCGTCTCCGGTGATTGTGTCGGTTGTAGACAGAAACGAACGGAGGGACTCCGCTCACTGTACAGTTCCTATAGTCGCGCAGTTTGGCACTGTGTTTTCAGGCTCGAGACATTCAATCAGATCGCGGAAGTATTTCCCATTGAAATCGCTAACGGGGAGAATATCCCCGGTTATTATTTTAGCCACAAACCACAGTTCATCTGCACGGCGGCTCACTCGCTGGCGAGATCACAAGGTGAAACGCTGCTGTGATCGGACGAAGGCATTGTGTGTTTCTAAGGTGATTTAACGTCATAGTCTAAGACGAGCGTTTAACTTATGCTGCATATTTTGCACTGCATTGTTTTTTATCAATAGTTTGAAAAAATGGTCCCACACCGGACTCTTATGTGAAGCTGACACTTCATGGAGAAGTGACACTCCTGCAGCGCGCTCACGACTCCCATTAAAAAAAACGGCAACCCACTGATTTTCGGATTTCTATTCTATTTTTAAAGTCAACTTGAGCGCAAGTGGAAAACCGGTAATTCGGTCGACACATTCACATCCCTAATGCATATAGAGAAAGTAAACAGCCTACCACACCACAAAGAATGATCAGACCTTCATCTCTTATTTTTTTTTAATGTTTGAACATGACTTCTGCAGGTGAACTATTCATTAAACTGCCCAAATTCAAGAATAAAAACAACCATCAAACTACTGGACTTTAAAATACTGGCCCACTCTTTCAACATATTCAGTTGTAGGCTTCTAATTCAATATGTTTTCCTGGTTTTATATTATGTGTATGAGCAATATCAACATTTCATATAATTAACTAAAAGACAAATAACCAAATCTAAAGGGAATATCTATACTGTTACAGTATAGATATTCCCTTTAGATCTGGTTATTTTTCTAATACAGGTATTATAATTATTGACACTAAATTATGAAGAAAAAAAAAGTGTGTGCAGGGCCAGTGAAAATATACAAGGGGCCAGTAAAACTCGGATCCACTGGCCCGGCGGGCCAGTAGGAAAAAAAAGTTATGTTGAACCCTGTGAGACTTTGCCATATTTATTTAAATCCTCTGATTGTCTTCCAGTTTTATTTTCATGAACTCAATACAGGAGAATTAAACAATAAGGCAGGTAACAGAGGGACGATGAGTCGCCTGCTGTTGGGCACTCGCATGAATCTCTCTCTCGGACTAACAGGCAGAAAACGAAACTTAACATACACTATAGACTGGGAGCAACTGCTCTTAAAGCGACAGTAACCATTAGGGATGGGCATAATTAATCGATTGCTCGATCATTGCTCGTTAAGAATATTGTCGATCACGTGAAATTGTTATCGATCATATAGCCGTTGTGTTGCGCAGTGTGAGTCCGGCAGCACAGCAATGAGTTTCACTATGTGGCAGCACCAAAGACTGTATGGGCAGCAATTAAACATCCTACCAGCAGGGGGAGATACTTAACTAGAAGTAGTATAAGACAACAGAACATGCTCAGGCAGCATCCTGCGAGCTGCCGTAATGTCAACAGGAAGAAGTCAAGTGGAAGTTTGGCATCTGACAGGTCCATGGGACAGCTTTAGAACCGAAAATAACTAAGTTCATTAAGCATTGTGAAACCTTGTATAAGTAAAACACTTAAACAAACTGAATTATGTACCACTTGTACATTGAAGCCTACATCCGACCCTGTTTAAGTGTTACGTTAGCGCTACGTTAGCGCCGCTAGCATTAGCTGCTAACTTTAGCGTAGATGCTTTCCTACTTCGCCTTCATCAGGGAACTAATTTGCACATTTTGTTTATTAGATGAAGTAACGTTAGGTCCTTTAACCCATTGATGACGGCTGCTGCGCGATGCCACATTGGCTCTCCTGCCTGATGCTGCATCGCGCAGCATTATTACTTTATCTAATTTTCATGGCATTCCCAGCATAAAATGCACCGTCATTGGTTCAAATACACATGAGGTGGGTTTTGTTGATTTTTTTAAGACCACGTGACCACCCAAAAGTTGTGTGGTTTGCCGAAAATCACGTCAATCAAAATAATAAAAAATAAAAAAATAAAACAAAATAATAAAAAAAATACGCCGGCTATGTCGGCGACGGAACAGTTAGTGGCGTTTGGTGCGCAGAATCAAGGTCTACTATAGACAACTGACGAAAATCACACAACACATTGCATCTATTTATTAACAATATTTAATAATTTTCTAATTCATCTAATTTTGACGATTTTTAGAAATATTTGTTGGTTTGTAAGCGCTAAGGGAGCATGTTTAAATAAATCCTGTGAACCTCAACTTTTAAATGTATTTTATTTCATGTTTCTATGTGCTACACAGGCTTAGATATTAAGGTTTTGGTAGACTTGACAATTCGTACTATTTTTTCAGAAAACCCTCAGGCATTAAGGACATGCATCCTAGATTGCCATAGTCATCAATGGGTTAACACTCAGAGAAACGTGCCGTGCCCTTATGCAGTCTTTGCCAGCATCTTAGGAGGCGCATATGTGTTTCAAGGTATCGTAGCATTGGCTCCTTGTTGGCTCGATCATAGCCTCGGGATTTAACCAGCGCCGCATTTTATTATTATTTTATTTTATTTTAAAAAGTTGCCTTGTCTTAATAGATTGTTGTTTGCCAAGAAGATCTTGGAATAAAGATGTAATTGAGTAAAACCCTCTTGTAAACAGTCTATGGTAAAACGCTGTATTTTGGATGTTCTGTTGGCATTTTTTTAATATGTAAAAAGATAACGATTGCTCGATAATTGCTCGTTAATTTTCCCGATGATCGATCAATGAAATTTCTTAAAATGCCCATCCCTAGTAACCATTATAAATGTCAGAGCCTTTTATACACATAGACTACTATTATGGAGCAAAACGTGTACTGCATTTAAAGTGTGGCTGCTATCTTCAGGGGGTTAGTGGTGATAAACAATTAGTAAGTGGTTGTAATGAGTCATAATTAGTGTTTTCAGTTTACAGATTAACAGAAGATGGAAAAAACTGTTTCCAAATAAAATAATGCTGGATCCATTGTATGGGAGTGGAAGGATGTGGAATAATCAATACAATGTGCAAACTCTTTGCCATGTGCAAGTTTCAAATTGTTCCAAAGGAAAGCACTAACGAATATAAACAAGATGTTGTTTCATGTAGCCTAATGCATCGTTAGTACAGACACATTTTGCAGGGACTATTTCAATCATATTACTGGTGTGATGTTATGCAAAAAATAAATTAAATTGAGCATTTAGGATGTGCTCTAGAGGAGATTTGAAATATATTGAGATATGTATTGTGTATCGAGATATAGTAAAAAAAATATTGAGATATTGATTTTAGCCCATATCGCCCAGCCCTAAATATAGGCAGGGTTCGACATAACCAATGGCCCGCTGGCCAGTAAAATCATATGCAGGCCAATCACAGATCAGTATCTTTTTGTAGACTACACCATGGTTCTTTGAAATGCGCACTGAGAGTCGTAATGAAAGCAGTGTTTATTTAAGACTCATTATAATATACATAATATATCATATATTTTTTAATGAAAGGCCAGTGGACATACTATGCGTGGGCGTTTTAACAGGCGGAGCAACAAGCGGGCGCACTCTCGCTCCGTTGGCAAAGCTGTAGGCCTACCCTCCGATCCGCTCCGCGAGAGGGACAATACCGAGAGAGTCAACTCAATATTAGGGATGTGAACAACTTATTAAGATCGCGAGTCAACAAATCAAGACTTACTTTGCCCCCTTTGTTTTCTTCCCAAAGCAGAGGTTGAGGTGAAAACATCATAGTCTTAGACGAGCCTTTAACTTATGCTGCATATTTTGCACTGCTTATGTGAAGCTGACACTTCATGCAGAAGTGACGCTCCTGCAGCGCGCTCACGACCAGACGTGAACTCGCATACAGTGACATCTCACATAAAAGAAAAAGGGCATAACCCCCTGATTTTCGTATTTCTATTTTTAAAGTCGACTTGAGCTCGAGTGGAAGACATTCACATTCCTACTGCATATGGAGAAAGTGATAAACACTGCCTACCACACCTCTTATTACAGGTGAACTATTCATTAAACTGCCCAAATTCAAGAATAAAAACATTCATCAAACTACTGGACTTTGAAATACTGGCCCACTCCTTTCACATACTTTCAGTTGTAGGCTTCAAATTCAATATGTTTCCCTGGTATTATATTATGTGTATGAGCAATATCAATATTTTATATCATTAACTAAAATGAAAATAACCAAATCTAAAGGGAACTTCTATATTGTATTATAATTATTGACACAAAATTACAACAAAAAAAACTGTGTGCAGGGCCAGTGAAAATATAAAAGGGGCCAGTAAAACTCAGATCCACTGGCCCGATAGGCCAGTAGGAAAAAAAAGTTATGTTGAACCCTGTATAGGTCATCCTTACTGCATTGGATTGGCTACTTAATGTGTATAAATATAACACTAGCAATTGAGTGCAACAGAAAACAAATAAAGGCGCTTTCAGTTTGCTACCTCGGTTCGCACCGTATGCGAGAATGATACATAATTTAGTTTTCAATCGGTCCGTTGGGTTCCCTTTCACACATATTGTTTCCTCTGGTCCAAATCAGTTGCAGTGAGCCAAAATGCAGCAGAACGCTCTCTTTGCTTGTTGGTCAGATGTGTCTGGGGCAAGAGCTAGGGCAAGGTAGTTCCTGAACTACTTTATAAATGGTCAGCATTTCCTACTGTAAGCCTACCCGAAGCCAAATAGACATCATGGAAACAAGGCTACTGAAACGTCCACCCAACCTTGTCCTGCTTTTCTGAAATCACCGCAGTGGAAGTTTTTTTTACGTCCGGATGAGTTAACCGCAGTTTGCAGGCTATACTATGCAGATGTAACATAAGGTGAATATAGTTTCCACAGCGCGTGTCTCCGCACCTGCGCTATACTCGTCCGGTGTTGTGCCGTTGTGTATTAAGCACTGTGAGGTGAAAAGACGGTTTATCCATGCTGTAAACAAAGTTCTGAGCTAATGTTTCAGCCAAATAGAGGCTGCGTATACTAGAGCAGTGTTTCTCAATCCTCTCCTGGAGCACCTGTACATTTAAGACCACTGATACCGGCTCCAACAGCTGCTCAGCTTGTTATAAAGCAGCTTCAGGAGTTTTATAACAAGTTGCTGATTAGAATCAGCTGTGCTGTCACAGGATGACAGCACACCCTGTATGACTTCACTTTTATGTTTAGCCTACATTTTGTTTCCAATTGACTGGTTGTTAAATTTTTATTGTAAACACATTATTTAAATTTGACAATAAGGCCTTAGTGTGGTACATTGAAAGAATAATGGAGATTATATCACTCGTGAGTCATGACACCATGTAGACCACCTTCAAAATCAGGAATTAAAGAAATTAAATAAATTCCCATGGATTAAAACCAATGATCCTTGATTAGACTACACTACTGTAACTATATTCTAAAATAGCACAGGCATTTGTGAAAAAACAAGAGCCCAAGACTCAATGCGGATCGTTTTTCCACATATTTTCAATACAACTAAGAGCAAAGGAAACGGATAGGTGAGGTCTGAAATACGCTATGATGATATAAATATGCACCACGTTACTAATAAAACTGTATATAAAACAGCTATCATTGCCTGCCATGTTGATGATGATGCGTATGAGAAAGTCAGTAAGTCGAGCACCAACATTTTTTGCTAGTTGTTCAGACTTCAGCCAGCGTTCACGTGCATTTTCCCACTTGGGAAATGGTTTTTTCCGGTGTGTCAGGCACCACATGAACGAGCCATCAGTCCGCTCACATTCTCAAACGATAAACACCCTCTCCTCTCTCACGCTTGTAACGAATCACAGCAAAGATGGAAATGCTCCCTAGTTTGTTTCAATTGAACCAAACACAGCAGGAAGTGTGAAAGTGCCTTAAAAGGGCACACAGCAGCTTACCACATACCAAACCTTTTCATTTTCAAATGAACTGTGACACAATTTTTACACTTCATATGTTAAAGAGAAACTTCAGTTTTAATAGGTTTCCTTCTTTATGTGGGTTATCATACATTTACAAGAACACATCAGTAATGTAGAGCAATGTATTAAGATAACATTTGTGAATAATTTGAAAACCCCCAGGTTTATATTTAAATCCCACACATTATAATCTTCATACGTAAACAGAAAGCGGGCACGTGAGACCCTTTGAATTGAGGCTTTAACTATGGCACAGAGAATTAGGACCTATAGGCAAGCTCAAGGGACACAGAGAAAGGCATCACTGCCTCTGCAGTGTAGTCAACATGAACGCCCCAACAAGCTAAAACACTCTCAGTATCTTGGTAGAAAACACCACCAGCGGCACTGCAGTGTTTTCTTCAGCACTGGTACTGCACCAAAGTGGAGAGCTTCTCCTCCATATTCCATTTCCTCTACAGCTCATCTTGATTCCCACAATGTTGTGCCCCTCCTTCACATATTATCTACGGTAACACAGAAAACACAAGCACTCCACAGAGCTAACTTAGGTAATTGTGACAGATGTCCATCCAAACAGTCCACAGATAGCCTGCTAAATACAAACACTTCTTGATAAATCCAGGTAGTCTCTGGGCATTCCCAAGCACTGTTAATTTTATAGTCCTACACAGGCACACTAATTTTCTCCATGGGTTTTAATTCTGACAAGCTAATTCATTGCTTTCCTTAAACAGACTTGTAGCACATCCGTTTTGCTTTAGTGCTGGAACAGACCAGCAAATGGCCAAGACATAGTGTTTCATGACTGGAATTTATGACGCTGTGCACACTTAACTGGAAAAGCAATAGACTAGTATGGCTTATATCAACATAATAAGGTAAACATGGAAGGTGTTATTGCAATATATTTGGCTAAACATTACTCCAAATGTTGCTGTAAATGCAGTGTGATGTAACTAATTCTGCCTCTAAAAACACATGAACAAGGCTGATCTGTTATTCTGTGTCTATGAATACACGCAAGTGTACATGTATGGTATATGTACGCAGCATTAGTTGCTGAATCAAAACATTCAGTATTTGATTTGAAAATATCCCCATACTCCCATAAACTGCTCGAATAAGTTTATTGAAACCATTTAAATAACGTACGTTACCTCAATGTGCAAGACATGAAATGAATGATCAGCATTTACAAAAATACAAACAAAACAAACAAGCTTAAGCCAAAGAAGGGCTGTGTTCAAGAAGCGCAGCAACTTGCTAAAACATAGCCTATCTGTGAATGTCCATTCAAACAACGTAAAGGCTACATGAAAACACTTAATTTAAAAGCATTTTAAGCATATCCACGCATAAAATTCCGACTTAGATGAAAATATTGTAAGTTGACCTTTGACGCAGCACACATCAATCAGAGTGAACCAAGGGGAGAAATAGGCTAGTAGCCTAGTTTGTTGTTGTTAACGTGTTAGCTTTTAGCTATGCAGGAACTGTACAAATGCGACTTACCTCTGTTTGAACGTCCACAAATGCAATAGATACGTCAATCTCTAATGTTTAGTCTATGCCGCGATGTTTTCGGCCGATGCTGGATGGTCCCATTTGTTACCGTTGGTTTAGTTTAGACTGGTCCGAAGACATCCGCATAAACTCGCGACGACCATCGCAGCTCAAAAGCAGCTCACTAGAATCGAGGCTAAAACCGTGTAGACCAAGAAACAAGAAGTCCGATGAAAAAAACAATAAAATATCCACAAATACTCGTTTACCACCGCAGACTACGAACGATTAGCACTCCTTTTGCACGATGGTAGGCTTGCTTGGGTGAAGGTAAACCATCAAAATATCATATTTAGTTTCTGTTTAATCCTCTCCGCCGACCCATTCGAGCGGTATTCGATCGGCCTTTGACTTCACTCTGTGGACGTTCGCGACGGAAACGCTTCGTGAATGAAACGAACCTCCTGATTGGTTCCTGAAGTGTAGGCGGATACGCTTTCCCACATGCAATGAAACTTACGCCATTTTGGATCTATACAACATAATGCTCAAGCTTCAGAATAAACAGACTCAAGGCTCCAACGTGGCTGACTGCGGTGCACAGTTTCATATGCAACAGACAACACTCCATTATATAGATGGAGACCTGAGAAAAGGAAATGGAGTACAGGCATAGGGTGCACTCGTTTTCCACAATTTTGAAAACATCAACATGTTTTTTACATTTGTTTAAACGTTAACGTCATTTCGAAATGTGATTTTGTACTGCTGCAAAAGGTGAATATGTGTAAGCAGTTTCTTAAAGCTGATAACTGCCTGCATTCACACAAACGATGTGTTATTAAACTACATATTACGTGGATGTTCGGTATTGGCTAATTCACTTCTCACAAAAGTATACTCACGGGTATCAATGTTTCCCATACATTTGGGGTTCATGAAGAAGGCTACACGTTTTTTTTTTTTTTGTTATTTAATGAATCTGTGAAGTTATACCCCAAACACAAGATATGGTTAGAGAGAGATAATATAGACTAGCTACTATAAAAGGCAAGCCAGTTGGCAGGAAAGCGGGGCCTGCTTGTGAAAAAACCCAACGCACCCACGTTCCTAATGAAACGCTAAAGACTGAAACGATGGCTGTAATTGGCTCAAAGAAAAATATCTCTACTCTTATTGGATACCTTAATATGTCACTCAAACCGACCCGTACACGTCGATATTCGTGATATTATTAAATGTGGTTATTTTACAACAGGGTTGGGAATTTGAGGCTCAGAAATCGAAGGCAATGCTTTTTTTTCATTCTAGCTATTTTCACTGACTTGTGCACTTTCAAGTAAAGAGGAGACAGTCATCACAAATGACTAACTGAGGTATTTTTTGGACAGAAAAACATCAGACTGTTGGTCATCACACCAAAATGATGTTGTAGGTTCTTTACAGCATCATATTGGTGTCATGTACTGTAGTGACCAAACAGTCTCATGTGTTTTGCTCAACCTAATTAGACGAAGGTTTACTGAATACAGGCTAACAGTGCCCTCTGCTGGAGTACTGCTACAGTGTTGATACAAATTTAAATAATTATTAGATTAGAAATGTTATGCTATCATAAACAATAATACAGCAGGTAAAATAAGCACAATTACATAAACAAGATAAAAATAGATACAAATAAATCGGTGGTTGTAAGTCTTTCGTTTTTTTATCCAGATGATCGTTACATTCTGAGATGAACACAGAAACACTATTATGAGTTGAAACAATTGAATTGTTTTGCATTGCTACTAAATATATAACACTTTACATAGGACTACTGGTTAATTGTGCATTGCTCCTATAAAGTGCATCCACACATAAATGATAATAACAGGAAATTAGCACGTAGTCCAGGCTAATTCAGACTATACTCCCACATTAGTTCCATTCATTAAAAGACTGGTCTCGAACAGCCAGACCACACCTATTAAAAAACAAACCCTGGGCCCAAAGTGGCTCAAGGTCAAATTGATTCTAAATCAACTGAACCAATAATGTAGGGAATACGGGCATGGTGTGTTGTAACCATAGACTATAGCCTATATAAATATGTGTTGTAATGGGGAGAGTTGTAAGACCACTAAAGTGATAATATGAGTGAAATGATCATTCGATTGTTGAACCACTTCCTACTGGACCCCCACAGACGGATTGTAAACAGAAAAAGGGGGGTTTGGGTAAGAAAGTACTTTTTTAGACCAAGACTACAATTTGTTTATTTCTCATAATATTACGCTAGAATCATTTCTCCTACGCCTACATAGGATCACCCCTATGGCCTAGACCTTAAATGCGCAGTGAGTGTGCGCCGCATCAAAGACTCTTCATATCGCAGTTAAATAGACATAACGATGCTACTCTGCTGAATCACGCACCGTTTATTTTGGCTTTCTAGTGGGCAATACTAAATACATACATCTAGTATACTTGCAGTTGACTCCATTTGTGGAAAAAATACTTGAGACCTGAGACTATTTACTTTATTTTTTAGTTCCTGCGCAAATGTGTGCGCAGCTAGCAGGTCCTTGAAGAACAACAACATAAAGGTTGAAGTTGAGAGTTCGAGGGTTCTGCTGCTACGATATGCTGTAATGATCAATCTAAAGCGTACTTTAAACAAGTCTAAACAAAGGATATGCCACAATGACAAAAATAACTAATATAGAGTAGGTCCATGGTAAATACGTGTGGTGTTTTTTTGCTTTCTCTTCCGCGCGCAAGAACACCGGGAGTGTAAATATTTGCAGTGTTGGTTTGGAGCTGACATCTTTGCTCGGCTGCACGGTTAAGTAACCGTCCGAGGTAAACAAACGTGTTATAACCTCTTGTTTTGTAGAGTCTAAGGTTGTAGCATACTTGATTTAAGCTTCATAGAAAGCTAATAGGTATGGCATCGCGCATTTTAAGTTAAAGTACATCCAGTGGAAACAGACAGTATGTTAGCGTTGTTGTTGCAGCAACGCGCTGCCCTTTGTAGAAAACCTAGCAGAGGTTTATCGCTGACCCTGTCAAGACGAAACTATCGTGTTTTAGCAAACAAGCAGACATCCAGCGATAGTGTTAGAAATGTGCTGTCAGAATGGTATAATGTCAGGAAGATGCGTCTTTCAAACTCGGAGCGGTCACTTTCGAGTCAGCCACAAAAACTCATCCAGGTAAGCCGACTATACTTCACTTCACATTGGGAAGGGGTTTTCTCAATGTTAACAGAGTTTTGTCTTTTACATGATTCCTACATATAAGCCTACTTAAAAAGTCTTAAAGTTTACCGAAACATATCTAATGTAAGCCCGTAATGAGTATTAACATGTATTAACAATCAATCTTTCAAAAGCCAAAAGGAGATGGATTGTTATGCGGTTTAAACTCCAAATAGTTTGGAGCATCTTTTATTTTGGTGCGACAATATAATTGTTTATTTAGTTATGTATTTAAAAAAACTGAAATGAAATGATGACAGCCTGAGCCTACTAAATTTAGTTAAAAAATATTTTTTTTCAATATTTTAACATTTCAACATATGTTTTATACAAACAATGTTCCAAACCCAAATTAATTGATGTCCCTTTTCTCTCTGCGGTTATGATTGTCATTCATTTCATTAAGAGTGGCATTAAAAGAAAAATCATGCAATGACTTGAATCAAACTTGCGTTTAGCTGTAAACCTGTAATTTTTAATGGGTGGTAGTGGAAACTGTATGTTTAATGTAAAATGTTGAAACACTTTCAAAAGTAGCCATGGTATATTTTATGTGTTCTGTGTGTTTGATGTGTTCAAACCACAGCAATTGTTTTGACTTCTTCTGTGTTACACTTTTACTGACATTTTATCTCAACAAAATCTGTTGTGCCGACGTTCCTTTTCTCAGAGTCTTCTCTGCAGACCTTTGGGTCCTGGTATGGTTGGAGTCACCAAAGAGTTAATCAGGAACAACCTGATGAGGAACCCAGTTGGTTTGGTAAATCTATTAGGTAACTGCTCAGTTTGATCAACCGTAGTATGATTATACCCTTACACATACATATGGTCTGTTTACATCTTGCTTATGGCTACTTTGATTCCAGGGGCCACCTACTTCTTCAGTTCATCTCAATCTAGACAAGAGAAAAACAAAAGTAAAGGACCAGAGAAGGGAAAAACTCCAGAGGAAGATGAAGGTGAGTGATGAACTGCTGTGGCTGCTTTGTGGAGCTGGCTGTCATCCTAATGTTTTTAATGTTTTTTATTTCTGGTCAATCCGCTTCACCATTCAGAGGAGAAGAAGCGCCGTGAGCAGGAGGACCAGATGTACCGGGAGCGGCTGCGGACCCTCTTTATCATAGCGCTCATCATGAGCCTGCTCAACTCCATCAACACTAGCGGCGGTAACATCTCTTGGAACGACTTTGTCAACGAGATGCTGGCCAAGGGAGAGGTGTCACGTGTGCAAGTGGTTCCTGAGAGTGACATCGTAGAAATCTACCTTCATCCCGGAGCGGTTATATTCGGGAGGCCTGTATGTTTTCATGCAAACACATCCAATTAGCCTGTGAACCGTTTGCAGTCGACTTGTATGCTCATCCCTTTCTTTTTTTCTGCCATGTTTCTTGCTTTTGCAGAGGCTGGCACTCATGTACAGAATGCAGGTGGCCAATATTGACAAATTTGAGGAGAAGCTGAGAGCTGCTGAAGAAGAGCTGCAAATTGACACCAAGGACAGGATACCGGTGTCCTACAAACGCACCGGATTCTTTGGGAAGTAAGGACATCACCTACCGCAGATTGGACTTTAGAAAATCAAAATAAATTCATTTATCATGCGCCTGAGAAGGTTAAATGAGCAATTGTTAGTCTGTTTTGTCAATTGCAAGAAAAAACAACATTTTCAATTAACTTGTAATTGTGTTGGATTATTCTTCTCATTATTCGTTTGTAATGAACCAATAGACCCCCCATATGTGTTTTAATCCCATAATGGTTTCTTTAAAACATGTGTCTGACTGGTATATCCATTTAAAGAGACTGGTCAAATTGGGGAGCAACTCCAACTGTATTTTTAAATGTCTTGAATTTTGATTTTGTCCTACTTTTTAAGGGTGAAAAAACAAAACAAAAACGAAATGCAATCTGTTCCTATCCATTTACTTTGCAGTGCAGTCTATGCTTTGGGGATGGCTGCTATTGGTGTCGCCATTCTCTGGTATATCTTCCGACTAGCAGGGATGGGCGGCAGAGAGGGCGGCTTCAGCGCCTTCGTGAGTGCAACAGCATACATTGGCATGTGTACTGGTAAAATTCTTGTTGTGTCCCTCTCATTTAACTAAGCACATTAATTACCTGTAACAACACACTCAACAGAATCAGCTGAAGATGGCCAAGTTCACCATTGTGGATGGCAAGTCGGGTAAAGGTGTGAGTTTCAAAGACGTAGCAGGCATGCACGAGGCTAAGATGGAAGTAGAGGAATTTGTTGACTACCTCAAGGTAAGAAGCTAGACTCAAAGGCCCTCATTTATCAATCTTGCGTAGACCAGAAAAATGGGTGTACGTACATTTCCACGCAAATCTCGGCATTTATCAATATGGACGTGAGCGTAGGGTACGCTCAAATCCCACGCCAGCTCTCAGCTCGTGTACGCAAATTTGAAAACAGCTTGGACTCGCAGTGCAGGCTGTGCCGGGTAGCCGATGACTTTGTTGGACAATTATTAGAAGATAATACAAATGCAGTGCAAATAAGACCGAAATAAAGATATTGGCCGTGTCTGAACTGCCATACTAGCGTCCTACATCCTACATACTCACCATCTATATACTGCATACTCTCTACTCAAAGATCGATTGTGTATGCGAGCTGCGTCTAAAACGTTCTCAGTTGAAGTATACTCAAGCAATGAAGAATTTCTTCTTCTTCTTATAAGATTCAGGCAGTTTAGACACTGTTAAGCTTATAACCGCCCTCTACAGGTTAGATATTGAACTAGATTTTTACAGTCCTGTGTTCATCATCTGTGTTTTAGACCTCTTGTTTTATAATATTGATGTTTTGAGGCGGAGGATCCCTCCGACGCTCTCTGTCCGGCTCATCAGCACTCAGCTGTCTGTGAGTTGAGCTGGACGAGCCGCGGTGTGTGGAACAGCGATCTGTTCTGATCTCTCTCCACTATCAGACTCACAACACTCATTTCACTTAGTGACTCTAATGTTGTTAGGTATTTATCTTCAACTCTTATCTATTGTAAGAGTGTATGAATGACTGCACGTACAGTTGTCAGATCGCGGAACCCCAAACAATGTTGTTGCCTAGCAACTTGCTCGAAAATATTTCATTTTCCTGGGCGGGTAGAATTGACCCAATGCATTGTGGGGCGGTTGAGTAGGAAAAGTATACGATCGATTCATACCCAAAATCTTCCCGGAAGTTAGTACTCATCCGGGAATTTCTCACATACCCAAACTCGCATACCCAACCGTCACATACTCAAATTGAAGTCAAAATGAGTATGAGTAGGACGTTAGTATGGCAGTTCAGACACGGCCATTCACTTAAAAATGAGCAGCTTATGGTGTGCAACTGAGTAGGAGAGCTGATTCAATAGTGCGCACACCGGCCACTTGGGCTGCATGGAACTGCGTAAGGGCAGTTGTCTCCGTTTTGGAGCAGCTGGGGGGACACTGAGGCACGGGGGCTGCATTCATTCAAAATGTTAGCCTAAGTATTAAATATGTAGTAGACATACACTGCTCTTTATGATACAAAAAAATACACGGCACAACATTCAGCTTAACATTTTATTTATTTGACGCACTTTGTAGATGTTAGTTCCTCTTTTAATGTGTCATTGATGCTAAAGCGAGCGATTTATTTCCAACGTTAACCGGCACGTTGTTCCTATCTGCTGGTGGAGCAGGACGGTGGGCGCTCTCACAGCTGATCGCTGCCGGGTCGGCTTGTGCAGCTGACGGCCGGGCTGACCACTCGTGCCAAGCGCATGCTGTCATACAGTAAAACGCTAAATGTGTTATTTTTAGTTTTTAAACCCCTTTTGAATAGTGCTATCTAAAAGGGCCAATACATTCTAATCATTCAAATCTCTGCAGACGTGTATTTATTTTATGGGGACCATTATCGGACAGTTGGTGCGTCTTTTTCTCCTCCACCACTTATATTATGCCCGCAGCCCCGCACCCCCAGTTGGTTGCATTTCAGAACAGCAACACGCTTTTTTTTAGTGGCGATTTTGAGTCAACACCAACGCTGTTGACCGCGGCAGTTATTTCCTTCCTAACTGCTGCCTTCTGTCGTTCTTTGATGCTGCTTGTAGGCTAATGCTCCGAAATGAAACTCTTTTTTTTCTACTTTCGCTATTATTCTGTCAATTTCTACTTCAGGGAAGTGCCGTATTGCGCATATCCATGTCGTAAAACCTGTGGGCGAGGCCTCTAAACTGAGAAAATATAGGGGCGTGATACGCTCGTTTTCAGCCACCGCATTTATCAATAATGGCGTGGCGTACGCCGAGATTGGCGAGATACGACTGTTTGATAAATATCACGCGACACCTGGCGTAGGGAGGTATTTGCGCCAGAATCTGCACCAGTTTCCACGCAAGTTTGATAAATGAGGGCCATAGTGATATATGTTGCACTTGTATAGCAAATTACCCATGTTTAAAAAAAACAATAATTTATTTTATTTTATGTAAAGCGCTTATTGAATATTCCATCTCCCCGATTGCTAAGTTCCCTTGACCATAGCTACTTGATAAAGTCCTTTGTTTGCTCCTTTTGATTAAAACATTAACTTTCCCCATCCTTTTACTCATCACATTGTTTTTTTTAACCTTTGTCAGACTCCTGAACGATACCTCCAGTTGGGAGCAAAGGTTCCCAAGGGTGCACTGCTGCTCGGGCCCCCAGGCTGCGGGAAGACCCTGCTGGCTAAGGCTGTAGCCACTGAGGCCCAGGTGCCCTTTCTGGCTATGGCTGGATCTGAGTTTGTGGAGGTCATTGGAGGTATGTAAAAGATAAAAAGATCCAGACTGTTTTTCTGTATACATTACTTAATATTGTTTTTGTGTAAACATCCTCTCACACCAATAGGTATGGTTGATAAAAAGATATCTTGATATTTGATTGAGCCACAATTGCTGTTTATTGCTCCTCAGTGTTTTGATGTGACTTGTGTTGTGTAGGCCTGGGCGCTGCGAGGGTCAGGAGTCTGTTCAAGGAGGCCCGAAGCCGAGCGCCCTGCATCGTCTACATCGACGAGATCGACGCGGTGGGAAAGAAGCGCTCCAACAACACGTCAGGTTTCTCCAACACTGAAGAGGAGCAGACCCTCAACCAGCTGCTGGTGGAGATGGATGGTGAGTTGACACATTGGCATTGCATGGCATTGTATTTGTTGTCCTCAGAGGCTGACTTTTCATACAAAATAGGAAAAAGTTGAAAGCCTCTTCTTTCTTTCTTTCTTTCTTTCTTTCTTTCTTTCTTTCTTTCTTTCTTTCTTTCTTTCTTTCTTTCTTTCTTTCTTTCTTTCTTTCTTTCTTTCTTTCTTTCTTTCTTTTTTTGCAGGGATGGGAACGACGGACCACGTCATCGTCCTCGCTTCCACCAACAGAGCTGATATCTTGGACAATGCTCTCATGAGGCCGGGCAGACTGGACAGGCACATATTCATTGATCTGCCCACATTGCAGGTGGACTTTTCAGCAACCTTAATGATGTAGTTACTGTACCCCTACTTAGTTGTGTTTGTACCCGACTTAAAACAGCGAGTTAAGTTTGAGTTAATCACACCTTTTTAAATCTGTAAAAGAAATCATATCTCCTGTTTTTGTCCAATCTTGTTTTTTTGTAATTTTGTAAAGCAAACATTTGTTGTGTGTTCATTTTCAGCAGAAAATGTACTTTGTCAGGGAACTCCATATTTTAAGATTAATGCTTCACGCCTCGTAGCTGCTCCTTATCCTATCAATCTGTTCCAGATACATTCTCACACAAACACCAGATACATGTAAGCTTGGGAAAAGCTAGACCACATTTACTGTGTTGCTGGTATAGACAGAGTCTGTCATTTAAATCGTGTTCGTCTCATTTTCAATTGTTGCTTTTTTCAGGAGAGGAAGGAGATCTTTGAGCAACATCTTAAGATCTTGAAGCTGAACGAACCGGCTCATTTCTACTCCCTGCGTCTGGCTGAGCTCACCCCAGGCTTCAGTGGTATGTACACATATTTATATTTTTGTTCTCATGGAAATCTGCGAACCTCTGTAGCCACATCATAGCAAAGGCCTGCTACCATACATGAACACACAACAAGCTCTCAATGGACAAATACAGATTTTTGAACATCAGAACCCACCTTGGTTGATTGTTTATTGAAATGTCATTCCCCCATATGATTGATCTCTTTTTGCTAACTCACCTGGTCTCCGCAGGTGCTGATATTGCCAACATTTGTAACGAAGCCGCTCTGCATGCTGCAAGAGAAGGACACAAGTCCATCCACACCTTCAACTTTGAGTATGCGGTGGAGAGAGTGATAGCAGGTATGCTGTGTTGTGGGCAAACAATACATTCCATAAAGCTTAATTGCTACTTTAGCAAAATCTGACCAATATCTGTGTATTTTTTCTGTGTGTGTGTGTGTTCAGGAAGTGTAAAGAAGAGTAAGATCCTGTCTAAAGAGGAGCAGAGGATTGTTGCCTTCCATGAGTCTGGACATGCCTTAGTGGGATGGCTGCTTGAGCACACAGAGGCAGTCATGAAGGTAGTAACACACTCAACACCTGTCTGCTCCTAGCTGGAGTGTAGGTTCTGACTCCTAAATGTATGTCTGCCATATTTAGTTTAATCAGAGCGTTCCATTAGATCGAGGTGTTGGCACTTTTTATAGTTTAAACTTATTGATGCTTGTATTTTCTGATTTTATTGAAGAGTTAGACGCCATATCTGAAGAAATAAATTAATATAGTGTGTCTAACAAGTTTTTACTTTGTCTTCTTAGTTATGTACTTTATTGATACGAGTGGTTCTTTAAGTTTTTTAAATGTATTTTATTAAATGTATATGTATCTGTGATCTCAAGGTGAGAAAGTCACCCTCTTTTATCGGTTGCTCTGTCTCAGCTCACATTTGATCCATTGGGCTGTCACACATATGACTCTGTGTCCTTGGTTTTAATTCCCTTTTGAAATAACTCAACTTGTGAAAGTCACTGATGTTGTGGTGTGTCTTTCAGGTGTCCATTGCCCCGCGGACTAACGCAGCCCTGGGATTTGCCCAGATGTTGCCTCGTGACCAGTTCCTGTTCACCAAAGAGCAGCTCTTTGAGCGGATGTGCATGGCTCTGGGAGGACGAACCGCTGAGGCTATCACCTTCAACAAGGTTACAACAGGTACGCCCCTTCTATTTCATATCCACTGCTACCATGCATGTAACCTTCTTCCAATGCCACATATATGATCTGCTGATTTGCCTCCAAACGATTCCTCAATAGCTTTTACTTCTCAGTTTCCTACCCTTTCAAATCTCAATTGTTAACAAATAATGATTTTTCTCCGACCATTTGTAGGAAATGAATCAAATGAGAGAAACATCAGTGGAAACAAGTGTAATGAGCTCATAATAAAGACTGAAGTGTTTTTTAGTGCCTTATCCTGACCTTTGCGCTTGCAGTTTGTTTCTCATTATTTTTGTTAAAGTGAAATGACATGCTGGGTAGTATATACATTGGCATCCAGTTGGGTTTTTACCTAAAGTTAATTATCCTTGCTCTGTGTCTTTAGGAGCTCAAGATGACTTGCGTAAGGTGACACGTGTGGCCTACTCTATGGTGAAGCAGTACGGCATGTGTGACAGCGTCGGCCAGGTGTCCTTCCCGGACACAGAGCAGCAAGGTGCCATTGGACGCCGTCCTTTCAGCCAGGGCCTGCAGCAGCAGATGGACCACGTGGGTTCTAAAATTGGATTGCTTCTCTCTTCTCTGTTAGCCTACATTAGCACACTGTGAATGTTGACACAATGAGTCTTGGCTATCACCTTTCACTTTGTGCCGTTATTTGAATGGGGCATTATGTGTTCTGAAATAGAACTATTTCTCACTAACCTAGCATACACAGTGAATGTTGTTGCATGGCATCATAATGTATAGATCTGACAGAACTTGTTGTTCTTTCAGGAGGCTAAGTTGTTGATAGCCCGTGCTTACAGGCACACAGAGAAGCTGCTACTGGACAACAGAGACAAGCTGATACAGGTCAGTTGATCCCTTCTTTGATCATTAATGTTGAATTGTGAGACCATATCTGAATTTGTTTTGCTATCATTGAGCACAAAAGCTGTATTTACTTCAGAATTCACATTGGTTGGGGTCTGTCTTTTCCAGTTGGCCAATGCACTGATAGAGCGTGAGGTGGTGAACTACGAGGACATTGAAGCCCTGCTGGGTCCCCCCCCTCATGGGCCCAAGAAGATGATCGTCCCACAGAGCTGGTTGGAGGCTGAGAGGGACAAACAAGACACAGGAGAAGACGAACCTCCGCCTCCGCCCCGCAAACAAAGAGAAGAGGACATGGATCCACAAATGGTCTAATTTATAGAAGTATATTATGTCTCCAATGATTTCCCCACTGCTGCAGTTTGTGTGGGTCATCAGGGACTGTGGGAATGTTGTGGCATTGATTCCCCACTGGAGCTTTATAAACTTGAAAGTGAAATCATAAAAGATTCTTTAAGCTCTGCACTTCCTGGAGACTAGACATTTGCAGTTGATTTCCAGTTAGCAGACCCATTTTGATGATCTGAAAACAGGCCTCAATGAGTTGGTGTGATTGCTTTGGAAGGAATTTCATAATTTCTCTCTTTTGCTTGTTTGCTAGCCATATTATTATGCCAGGGAGGAGCAAGTAAGTAAGCAAGTCTATCCAAACAGGATGTCTCCAACTTGTCTAAGTCGCTAGATAGTTCAGAAAAGCCCTCTAATCAACATTTATTGTGCAATCAACAAGTATGCTCTGTCTTAGAATTCCCAAACACAGTGTGCTAATAACCGAAACTCATATGGGATTATATTTATGCTACTGTAGCATTTACAGGTTTGGATTCAACGTAGCAAAGGAACCGCAAGCATTTATTAACTTGAATTATTCTGTACTGTAAGAAAAGTAGAAAGTATGAGTGATTTGATCTACTTTGTCAGAGATGACATGCACCAAATATATTAGATTCATTGAATTGACTCACATCTACAAAAACACATTGAGGTCGCATCATTGCGTTTGGTTTTCAAGTGAGCGGCAGGAAATATTTATATTGATTGTAGTATATTGCTGTGGACATTTATACCTAATAGTGAGTCCTTGAGTCATTTTTTGTTGTTGACTGAACTGAAACAAGTGATAAGGAATCCATCAATGAGGAAACTACATTTTGAAATCCCCCTTTTTAAGGTTGAAATATCAAAGCCTCTGTCCTGCTAGTGATTTGAATGGCTGATTTGGGTTACTCCTTCTCTCCCTGCGAGATAGGTTTAAGTTAATGGATGAGGTTGTGTTTTCTTTGAAAATAAGGTCTTTGAATTAGGGACTGTGTGTTGTTACTATGGCTGCACATGAATATATTTGACTCTTGAAGGATGGTGTTGCTAAACATTCAAATAAAGTGTTATCTAAAGATTGTATCTTGTTCCTCATGCTGTATTTGTTTATGTTTGAAATATGAGTAAAACTAGTGCAGCCTGCGAGGAGAAACTTATTTCATAATGAACAATACAAAAACCAAATAAAAGATTTACATTTATTCTGTAAGCACCAGTAAAACCTCCATTCAGTGAACATATTTAAAAAAAATAAAAAACAATTTGATTACAGAGCATTGTGTGGTACAGTATGTATTGGTGAGTATTATTTTGCGCTTCCAAAAAATGAACAGAGGCTGGAATGGAGGATTTCTGACAGAAAGAAAGAAAAAACAATCAAAATGAATATCAAAGCAAATTTCTCTTATAAAATAATCACTTATATAAAAAAAAAGAAATACATTTAAAATATATATATTTTAGATCTCAGGGATTGCTGTGTGCATCACTACTGAGGATCAATAAAAACCATGCCTGGACAATCATTTTAACACACATCCTCCCCGCCCTTGTAGTATGCACAGCTCCTGTCCTTGCGGCTGATCGTGCCAACAACACACGATTTCACGGTCTCATTCACTTTTCCCGAGACACTTTCCAATGAGCCATTTTGTCAGTTGTGACAAATGATCCTCAATAAAAATTTAAAAAACCTGGGTCCATCAGATGTTAAAGGTCTGTGGTTTTTGCATAGCATTTTTTTTCCCCCGCTTGGAACACTTCAAATCCTATCCTAGACTTCTAGAATATTTTCTTTTTGTCCAAAAAAAACACCTTAGGCATGATCTGTGTCCCTGACTGATAGGGGAATCACACGGGTCTTCTCTCCTTAACGTGGGTCATACATGTTGGCAGTTTCTGAAAGCGTGGTCCCCAGTCGTTGAGGTAGTCATAGTCTTGGTCTTCATCGGAGCCACATGACGCGATGGAGCTGAGGCTTCCTGCCACTGAGCCCTCTCCCTCATAGTCGTAGATCAGGGCAGTGTCGTATGGAGGCACGTTAGGATCGTTGTCTGCAGCCTCCAGGCCCTAAGGGGGAAAACATGATTTTTGATTATAGGTTTATAAGGCTGAAGCCCTGGTAATGCAGTTTTTTTTCTTCTCCAAATCAAGGTTAGACAGGCAGAGGGTGTCCTATGCTGTACATATTGCTCTGAGGAACTTTCAGTTTGTGTTAATTCTTGCACCCCCTTTGGACAAAAGCAGTAGTGTCTTTACTACGCCAGCTTTAGTTCCTGGGTGAGCGTACCCATGACAAAGGCATTGAGAAAGACTTTAGAAAAATAGCATTCTTTGCACTGATGGTCTCGTTTGCTGTTACATGTAATTTATGATCATCAGAGGAAAATTAGACTGTCCCCAAAATATTAAAAAGTTCCTCGTAGCACCTTTACTGCTCCCTGAGGCAAATTGTGATTTACAAATAAAGCGCAATGGCGTGGGATAACATCCAATACACATACATTTTTTTCTCTTTTACATTTGTCAGAAAAATTCTTATTGTATTTGATTCTAGGTAAACAGTTGTGCCCACACCTTACAAAACTGATTCTCTCTCCTTAAGATCTAACTTTTCCTGTTGAGTCCCACTCCAGTATCTTCCTTTAACAGGAAAGTAATTTGTTTTTGATTTAAGTTTTATAACGTTTAATGAGCAAGGGGTAACTTTCACTGGGGTTGGGGAGCATGTTATGTCCCCCTCACTTTTCAAAGTCCTATTTTTGTCCCTTTCCCTTTAAACTGTAGTTTCACTTCAATTTACTCAACAAAATCTCTCGTATTGGGTTTCGCCTCTCAGGCTACAAAGATGCTACTGCTCTACCATTATTAATAGTAACTATTCTCCTAAAAAAAGGTTTAAACATCAGTCTAGCCCAGGGGTGGCCAACCCGCGGCTCGCGAGCCGCATGCGGCTCTTTGCCCAGCTTCGTGCGGCTCTTCAGTTCATATCAAATTATGTGATTATAATTTTTTTTTTTTATATACTTTTTTTTTGTGTGGGCCTGTGTGTGTGCATGTTCGCAAACGTTTCATGCGGCTCTTACGTTCGTTTTACATGTTGTCTATTATTTCATTTTTTATTTTATTAATGTGTAGGCCCTATGTCACACATGGGCATTTTACGGCCCGCGGGCCAGACCCGGCCCGTGGGCTGTCTCAGTCCGGCCCGCGACATCCACGGAGAAAAGAAGAAGAAGAATAAAAAATCCCGCATTATAGAGGCATGAGTTTGAACTGCTATACAATCTGATTGCAACAGAGGGCGCTATTTTAATTTGGAATGGGTGAAAATGCGCTTCCTTGACTCTTGCAGACAGTTTGATGATCATCAGGATGAGTGCTGTGAAAAAGAGGAAAGTTGATTCGGAATGTCGTGTTTTTAACACCGAGTGGACTTCTAAATATTTTGTTACTCATGTGGGTTCAAAGGCTGTATGCCTAATATGCCAAAATGCAATTTCTGTTTTCAAAGAATATAATATAGCCTAGTATAATATAATATAGTAGGCTACCAACTTTTTGGAGCTTCACGGATACAGAGACAATGTGTGCACTATCAATCGGCAGCAAGATAACTGCCAGAGTTGTTAAAACAGTGTGAGTTTCGCAAACGTTTCATGCGGCTCTTACGTTCGTTTTACATGTTGTTTATTATTTCATTTTTTATTTTGTTAATGTGTATGTGTATGCCTGTTCGCAAATGTTTAATTGAGGACGCAACATAACGTTCGCAAACATTTGGTGTGGACGCAACCTAAAACTGCCCGCTCAGCTTGGAGGGAGGTTTTCCGTGAGTAAACAATTTGTGTCAAGTTCGCTCCGAAACAGAGTGGGAGAGTTTATAATTTGTGTTGAACGTTATACCAAGCCATTCTGCCTTATATGCCAGGCGTCATTAGCGCATTTCAAGGCTTCAAATCTTCAGCACCACTTCAGCTCACTCCATGCTAAAAATAAGTCCCACTAAGCAACATGCATAGTAAGAGAAAAACGTAAATTGTTATATTTTTGTTTGTGGACTTGGTTGAACTGAGAGTTTGTGTGTGAGGCAGTGCACACAATGTTTATTGTTGAAAATGACTGGCCTGTCGTCTTAGTACTGTAGGAGTCCAGTTCTGTCATTATCACAGGGGCGGCCTTAACGATCTGGGGGCCCGTTTCAAGTCCTAGTGTGGGGCCCCCCGTTTTTTTTTTTTAATAATTATTTCTTCATTGAGTGATGCAGGTCTGTTACACAAATATAACAGTCTCACTGAATCATAGTTAATTGTTGCAGAGTTGTTAATTGTAATATTTAAAAAGGGCTAGTGAATAACACAATCAAGCCCACCAAATCTATGTACCGGTAGTTTAAAGTAATTCTGCACTAAATATTTCATGTTTAAATTTTATTTCCAATTGTGTGGCCCTTCACTTACTTTAACGGAGTCAGTATGGCCCACTGGAAAAACATATTGCCCACCCCTGCCCTATGTGTATGCCTGTTCGCAAATGTTTAATTGAGGACGCAACATAACGTTCGCAAACGTTTGGTACGGACGCAACATAAAACTGCCCGCTCAGCTTGGAGGGAGGTTTTCCGTGAGTAAACTATTTGTGTCAAGTTCGCTCCGAAACAGAGTGGGAGAGTTCATATTTTTTGTTGAACGTTATGCCAAGCCATTCTGCCTTATATGCCAGGTGTCATTTGCGCATTTCAAGGCTTCAAATCTTCAGCGCCACTTCAGCTCTCTCCATGCTAAAAGTAAGTCCCACAAAGCAACATGCATAGTAAGAGAAAAACGCTATTTTAAATTGTTATATTTTTGTTTGTGGACTTGGTTGAACTGAGAGTTTGTGTGTGAGGCAGTGCACACAATGATCATTGTTGAAAATGACTGCCCTGTCGTCTTTAGTCCAGTCCTGTCATTATCACAGGGGCGGCCTTAACGATCTGGGGGCCCGTTTCAAGTCCTAGTGTGGGGCCCCTTTTTTTTTTTTTTTTTTTTTTTTTTTAATAAATAATGCTTGTGCATGCATGTGCAAGCATTATTTTTTTGATAGGTAGTTGCCAAGTTCATCACACAAACACTCCAATCCACTGATATGAGATCAGTTTTCAATTTTCAATTACTAAATTAATGGTAGGACTGTGGCCACTAGAACTGGTCTCTGGTCAACAAAGGTCTTGAAAACAGCATAAGTGTGCTTGTGACATGCGTGCCACCCATGCATGTGTATAGGCAGGCATGTGTCCCAGCAGATTTTTGAAATCTGAATAAAAAAATTAAAGTTTGTAGTTAGCGAGTGTAACATGTTCTTAACAAGGGCAGACTTTCATAAATAAAGGTTTATTTTTTTAGCAAGATATTTGGTCAAAAGCTAGTGGTCATCCGTCCCTCTGTCCAGTTGTCTTGCTAATTTTACTATTCATCTGAGCTGAAATAAATATTGACTTTTTCCTTTATTATCTTCGCGAGAATGCACCAGAATGCTTAGATTACATGTTAAAAACACAAAAAAATCTTCTGGGGGGGATGCCCCCAGACCCCCCTTCAGGGGTTTAGTTTTCTGACAAACATTACAATGGATACTAACATGATTTGGGCATTTGGGATTATAAATCATCTTTGAATTGGTTGTACAGCATATCACATGCTATTCATTCAGGGGTGCGATGGCCACCCCACTCTAACTCTGTGGCCCACCTTGGCCACCCCCAGTCAAAATTTCCTGGAATCGCCACTGTGTGTACCCGTGTGTACGATGTGGCTCTTTGCAGTAACACAGTAAAAAATGTGGCTCTTTGTCTCTGACTGGTTGGCCACCCCTGGTCTAGCCAATAGTTTGGCCTTTAAGCAGAGATGAGGAGTGGGCTTCAGAAGTTTGCTTAATCATTTGTTTCCAAACTGAACACCCACAGATTTCTTTTTATATATATATTTTTTTCATTTTCAAATGTGTAGTCTCAGGACTAACCAATGCTGACTCAAGTCACTAAAAGCAATTTCTCAGACTTCACTAAAGTCTCTCTAGGGTCGCTGTAGTCTTTATAAAAATGTCTTTAGTTGTATACGCTAAACAGATTTGTAATAAATCGCTCGAGTTTTCCTTTAATGTATTCACATATATTACGAAAGAGTTTTATCAGAAAACAAGTGATAGTCAGTGGTGGGTGTTACCTTATGATATGGTTATGTTATTAACTAATTTAAAATAAAAAAAATTCTGTAAAAGCCTCTCACATCATTGATATAGTCCTCAATGTCAGTGGGATCGGCAGGAGGCCTCCGTGGGTAGATGGGTGAGGGCAGGTTATGCGGGGCATCCTTCCTGAGGGGCTGCTTGCCTCGAGGCATACCAGGTGGGCAGTAGGACCCAGGGGTCGAAGGTGTGTCATAGGGATTCCACAGAAGGTCAATGTTAAAGGCATTCTGAAGGTGAGAGGAAGATTCATTTAAGAATACAGTGACAATAAAACAGGAAAAACAAAATTGTGTTCAAGTTCATTGTGACACACCATAATTATGACTGAATACAATTTTTTTTACTATTGAATACAACCACAAAGCATGTCTTGACCTTTTGTGCCACCTCCATTCCTCAACCCTAACGATTGATACATATTCCAGATGCACATTTCCTGCACGCAAGCTGTACAAACAGCATTTTAGCATGACCCTTTGGCGTGTGTAGCCTCCTCACCTCATCCTCTTCACCCCCTCCTTGCTCGTCATAGTTGAAGACGTTGTCACGGATGTCGTCTTCTGATTCGCCGACTAGCAGACCAGTTCCTTTATTGATATGGTGGCGTCTCCCACAGGCGGTCACCGCCACAGCCAGGAGGAGCAGCACTGCCATCAAACAGAAATGATTATTTTCTTGATTTAATGCTAAGTCCATAAAATTTCAGAAGATGGTGAAACATTGAAAGGCCAAAGTCATATCCAAAATATCTGAAACTACAGTCAGATTGTTGTGAAAAAAAGAAAAAAAGACCTCTAAGACTGAATGATGTGTTTCCGGGGTGAGACTTACACAGCAGGATTGCGATACTGGCCATGATGATAATGAGAGCGAAGAAGCTGATTCCCACACTGGAGCCGAGGATAGCCCCCGCCTCAGACGTGCAATCTCCAAAGGAGTCACAAAGACACACTGTGAACTCGACCTGAGAGTACGAGTGCAGAACCGGGCTGCCAGAGTCTGACACCAACACCGTTACCTCGTACTCTCCATCCTCTGGCTCAACGACGGGCTCAAGCACAGCATGCGTATCTGAAGAGGTGAAGGGCAAATGAAGGTGTGAGGTCAGGACATTGATGGGAAACAACGACAGTGCACACTCTCCACACCTATCGCTGACACTCATTCCTTACCATTGACCTGGATGACAGTCCAGTTGATTGACAGAGGATCGTGAATGTCAAAGGTAAAGGGAGCAGCGTGTGGAGGAAAATCTTCATCCACAGCCGTCAGAAGTAGACCGGAGGCCTTCCGGCCTGCATGCCTACATACCAAACCACTAAGAGGGAAGAGCTGAGGGGCGAAGTCATTGGTTTCCTTCAGTGTGATAGCCACTGTGGCAGTAGATGACACCCCACCAGCATCTACACATGGGAACATTAAAACACTCAATATGGGCCAAAAGTACAAGTCATCTTAAGGTGCAAATGAACCAATTTTATTTGTCTTAGAAGAGAGGTAAGTTCTTCCATGTGGGCTAAGACACATATTTATTTCACCTGGTTTGCATATTAAGTAGATAAACTGACCTGTAACCTTGACAACAGCCTTGTAGATATTGTTAATATCAACATTCGGTGATCGCATGTTAAAGGTTCTCCTGGCAGTAATGTCTCCTGTATCTCTGTTGATTTCCAGCCATCTCTCAAGATCTTTGATAATCTCATACCTGCCACAGAGAGCAAAGGCGAAAGTTAATACAGACCACATAAACCGTCAAATGAAATGAGTTGACTGGCACTCTTAAAAACTCAAAAATACTCCTCATGTTGTGTTGCTGCATCATACCTCAGCTCAGAATTATCAGGGTCAAAGGCGATATTGCTTTTCAGTAAAGTCCCAGGAAGCACAGACTCGGGGACCACGATCTCTATGGGGTCTGCTCTGAAAAGTGGAGCTTCGTTCTCGTTCACAACATTCACCACCACGGTAGCTGTGCTCACCAAGAGGCTGGGAGCCTTGTTGCTCAGAGGATTGAGATTTTCCACCATGACATCAGGGTGTACTCATTCTGTTCTTCATAATCCAAAGGCTGCGTGACATAACAGAGCAGAAAAGGCAGGACAGTTACAACATTACGTTTAACAAAGGCTTGACTTTTGGTAATTTCAAACTAATTCACCAACCGGCTTAAAAAATTTGGAAAACGCAAACAAGTATCTTTGTCTGAGAAGATTGCAGTTTAAAACTCAGCCACTAGAGGGTACTATTTAGTAATGTCTGAGGGCCTTAATGTACAGTGCGTGTTCACTTTAAAGGGCTTATTACTCATATGCCTCATATTCTGTTGTTCAAGAAATTCTACATTACAACATGTAACCTTATGTGTTCATAGGTTTAAAGGTTCATAGCAAGGTTTTAGTTAAAAAAAACATGCAATCAAGTCGCACATATGTGTAATATAGATATGGTGTGCGATGGTGCCAGTGGTTTTATTCCAAATAAATGGTGTGTAATGCAATAACTGACAGATGTCAGGTTAGCAGGATAGGCAAAAAATATTAAATTAATTTGCAGTCAAACATAATTAAAACATAAAGCCAATTTAAAATGAGTTATTATTTAATATACATTTGTATTTAAATCAAGAAGTTATTTCATGGATACTTGTTCATAAACTCAACCAAACATATTTTTATCACAACTTCATAGATTTTTTTATTTTTATCTTTGAAGTGGATGATATCGACAAAACAGATTAATGTGAAGACACAATAGGAAATCGTTAAGCCAGAGGGAGCAATCATTCTCCTATCCATTGACTTTTAAAGAATCAGTATTAAATGGATGAAACCAAAGTCCCTGCTGTCATTCAAACATTCATGTAACAAGTAAACACTGCTTCAATTAACAGCAGACCGTACCTTCACCACTGTCAGGACGCCCTGGTTGGTGGCAGCGTCCGTAGTGATGCCAAATTTGCCGTCAGGGTTGTTGGAGATGAAATACTTTGCCTCCCAGTTTCCCGTTCCACTATCATCTCTGTCCGTCACATTCACCCGGCCAATCTCATTGTCCCATCTGTTCTCCACTGCTTTCATGATGTACTACATGCACCACACACAAAAAACAGATCAAAGATGAAGTGGAATGTCTTACAAAAAAAAGATAGAAAATAAACCTCTTATATTGTTTTTCTGAGACTTACCAAATCTGGGGTAAACTGTGGGCCATGGTTGTTGATATCAGAAATATGTATGATTGCCACCCCTTCTCGTGTTAGTCCCATGCCCCCCATATCAGCAACCTGCAGTTTTAATCGGAAACTCTTCACCACCTGTGAGAGAATTCAGCACATTTTGGTTAAATTAATTACACTATGATGATTTTAAAAAATCTTCAAGTTAACCTGCCTTTTACCTCTCTGTCCAGGCCTACATCTCTCGTGTAGATAGCTCCCGTCTCGTTGTTGATACCAAACATCGTCTTGGTAATGGCGTTAGCAGGAACGCTCTCCTGGCCAATAATGGAGTAGCTCAGCCAAGCATTTTCTGTCATTGGGTCATCTGCGTCAGTGGCTGACACTGACATCACTGATGTGCCTGTTGAAAATAATCAAAAGTTTTGGTCAGCTAGAAAAATTCATGTCAGTATGTTCATGTGTTGAGGCTGTCCTGAACAATACTTTTTTTTTTAAATGGAAAGACAATTAGCAACTGGGTTTCACAAGCAAATCACTTATGTTTGTTATTAATCTATCATCTGCTGTTGTTATATTATTGGTGTCATAATTCGCTTCGCTTATCATTTCAAGAACAGGATAACAATGCACAGATTTGCATAGGGAATAGTGCCGCCACTAATAAAAATCGTATAGGATTAGAAAATGTAATTTAATCCTGCAATAACTCATTTTTTTGCTCAACTATTTTTACTCAAATGAGTGTTATGATAGAACCAAAAAGTGTGCCAAAACGGAGAACTGCAGAATCCATACATACCCATGAGCAACCTCTTTCACAGACAGATCATCATGACTTTGTTAATATAAAGAATAATGACTATAGCAGCTTTAAGCTGTTATACAGTTGTCAAACAGTGTGGGAAAAGTGTCATACTTCAGTCAAACCTACTTTATAAACTTTTGAGGCTACTTTAAGAGGGACATTTAAGATCAAGCAAAAATGTGTTATAAGTGATAGATTGATGTACCTGGGACTGAGAACTCAGGCACAGTGCCACCAAACTGGCTCTGGGTGAAGGCGGGCCTGTTGTCATTCTGATCCAGTACTACTATTTCTATGGTGCTGGGATTCTCAAGTCTTTCTCCACTGGGGGACAGCGCAAAGGCTTTCAGCTACAGACACACAAAACAACAGACAAAACAGACAAATGTATCTGAATAAAGTTGCATTAATGATATGTTTGCGTGCCATGAAGGAAAACCTCCAACATGCCAGTGTTTAAATAATGTAACTTAGTTATTATCATGAAACTTTTTCAGCTTTTTGTTTAACCAGTTTTTTTGGTTATTCTTCAGAAATGTTTGAATAAATGTGCAAATGTAGCGATATATAACCAATTGTGTGCACATTTGCATTTCTTTCTAAACACAAATGGATGAAGCCAGAGTTACAATCTGTATGATTAATGGAAAGTTCAGTTGATGTTAGTGCTATAGAAGTTCAGTTTATTGGTTTATTGTATTACAAAAACTAATGTTGAGTTAATGGCTGTTAAAGATGGTTTTAGGAGCATTATGCAGAAGCAAACAGACCATGTTATGTAAAATAAAACTTACATGTTGGACCTTTTATTTATACTAGTATGGAAGAAGTCATGTTATAGAAGCAAAATATCTTAAAATCTCTAAAATTACCAGTGCTTAAAAAACAATTTCTGTGTTCCGCCATAAGATGACTGTGGGTACTTATGGTGGACAACATATGCAGGAAATGGCACAAAGAAATGTGCAGGATGTTTGGTTCAACATCAGGGGGTTGCATCACAGTCATCTGTTCTGAAACACTCAACAGTCACTCCCAAGATGCCCATAAAGGCCCTTGGAAACTGACCTTTGGATGTTTGTACTGAGTGTCTGAGACGATGATAAATGCTTTAAAACAAAACAACATGGACCTGTGCTTTGAAACATGTTGTGTTAAGACTCATTGAGCACATTGTGGCTCGTCTTAAGTACTTCTGTTTGATTGAGCTTTAAAGCACATTTCAAGTGTGCAGTGCCCTAAATGCTCTCTTACCGTGAAGCTGTTGTGTCTCTCTCTGTCCAGTGGCTTCTTGCTCCTGATGACTCCCGTTTTATCATCAATCTCAAACAGATTCTTGGGCTCCTGGTCAACCCCTGGTCCCTCTAACTTGTAGATCACCTCGCCCGTGAAGATCTTGTCCGATTTAATCTACAAAGAAAGAAGAGGCAAAGTTGATCATCGCAACCTTGTGGGAAGGTAGGGGGGAGGATTGAAAGCCATCTGCTATAAACGCCAGATGTGAACTATATGTCAAGAGTTTGGGACCGCTAGACAACAGTGTTTAAGCTCAGAGGTCTTTGACTTATAGCAGGAAGAACTATTCTGAGCTAATAATAGCAACAAGTCCATATTTCATGCATTTTGCATTCACTTCCTTTGACATATGGGTCTCTGCTGCATTTTCATCACCATGTAAAAGTGTCCCAGTATTTCTCCTTGTATGGCTGTTCGAGGATTTACACGTTTCCTAGACATCTGCAACAGCCTTAACATAACATTTACATTTCACATGTCTTTTAAACACTGGTCTGTTCTGTGCGTAGGTGAAGAATTACAATCAACAACGCATGGCTGTAGAGTGCTGCGTTCAACTGGGTTTCAGAATGGTAGGCTATGTCGTGATACAGAGTGACACACAGTCAGATCAAACACACAGAAAGGGCCTATTAGTTTGTGTGCACAAGAACTATCTGACTGTTCTTAACTAAGACTCAAATTGCCCCCATTGATGTGAAAGAGAAGAGTGGAGACTTTTGAATCTGTGTTTATGAATATTCTTTTCTATCTAGTATAACGTAAGGAACTTGGGGCAAAAACCACTTTGAGCTGAACGTCTGGTATGTAAGGTGCTATACAATAAACAATAGTGTAGGGGTACTATTATTATAAATATAATGTATTATTGTTATCATGGAAATTCTATGTAGGTCCTATTATTATTAGGTTCCTGATATTTACATGTAGCCGATATCTTGTTGGGTAAAGTTAGCACCTGCTGTTGTTACCGAAGGGCCCCTTTTGCTGTCGATTGTCACATCGTAGCTTGTATTCTGTTGAGCAGACAACCTTGCTGTATTTATAAAATGTGTACTCTTTTATTTTTTTGTTTCTGAAAGGTAAAAGAAAAGCCACTCCGCTATTGTAGTTGGGTTAACATTCAGCTCTGTGTAATTTAGCTTTAACCTCAGTGTTGAGGCAAGTACATTTTTAAGATACTTTCAAATAGTTATTTTAAAAACAGTCAGCAAAGAAAATCTGAAATGTCAGCCGGAGACAACGTTTTCAACCAACTTATCAACAGTGTTGTGCAGTAACGCGTTACTGTAATAATATAAGCCTACTTTTCCAGTAACGAGTAGTGTAACTAGTTGCTATCAGAATTTCAGTAATATTCGTTACTACAAAATGAAATATCTTGTTGCGAAGTTACTTTTCTTTGATTCTTTGGGATATTGTTTGTAATTTAACTGTCGCAAAACAAGTCATGCTTCAAAACGACACGTAATTGCTGGTATGCCTATTCCTTTTTGGGCCAGGGTTCCTGAAATCAGCCCACTTGCCACCACAATCCCATGAGAAAAGGGCTTTAGATGTGCATTCACGTGTTTTGAGGAGGATGCTAGGCAGCACCAATTTTGGGATGTAACGGAATTAGCGAGTAAAGAATGACAAATTACCTTTGGCATGGAGTAATAAGTAAAGTAGTAGGCTACTATTACTTTTGAAAGGAGTAACAAGTTTTCTTTTTGAGTAACAAACCCAACACAGCTTTTGAAGCTAGTGTTAGCTAACTAGCTAGCTACAGCTTTTAAAATCTGCTAACTGACTAAATGCACAGTCGCTAACTGCACATCAGGAGGATACTGCATTTGTATATCAGTCTGAAACCAGGGACCTATATTGTTTTCGAAGATTACTGATTTGGGTCGTAAATGTGCTGTCATTGTAAACTGATACGGTACAATGCTACGGAACTGTGTGTGAACGGAAGAAAGAAATTGACTTTTGCGGTTTCCCTGGACAGGGTTTTCCTCTAGAGGCAAACAAAGACAAAAAGAAGGAATTTTATTTTATTTTTTTTGTTTTGTTAGAAGAAATTAACTTGATTTACCAGACTATGTTGGAAACTCATATTAACCAGGGATGCCAACTTGACACTCCTTTTTCAGTCTACCTACTTTTTTTTAGACTGACTCAAAAAATTGTGAACCTACATTTAATTTATGTTTAAACAAGCAGCAATTACCCGTCAACTAATGAAATTCCAATGTGTATGGCAGCAAATTGAAATTGTTACCTGGACGAGGTCTTCAGGAACTTGCTTGCTATTCTCCAGCACTCTTATTGGAGGGATGATCCAGTCCCTTTTCACCCTGACCATTCCCTTGCCAAGGTTTCTCCATGGGAAAAGGGCCTGAGGATGTGCCTTTTCCTCTTCATGATGAGGTTCTGCAGAGATCCACACCTGAAGGAAATGACGACAGCATTTAACTCAGAAAGCAAAATCACGGGGAACATGCAGTTACTTAGACAAATCACAGTTCACTCAGCCATGGAGATATAAAGCAATAGCCTACTCCCTAGTGGAAGACACAAATGATGTCATTATAATTTTTGCAGCTGTTTAAAACCAAAGAGTGCTATAACATTCCCAAAGGTTTGGTGGAATTGTTGTATGCTCGCCATAGCGCTGAGGCTGTCTGTAATGTGAAATCCATGGGATTGTCCAGGGCATAAAGGATGCAGGGCCAAAGCTTCAGGTTTCACTCACTAATACGTCTCTTAGTCAAATTCCTTTGATGTGGGCTCAAATTCATCTCAGGACGAGGAAATGCAAACACTCACACTCATTTCACAAGCCTTCATTTACCACATTGCCGTCTTGACTGCGTTCACACAAATACACCCACGCACTCCTCGCACACACTGACACAGCACACATGTCAGAAACACACTCTCAGAAACACACTCGCACAACAGCTGTCGACTATGGATTTAGATCCTGCGCTTTCCCACCCGCATTCCCCCTCACACTCACAAATTCCCCTTTATGCTCAGCTCTGCACCTGACTGGGAGTTAGGGGTCACCTTACAGATTTGCTCTGCTCTACGAATTCCACAGGCGCACTGATATACATGCTTTCTCACACACACAGGCTGATATACATGAACATCAACCAAACACCCACCCACGCATCAGCATGTACACATTTCCGTAAGTTGCTTCCGTCGCCTCTGTGGGAATTCAGTGGATTCAGCACAAGTTCCCATATGTTTAAAAGCTCAAAAAGCATAATCCATAGAAGCAGGGATAAATGGGGATGTATTAACTTGTCAAAAACCCTTGTCTGTTATATTTGTCTTTGTGTTTCCGTTCAAGGTAACATAATATTGATGAATCACCGGTTTCGATAGACTGTTAGGTAAGCCATAAGCAAAATATTATATCAGTGTGAATGTATTAGTGAATACTTTGTGAATGGCCTGTGATCCCTGCCCTATTTCTGGGGTGCAATGTTCTGATCGGATCCTTTGGCACTCTGCTTGACTGTGCAGAGAAGAATGGCAACCATGGCTGGCATCTGCAGGCCGAGTCAGGAGGCAGGCTAATCTTAGACTTAGACCCCTACCAATTTAACTATTTTTGTGTCAATCGTCATCTAGGCTCTCCCATAGATGTTTACACTCACATTCCAGCAGTGCATGTCCCCCGCAGAAATATGTATCCTACTAGCTATCTACTTTCATGCTTAAGACTTTAACTATATGAACTCTCAAAAATTCCATTGTCACAGCACACATTCTGCATTGTACTTAACCTCAACATCAAAAACAGCTGCATACAAATATAGCCCTTCATCTGAAGCTGATCCAACTTAAATATACCTCTTTCAAGTGTACTAACATACACACTCTTCTCCAATGCACCACGTTTTATTCACCAAGTGAACAACAGGAAATAGGTTAATTGCAGATTTTGAAATGAGTAAATCCATAAATATGAAGAGATGAAAGAGACTTTTTAGCAAGATTCAACAGCCGCCATGTTAGCATGCTGACATTTGCCAATTAGCAATGAGCAGCTGAATTTCAGCTGAGTATCGGGGGACTATCTTTAGCTTTGAAGGTATTTGGTCATAAACCAAAGTACTGGAAAGAAAATGATGACCTAATGATGATGCTAGAAAAGTTAAGGGAATCACCATGGTTATTTCAGTTCAACCTGAGAGGGTGATGATTGTGCGCAATATATTTCATGATATTTCATGCGCGCAATATATTTCAACCACCAATGTAAATCTTGAAAGATGCATTATAGTAAAGATCATATGACAATAACCAAAGTCATGAGAATCTGGAAGCTATTAGTGCCTGTGCAAAACATAGTGCCAATCCATACTGTCCATGTTGAGATATTTTACAGGATTACTTTAAAATTGTTACCTTCGGGGGGACATTACAGGAAAAGTCAGGGACCAAAGTCATAGGACATATCTTCTGTGAACCATGAACTTCTTCACCCAATTATGACAATCCATCCAATAGTTGTTGAGACATGTTATTTAAAACGAATAACGTAAACTTTCTTGTCGCACTAAAGGAAACTTTACCAAAGTCATCCTCCGGGGATTACGAATGTACAAAATCTGAATCGATCCAATTGATATTTGAGCAAAATGATAGACCAACATTGCCATTAACTGCTAGGGCTTAAAAGAGAGATCAACCATTTCCTCATTGATAGGTAAAAGACCAATGAACAAGGTGACTCATTCAGCCCTGTTAGTTAAGCAAACAGCAGGGCTAACTGATAAATGAAAATGTTGCCAACATAAAATTAATCTTTCTTTCTAATAAAATACTTGAGTGCCGTCTCGAGGCCAAAGCCTTTTCAAACAACATATCTGCAGCCATCTTTGTTGTTTACTATCACCACTTCGGCGCATGTGCAGCACTGAGTCATCCGGTTACGCCCCCCCCCCCCCCCCAATCAGATAGTACGATTTGATTGGTAGCTCCGAATTTTCCAACATAGTTAATGAGCTGGTTCGTGCACAGCGAGAGCCTGGATTCCCAGGGTATAAAAGGTTTGCATTTGATAAAGAATGTCTTGTTGGTTGGTTGTAATGTTGAAGGTTTTCCATATATGAACATTTATATTGTAATTCTAAGTAAGTAAAACTATTTTGTAAAAACCTTTTTTCTACATTTTCTTTGTATATTTAGTATCAGTTGTGATCCATACATCACACAACATTCAATGGACTTCATACAGTATGAGGTTAACAGTTTACAGTTGTGGCAGTTATTGTAGATCAACCATGCTGTGGTAATGCTGAATTAAACCACCACCACAACAACAACAAAGTGTTCCAGTATTTAATTTAACATTAAAAGACACTAAGAAAATATTGAATAGCAGTTGTTTTGCACACTTCCCTTGCTCCCTACAGGAGAGTATCCTTCAAGTATCTGACTGCCTCTATTCTAATGTTTTACCAGACCAAGATGCTGTAACACCAAAGTGTCATGTTACCAATTAGACCAAAAAGCGCCTTTTCTGACAGGCTGAGCAATGGCTCGACACAGATCAACTGTTTTTGAGACTTTTCTCGGAAACTTTTACAGCTTGGCCTTTCACCTTGGGCCCACACTGAAGGCACAGCTTCTTTTGTGATGATATGCCCTCACAGCGAGAACCTTTAAGCACTGTTGCTCAGTAGGGGTTTTGCGTTTAAGAAAGTTTGATTCTTCTCTCTGATGTTGACTTTGGAGAACTTAGTATTCCGGTTCATATGTACACCAATTGATGGACTCTATACTACTTAATGGACATCGATTTGGATTATGAGCGTGACATTTTAAAAGGGGTTATCAAAATTCAGTTTTTAATAAATCACAACATAAATAAATACAAACATCTGAAAATATGAATGTGATCGTAGATGTATTGTTCATTGGCATGCCAGATAAACATTAATTTTGGCATATATATTCACAGGAAGCCAGATTGAGGGAAATACATTTGGTAAAAACACTCATACTAGCCATAATTAAAGATGACACTGTAAGACTTTCACAGCTGCTTTGATGAAAGGCTAATACAAAGCACAAGCTGCAGTTACACACTAAAATTTCCTGTGTTAAAAACTGCAATAGGTCTATTACTTTCCAAGAATGCTGACCAATGCTGAAAGTGCATTGATTGTAACTCATTTCGACCAAATGAATGAGATCAACATCATCAAATGACTTGTTTAGTTTAAAGTAATGGTACTTTATTTATAGACAGTCTATGGGTATGGAGTGTGGGACATGTTTTTACCATGCTATAAACGTGGAGAAAGAAATGAAACTACATCATTGTATCAGCTTATCCCCTTACATTTTCAGTAAGTGATTTACCATCTTGTAACATTTGTATTTATAAGTAAAAGCTCCCTTCTGAGGGAGTCCACTGTGGCTGTGTAGAGGAGCATCATGTATCTGTGATAATGGCTATTGGCATGAGCGTCTCTTCTCTAGTTATGTGTGTGTGGTAACAGTCATTCAAATAACTCAAGAAAAGACTGTCCAGCAGAGGAAGATTGCCTGCAGCATTCCTGACAGTCCCTTAGGTTAGAGGTTGCACAGGTGTTCCTCTGGTCACTTCTGTCAGTGGGCCTATGGCACAGACATTCATCCAGACAGTCACCAACAGTCTCATCCCACAATCCTACTCGTTCTAAGTCATGACTGCCTGGCATGGACACCCTATTTATGGTATAGTGTGAGCCCCCCTCAGAGCAATATCTGAGCTTAAGGAATGCTGAGTAAGGCTATCGTTGGATCCTCTTGATGTGAAAATGGCACACATTTACTACCAATACGGTGATACAGGAACCGATAAAGTTAGAAGGTTTAAACATATTAGAGCAAAGGAACGCCATCAGACACGTTGTGTAAACTGGAATACGCCAGAACCAAAACAAAGTTGTTTGAACATTAACCTCCTAAACACTCTTGGACCAGTCCTTGGTGGATAAATATTTGCAAGCTCATTCCTCTGGGACAAACATTATTAAATCTCACAGTATGTTTAATTATGTGGAGGTCCCAAACTTTTCAGAGACACTGCCTACGTCAGGCTGGATCTTTATAGTTGTTAATATTATTATACTCAAGTATTCATTGGTGGAGACAAAGTGGCACAAGTGACCCATCCAACCCAACCCATCATAACCTTGCTGCCTGCTTATTCTTGTACGTGACCACTAAAGCAGCTGCCACCACTTGTTCTTCCATGACTCACTCTGAAAAATAAAAATTGAAAAAAAAGGAAAGCACATTGACTTCACTGTTGACTCTCTACTCTTTGCTCCCTCTGAAACCCTAGTCAGTGAAAAAACGCCTACAGGTATCCACACCCAGCAGGACCTGTGATTCAGACTCTAAATCTCTTGACTGATTGTTTCCGATGAGTGAGACCTCAGCGCCAGCTGGTCACTGCTACAGACTCTTGATTTGTACCCGATTTCATGGTCCAGGAGTGGCCCACTCCCCTTTCCGCAAGAGGGATTACAGAGCAGGACAAATGGCATCACGTATGCATCTGGCAGCACCTGTTGCTGCTGCCCACTCCTCACCACAACATACCCCCAGCAGACACGAATACTGGTGAGTTCAAAACAACACCAGCCTACTAAAAATTAAAAAAGCACAACTGAAAGCTATCAGGTGACACTGATCCAAGCCTCTGGATTAGATTGACAGTTGCTGATGGTTAAAGCAATTTCATTCTGATTATTTATTCATTAGAATGGGTGGCAAGGTTATTTTTATTCATGAAGCATGTTTCAGAATAGATGCTACGCTCAAACGGTTTTTGTATTTGTTCAACATTGCCACCTGGGACTCATTGTTCAAAGGACATTTACACATGTTGTGCAGTGACACAGCAGGTAAAACAGTGGGAAAGTATAATCTATCTATGGTTTGTGGCTTTTTTCCAGAATTAAGACAACAATTAACCATGTTACGATTTAACATTTACCATGTTTGATCCTGTAGGAACAGCTGTTTAGCACATAGCAATTTTTCCTCTTATATATACGGGGCGATAGGAAACCATGAATGATGTAGTCACTAGTTAAAGAAATATTCCACCGAAATTGTAGCTTTTAGGTTTTCAGCCACTGTACTGTAGTCTTGACAGGTGGCCTTGAAAAGTATATAGTTTGTTTCATAGTGGAGGACGGTAGCTGTTGTCAGCTTGGATTCCAATTGTACTCCACTGGCTTTGCTTGATGAAGTGTATTTAGCGATTAAATGCTGGGAATGGTATGGAGATGTTTTGATGGTTTTTGATATTGTTATACCTTTGGCGTTGAGTTGCTTTCAACAGCTTTCAACTTTTCAGATCCACCTTTCTAGCCTCCGCTGGGTTGGTATTTCATACTCAAAACAGAGTATTTGGATTGAGCAGATTGTTTTCATTTCACCGAAGTCAGACCACAGTAAACAAACCTAAAGAGACACATCCCCCTCTTGGGCTTGTAACATTTCTGAGAAACTTTAAGATGAAATATAACCCTGCATCGTTAAGGTCATGTTTCAGGGTTTACACTTTACAGGGTCTCTCAAAGATGTTCATAAAAAAAGGTCATAAATACTATTATCACTGAGGTCATGAGGATTTGACCAAATATATTTTGTGTGATGTCAGTAGGGGCTGTGACAAACTTATTTTCTCAGTCATTTATCACACCCATGTTAAAAAAAGATTAAGAAAAATGTTCACTAAATCTGAAAATTAACCAAAGCAGAATGCATTTAACATAAAGACATTTAATCAAACATACACTAAAAATGTACAGCAAATTTTAAAATACTGACAAGGTCACAGACTCTTTACTGATTGAGAATATCTGAATGATTAATTCCCTTAGTAATGGCAACATGTACAATGAATTATAGAGCACATCATAGCAAAACTTCCCTCAAGAGTCACTGGAGGCCAACTCACTCACCGTCCCAGCCTGGACTCCATTACTACTCCAAACAGAAAGCAAGACTGATGATGGTTGGAAGTGCTGTTGATAGTGCGTCAGTTTACATTTTCATCTATTTTGAGCTCATAACGGCGACAGGGGCCTACTAATGATGCCCGAGCCCTCTGTACACATCTGGAGTCTTGTCTTCCTCAAAACACTTCATCATCAACCCTTATCCAAGTAGGAGGAAATGTTTAGATCAGCCACCACCTCTGATTGCAGAGTGCAGTTGACTTCTTCAATTGATGGAAATCGCTCAATGTTTTGTTGAAGACATCACTCAGGTAAAAACATAAACTGTGTATTTCAAGAGTGGGGCAGACGGAGTTCATTCTCTAACCAAAATCACACTCTGAAGGGTGAAAACAAGTCTTGGGTAGGTAGGCTGAATAGTAGAGTCATACAGCATGGGAAGGGGGGGGGGGGGTGCAGTGTGATACAGTACAACTTGATTGCACGTAGAGCACCTTTAAAGCAGCCTCTAATCCATAGGTTCAAGTATTTGCTATCACTTGTATAGCAATCAAAAGGTGTAGACGGATATACCTGCTACACTAGCGCCACCCTGCTCAGGCACCTTTGCTCTACGTTCTTTTAGAAGGTCAAAGGTACATTTAAATCAAGAAGTCAAGATAGTATTGTCCAGAAAACATCATTTAGTCACTGAACTCATGGGCAACTTAAATTTATTTTTGAATGAATCCTTTCATCCATTGAGGCTATGACAGACAGCTAGCACAAATAAAATCAACATTATATGTTCACAGCAGCTATCAACAAACAATGATTTTTTTTCTTACCTGACAGAGCGGAGTAGCCAGCACACACAGCATCAACAACCTAAAGGCCATCCTCAGCTACTGCTCTCAGAAACTCAGTATGAACAGTCCTCTCCACCACACACTGGGCTCCTGAGCAGTGTTATTGGGCAAAAAAAAGCCAACCTCTCCAACCCTGAAACCTGTCCCTCTCTTCCCCTCTGTCTGTCCTCTTGCACTTGCAGCCTGTTTCCCTCTGTCTCTCTCCCTCCGGTTTCCCCCCGCATGCGTTTGTCTCTCACGGCTCCTCCCTGTCCATAGCTGGGGTATGTCTCACAGCCGTGGGGTATGGGGTTAGAATTTCAGCTGCGGCCCTCCTATGTACCCCAGCACATGTGCTGTCACTCACAGGCTGATGAGAGAGAGAGAGAGAGAGAGAGAGAGAAGAAGGAGAGAGAGAGAGGAGAGAGAGAGAGAGAGAAAGAAAGATGGAGGGAGATGAAGAGAGAAGCACTGCAGCTGTTGGTGGTGAAGACAGAAGCAGTGTCTTCACCAGTTAAAAGTAAGCAAGTAAGTAAACTTTATTTAACACCTTTCAAAGAATGGTGCTTAACAGAAAGAGACACAGATATGTATAAAAAGGGCCCATACAAAGAATAATACATGAAAGTACTATGTTAGTTTGTCAGTTTACAGTGAAACAAAACAGAAAAGCAGAACAGAAGAAGCAGAAACAAACAGAGGTTGAAACCAGACACCGTTGTATAACTTGTCCTAAAATAAATCCTCATAATAAACAAGGAATTCAATTGATTGAATTTTTTTTTTTTTGATGGTTGATAATCAATTAATCCACTAATCATTCTTACTCTGCACATAACTATTCAACAACTTGCAAAGCAGAATCTCTATCACTTTGATGTTCAACTGCTTTCTCGACAATTCAGTCATACTTTTAAGATTTGGAAGTAAACACCTATTTTCAGAAGAAACAATAATATTTCAGTTTTTCTTAAAAGTAAAAATCAGCTAATGATGTCAATCTTAGGAATAAATTGCCACACAATTCAGTGTAAATTGCCACACAATTCAGCACTTCCTTGACCACACTCCACATTGACCGTTGAATACGTCTTCGGACATCTGTTGCTACCATGCTGAGAGGAAAATAGAAGTAAAAAATACTGAATTTGCTTTTCTTATTTGACAGCACAATATATTGTGAATTCCTAAAGCTTTTTTTTGTTTGCCCGTGTCATGCCCTGAACATTCACAACATTCAGATAGGGCTCTTTGATCTCCTGCTATTTTGGACGCTGTGTCAAAGCAGAAGATGAAGATCTATGGCCCTCTATGGGTGATGTCAAAGCGGAGGTTGCCATGGCTGCAATGCTTAACATTGGCCATGACTGATGAAGTTCAGGTGTTGAATCACCATGGCTACAAGAAGACGTCTTTGTTGTTGTCCACCTTAAAACAGAATGAGAAAGTGGAATTTTGCTATTGGTTACATGTTCCTATGTTCCCATTATGGGACGGTTAGATGGGGAGAGTGTAAAGAGTCCAGATCCCATTCAACGCTACTTTTCAACACTCGCAATCAGCAAGTCTGTTCACAGGTCAAAGGTCGATAGAGATTTTTAGAGAGTAAACAACCTCGGCACCACTTCTCTCTCTCACCACAGAGCCTGCAGGACAGACACCCACTCATTTACCAAACACCAAAAGTCAAGACTCAGTTGGACGCAAGGATATCAACTACCGTACTTTTCGGACTACAAGCCGCGACTTTTTCCCCGTTTTTCGACCCTGTTATTACACAGCACAGTATATGTTCTGTAGCTACTAGGGATGGGCGTTAGTAATCTACTCCTCGTTTCAAATGATCTCGATTGGTGGATGAGGAAAATCGTTTTTTGTTTTTTTTAGTGTCTGTAGCCTTTAGGCTGGCCGGCGGGCCGCCCCTATTTTAAAATGTTATATACGTGTACAAAACGGCACAAAACGGATAAAATAAAGTTTAACAAAATTAAATATTTTGATCCAAGTTAAATAAACTAAGCGTTGTGTCAAACAGCAACCGCAAATAACTGCCACCTCCGTGCAGCGCAGCCAGTGTGTGTGGTCTCCACAGCACCGCGGAGCTGAATGCGGTGCTGGAAAACTTGGATAGTCACGTAAAGAAGTCAGGCTGACTTCGGGCACATTCGAGCCAACGACAGTTAAGAAGCCTTTATTATGGAATATAGGATTGAGATTCAAAAGCCGACCGGTGTAACGGTCCGTTAATGAGGTATTAGTCGCGGTAATTAGTCACGGACACGGAGTGGGCATACGTGGTTGGATATAGCCTACTACTACTACTGCTTTGGTGAGTTATTTAGCCTATCTATGTGTTTAAATTGTAGGACAATAATGTTATTGTATTTGCTGCCCTTCTTATTTTAAATGGTGTCTATTTTGATTGTTAGCCAACTACAGCCCATGCTTTTTTTCTCTCTCTTTTTTTTCTCTCCACCGCAGACCTACTCGATCGGTTTAAATTGTGGCCCGCTTATTTAATTACTTTCAGTTAGGAAAATGTGTTTTAAACTTGTGGAAAATAAATCCTTACAATCATATGGTAACTGTGACTGTTTGACAAGAAGCATTAAGCGCAGGTTATTGGCTTTATTGCGATGCACCGTTCTGCTGACAGATGCGCTGCGTTCTAAAAATTGAAAACGAGGAATCGATTGATCCTCGAGGAATGCAAGCGATCACACGAGTAGTGAAAACACCCGTGCCCATCCCTAGTAGCTATTGCACTAAATGGTAACACTTGAATACATTATTCAAATATGCAACTTGTTTGTTGAAATGTTAATAAATGGGAGCTTCCTCAAGCAGCCATCTCTTTCCCGACAATCCCCTCTGTGCACGAATTCTTACATATGGTAATTAAACATTATAACACCTGCGGCTTATAGTCCAGTGCGTCTTATAGTGCGGAAAGTACGGTACACAAATGAAACTCAATACTATAGTTATGTATATACAGTTACACAGAGACATTGTTGTTACAACAGTCGAGAAACTCACATGCTAGAAAGTAAAGCAGGGAATTATTGGAGTGACTTGGAAGGCTGTGTGTGCCAGCAGGCTTATATGTGTCAACGTGAGTGTGTGTGTGTGTGTGTGTGTGTGTGTGTGTGTGAGAGAGAGAGGGTTCTGGTATAAAGGGGTGATTTTACAGCACCTGTCTCCGTCATTTTTAGGCAGAAGCAGTTGGCAGGAACGCCCTGATGTTTCTTTTCCTTCACCACCACCCCCACACACTTCTTTCACAACAGGCACTCATACCATAGGCTATAGCACATTGAGACTTTGGTGCTGGAAGAATGTTATGGCTATATGGACATGTTCATCTGAAATACAGTGAATCGAGTATAGCTTGCCCACATTAGATAGTTCAGAGAAATGTTTTCTGCCAAGGAAAAGGGGTGTTCAATTCTGTTTCTTATGAATGAGACCGGGTCCAAAGTTGTTTCTGAGGTTTAAAAGTTGAACCAGTAGCTTAAGACAGCACTGACTGCTGACTGTGTGTATCTTGACTGACTGGCTGCATCAGCGCCTGGTAAGGCAGTTGCTCCGCCCTCAACCGTAAGACTTTACAGAGGGTGGTGAAAACTGCCAAGCACATCAACAGGTTGGAGCTGCCATCCATGGAGAACCTCCTCGCCAATCGGATTAGATCAGACCCCCATCACCCCGGCAACACACTGTTCCAGCTGCTGCCATCTTACAGACGCTACTGCAGCATTCGGTCTCCCACCACCAGACTCAAGGACATGAGCCATAAGACTGTTGAACTCCTGAGCTACTAAGCTCATCACTATGCCACTTTCCACCAGCTAACATCTGCTAAAAAATGTCTGTTATGTCAAGTGTTCATGCTGAACATATTTATGATGTTATTCCTAAATAATTTTCATCTGTATTGCATATGGATATTCTTATTACATTTAACATTATTCTATTACATGTACAGTATTTCACTAGTTATTATTTGTATTGTTATTTCCATTTTGCATTCTAAATGTACTTTATATTTATATGGTGCACCTTATCTCTACACTTGTATCTGCAATGTGTCCTTACACTACTGTCATGTTTATCTGTGTCTTAGGTGTTGCTCTCTTCACTTGTGTTTTTCTTCTATTATAATGCATTATTGCGAGGCTTAAGATTTGCATTGCCAATGACTGCTGCTCTAATTGCTGTGCAAATGACAAATAAACTTCTGGAATCTTGCATCTTGGAACGGCATCCCGAGCCCTCTCTGCAGATTCAAAGACAGCGCTTTGCTGCCCACTGTTGGCAGGAAAACAGCTCACATTATAGAAGTGGCGAGGTTGAGGATTGCTGCTATTAAAAGAATAGGAGTGTAATCAAAATTGAAACCATGTTTAATAATTATTCTAATGGACGATCAATGAAATGCATGAATTCCCTTCGATCCTTTATTTGTTATGTAATTAATTACTACTTTTACTTTCAATATGTATAATCTGCTGTTACTTTTGTGCTTCTTTTTTACTGTGGAACTTCTACGTTGTACTCTATTCTTTGACAACGGTATTTCTATTATTATTTTAAACCAAAATGTCTTCTACCACTGCATATTATCATGTTATAAAGTTCATGTGGCAGACTTGTACACAGCCAGGTGATTATTCTCTTATGGGTTCCCTTGTTGATAATAAAATATTTGTGCAGCTTAATGACACTTGTGTGGGCCTCAAGGTTTGGATAATATAATTGCATTTCTATGGATATTACAAACATGAACTACAGAAATATGCAGTTACTGACATGAAAGGAAAGTGCACAAATGCCGCATCCATGCAGCATTTGTACGCTGCTCCACATTGTCAACTCTAATCTACAGAAAATAATCAAAGCTGGCAGAAGACGACAAAATTAGATCACGACTTTCAAAGGCTTGTTTGCTCAGGGTCCCACTGAGACGGTAATAGCTAAGAAGACTTGCTGTGTTCTTTAGGGCTGCAGTGGAGTTGCTGCATAATAGGGGAGAACGGGGTAATTTGTCACATGGGTTGGATGTCACATTCGTTATATCTCGCCACCAGAGCGCGCTAGCTCTGAAATGTTGATATAAAAAAGGTCCAGAATTGGGATCAGAGGTCACATACATAGACTTCCTTGGAGTAAGACAGCTGCATTTCAGGTGAGAGGATGTTTTGTGTTTTTCATGTCAAATTCAAAATATTTTGCTTCTCAGTATTTTTCTTCTAGGCTTTTACACAATGGGTTTATAACAAAACACTTGTTACCCTCAGAAAGTGTGAAGGGTAAGCTATAGTTTAGATTGTTGTTAGCAAGCTAATTAGTTGTCAGATGGTTGTTGGCCTTGATGCTAGCAAGAAATTCAGGTTGGGGTTGGTCGTCAAATGTTTTGGGGGGTTGGTTGTCACATGTTATCTCAAGGCTGCAGCCAGAAAAGGAACCCAATAACGAAAGAAATTGTCAAGCTGTATCCTCACTGACACCCCAGAGAAGGAAAGAATAGAGCAGGAAAAGGCAGCTAGCAAGCAAAAGAAAAAAGGGCAACAAAATCAAAACAATCCAGTGCATCCCAAACTAGACCAGCTGCCAAGGCTACAGTAAGTTATGTAGGCCTATTTGTCAACTTGACAATGCAATTAAACTTTCAAATTTGGTTCTGCCTCATTGCCTTCTTTTTAAGATTTTTCCCATTAAGATAACATTGTGACAAACAACCCCATAGTGTGTGACAACCGACCCCTTGATGGGGTTGGTTGTCACACACATTCATTCATTCATTCATTCATTACAATAAGTTGGAAAAAAAGAGAGACACACATTTCAAGCCAACACCTTAAGCTTCAATTTAATGTAGGAATGGCTATTGACAGATGTTTTGGTGATGAGCAATTCTCACTAGAGTAAAAAGTGTGCCTACTTACCCCGTTCTCCCTACTGTTCTGAAGACTGAGGTGGCTTGAAGCCCTACTGATCAGGAAATAAGGAATGCAACCCGCTAACTGTCTGGCTCACCAGACTCACCACTATTTATGATGAATATTGGAGGACGGCAGTGAACACCTTTACTTGTTTCTCATACTATATCACTGAAGCCAATGACAAGAACAGCGGAGACTCACCTGGAAGTCTACTGTTGGTGATGTATGCATAGTTTCTGGTCAAAGTGTCACATTTCATCAATATTCACTTGAATAGGTAAGGAATGTCGAATCTAAACATATTCTTACTTTTTTGTTCATGTTGAAAAACAAAGAGACAAATCCCCTATTCAAGGGTTGATAAGACTTTCACAATTCCAAGAATCACATCAATTTTAGTCACCAATTTTGTTGAAAAATGCATCTTCATATAAATACTAATATGTATTTATTGTATAGACACTTTAATATACATGTATGCCCTGTTCTGCCTCACTTTGTGTCTCTTAACCTTTGTCTGCAAACAAGTAATTCAACTGATAATTCATTATTACATGATCATTGTGTCCGGCAACAGGGCTAATGCAACTTGACTTATTTATTAATTTTAAAAGGTTTGAGTTATTATTAGGGTTATTGTTGCCTGCTTGCCTCATTGACAGGAAGTCACTTTCCAATGTTAACAAAATATGACAGCCTTTAAAGGTGAAGTAAGCGATTTATTTATGTTAATGTAAGTGCTGTATCGCTCTTTATTCATACAGTGATCACTTATATAGTGTGCACGTTTCATAAAGCCGATCTCTCAGTCACCCGCTCTGCATGTAATCGGCAAATAAACTTTTCGGGGATCCCACTACTGATAACCAATCAGAAGAGAGAACGCTAAAAACCAGCACCCGTCTCACTGACAGTGCACATGCAGAGCACAGATGGGTGAATGTGTATGTGCCTACAATGGCGGAGCAGGTAAAAATCCTTCCCAATGTCAGTTTGATGGTTTTTATCATGTTTTATCACACTTACGGATCGAATATGATGCTAGATAACTCGCTTCTGGAAGACCGCGGTGCATTTATGTTGTGACGTGGGACAAAGGAAGGACTGCTACCTGCAGTCACAGACAGAAAGTTAGCTAAACTGACCATTCCGCTTACTGAACCTTATTTAAGTAAGCAGCTTATTAGGCCATGGCTTTAACATCCTTTGAAGTGCAATGCAAAGCACCAATACACTTTCTGCAACATGTATAATGAAGGAGGGAAACTGCAATCAACAGTACGAGTCACTGAGCGGCCGCCAAGACATTTGGCAAAAGAAGCAGTTTTGCAAAAAAAAACTGGCATACATTTAAAACAGTAATAAAACAATGATATGAAACATTTAGAAATAAATATCAAAAGACAAAAAAGATTTAGTTATACTTTGCATAATCTTACATTTTAGTATACACGTGTGGTCGTTCAAATCTCATCTTTCTTTACTTATATTTAATGAATGACGGTAAATTATGTGACTAGGTGAAAAAAACAAGCAAACAAATGGATGAATAGGAAAAAAACATGTCTTCTTGTGTTGATGGTAGGATTTTTACTATGTAGAACATGTTGTGACTTTGTTCACCTGCAGAGGGCAGTGTGAGACCATCTGAGAATTTAGCTGTAGCGGAGAGGAGAGATGGAAATTGAGAGACCTGAGGGTTGGTCTAACAAGAGATCCGTTTTAAGAACAGAACAAATAAAGACCCTGAGGATGTGGAGCAAAACATTAAGCAAAAACAAAACACACGGAAACTGACAGACTGACAGAGTGTAAATTGGAATCTGCTGATACAAAAAACAGACACAACCAGACAACAGACACAAAAGCCTTGAAACATTGCACCAGTTAACACCACCATGCACATAAAACAATACAGCACCACAATGAACTCTGTGTGACTCTGAATATGTATTTGCATTCAATGCATACACAAATCTGCAATACCTTTGAAAAAAAACAAACAGTGACTACAAAAGCCTTTAGCAGCACAATGCAACATTTGCAAAGGCAGCAGCAGTGAAGGGAGGTGAGTGTGAGGCGGGAGGTGGATGGGTTACTGCAGCTCTGTCTTCAGCCCCAGTCAGCCTCCGCCAGGGTGGGTTGCCAATTAGAGCCAACACATATGACACACTTGACTCCCCCGCTTGAACCATGGCTGGAGATAATAGGCCTCTTCCTGCAGCTCAATCGATGACATACTGTCCCAGGGTGGATGTCTGCCTCGGTACACACACAAGCAAACACACACACACACACACACACACACACACACACACACACACACACACACACACACACACACACACACACACACACACACACACACACACACACACACACACACACACACACACACACACACAACACACACCACACACACACACACACACACACACACACACACACACACACACAACACACACACCACACACACACTTTTTTTCCCTCTCTGTACCGCTTATCTGTCACAGAGTAAAATTTCAGCTTTCTGTTACTCAGAAATATACAAAAGAACACAAACACACTCAGAAAATGGCATTTCTGTTAAAAACAGTAATAGGCGGAGCGCTTTCATGAACCCTCTCTCAGCAGTCGGGTCTCGACATTTTTTATTTTTTTTACCTGCATCTTGTTTCGATTGTTAGACCTTGGCTATCAATTTTGGATTGTATGGGGGGTATAATGGAGGTGAGGGGTGGGTGGGGATGGGTGCGCGTGTGGGAGGTGGTTGACAGTTGTGTGCATACGTGAGCCTAATCTGCCTCCATCAGCTGTCAGAGTCGGGGAACGTCAGGTTTACCAAGGCTATTCCTCCCTTCCTCTCTCTCTTTCTTTCTCTCTATCTCTACCTCCCTCTCTTCACTGGCAATGTCATGTTGTCAGCCCACATATGCTTGTCTGTAGTTGGGGGTGTGGGTGAGAGGGTTAGTGGGGTCGGGTGTAGCAGACATAGGCACATGGGCAGCCTCCGTCTTTTTCCTGTCGTAGTCGACACTTGTCTTCTTGCCTGTGTGCCTGCTGGCGTTGGTCCCTTTTAACCCTCCAGCTCCGCCTGTCCTCTCTCAGACAAGCCCTTCAGTTGATTGAGAATTGCACTCGCTGGGATTTTACTTGGGGCACGATTTTGTCTCCTTCCCTCTTTTCCGTTCACTGAACATCACAATAGATGTTGTATCCTCTTTAATTT